>OW204026.1:21615521-21921874 GCA_934048045.1 Polygonum aviculare
CCTTGCCTAGGGTTATAGAATTGCTTGGACCGTGGACTTGCGATTGTTAATGATTAGGATAGGAATTAACCATAGGTGTGAATGAAATCAATGGATAAATCTATGATCGAGGGATTATATCATGAGTGGATCTTTTGAATGAACTTGTCTCCATATCACTTGTTTTCCCCATATTTGCATGTTTGTTTACTTGTTTGTTCTTTGTTTCTTAGTTTAGATTAGTTTAGTTAGATATCTCTCCTAAATCCCCCTTTTCTTTAGTTGATAGATTTATTAATACTAGAAGCCTTAAGTTCTCTTGGGTTCGACCCCTTACTTGCATGCTATACTAGTTTGTTTGTTTGGGTTATTTATCTTTGATCTTGGCACGACGACTTTAGCCGAGTCAAATTTTGGCGCCGTTGCCGGGGAACTTTGGTTTCTTTCTAGTATTAGTATTTTTATTGGCTTTGTGTGGACCTATCTTACGGTCCACACTTGTATATTCTAATGTCTTGCCCTAGATTTTGTCAGTTGCAGGAGGAACCCTTTCATAAGTACCTCGATAGATGCTATCAAGAATTGCTCGACCTTCCTATAGACATAGGGGTTGGGGATGCTGTATGTCACATCGTACTTGGGTTGAATCTTGAGACTGAGATAATGGTGTCTAACAAGTCCAAAGGAGTTTGTCTAGCCCCCGGCTGGGACCCCGTAGTAAAATGGCAGGCCCTTTGTAAGATCCGGAACGACGAGGTTAAGGAGCTAGCTTCTGTCGAAGATCCGCGCCCGCGGGATGCATACCGCGACCGCGGTTCCGACGCAGAAACGGAGGAGCTCCCCCTGGAGGAGAACCGCGACCGCGGCCCACAAACCGCGCCCGCGGCCCCTGAGGAAGTTAGTCCGCCGCCTTCCAGCCTCGAGGATTGTGTCGATGATGTCCCAAATTCCAACATTCCAGGTGTCGACTCCGAGATTCCGGAAATCAATTTGGATGATCCCTATATCCTTTACTCCACCTCTTCTCTCTCTCTTGATCCTTGTTTTGTTCTTTCATGTCAATCTTTTGTCAAGGATTCCATGTTCAAGCATGATAGGGTAGTTGATGACTTCTCGTTCTTTTTATTTGATGAGAGTGAAAATTCAAATAGGAGATTTGCATGCTTTGATAACTACTTTGAAAAATTACATAAATCACCTAATTGGTTTCACTCTAGAAAATCTCACCCTAATTGCTCAAGCATGTTTGATAGGTTAAAAAGGAGTTTGAATTATTTCTTATTTCTTGTTAATTTGTCAATATGCTATGAGTCCTGTTGTAAGATAGCTGTGCAGGACTTTGATTTGATGCTCAGGGCATTGACAATGTCCGATCCTGAAGACGTCGGGCCATCGACGTTAAATAAAAGCGCTGCTTGGGAGGCAACCCAAGGATTAGTTAGATTGTTTGTTTTCATTCCTAGCTTAGGATTTCCTTGTGTTTTTAGCTAACATGCAGGTACTAGGTCCGAAAGGACACGCCTGGCGTGAAACCGCGCCCGCGCCTCATTGGCCGCGCCCGCGGTGGACCGTCAGTGCGCCCCGACGAACAGGTACTAGCCCGTGCTCGCGGCAACCATACTGCGTCTCGGTTTTAGCTTGTTTTTTTAGTTCGATAAAAAAAAAGAGAAAAAAAAAAAGAAAAAAAAAAGAAAAGAAAAAAAAAATCGAAAAAAAAAAAAACAAAAAGAGGACTTTTTGGTCCCATTCTACCTCTATATTTTCCATCTATCTATGTCCATTCTTTTCCATCTTCTATCTTTCCACCTTTCTATTTCTTCTTTTCATCCATCTTTGTATTTTCCATTCTTTGGCTATGTGAAAAGCCTAAGTATGGGGGAGCTTTGTTCCCCCGGGATTTCATCTCCACGGTTCGAGTTCAAGTATTGATTCCTCTTCCATGAAGACGAGCCAAGATACGACGGTTTTCTATACATCACACTTTTCGAGACGAAGTCAAGACCACGTCTCTGCACACGATCCGCGCCCGCGCTTCTCTAGCCGCGCCCGCGGTGAACCCCGTTGTTGACTTCGCTCTCTGCATTGATTCCGCGCCCGCGCCCCTAGTGCCGCGCCCGCGGTGAGCCTGCCGATTGGAAATACGAAGCTCTCTATTCTACCACATATGAAGAGTTCTTCCATTCCACCCCTCTTCATCGTTTGTGAGTCTTATGATATACCTTCTTCCTTGCTTCTATCCTTTCTCTTTGCTTCATTGAGGACAATGAAGGATTTAAGTATGGGGGAAGGAGTACTCGCATTCGCTTATCCTAGTTAGCCTAGTTAGAGATTTGCTTCAGATTTTTGATTTTCTTCTTTTCATGGAGCACTTGCACCATATTTTTTGCATAATAAAGAAAGAAAGAAAAAGAAAAAAAGATAGAAAGAGCCATAAAAATTGAAAAAAGGCATATTAAATCCTGGGATGAGTCGAAAACCCGAAAGGGCGGCTCAGGTAATAAAGCAGGTAACCCGGACCAGCGTTAGGCTGGGGTAATAAGAGGTTTATGAGAGTTGTGAGTATTTGTGAGCACACCCTTTGAAAAATGAAAAGAGTGGTTAGGTGAAAACCCGAAAGGGCGCCTAAGCAGAATTGAGCGGTAAAATTCGAGTGTTTTAGGATCATTCTTGCTTGGGGACTTTGGGGCTTATATGTTAGATTTGGGTAGATCCTAGGTTGCTCTCTTTCATGTTTTTAGAGCTTGAGTGATTTATATCTTGTTGTGAGGTGTGTGTTTGAGCTTCATTGTTTTATGCTCATGATTTCTCTGTATTTTTGGGTTTCGGGTTGTGAGCTGAGTGTTTTTATCTTCCCTTGTATTTCCTGAAATCTTAGATGTGCTACCTTGTTGTATTTGTTTTGAGCTTACTCGAGGACGAGCAAGATCTAAGTATGGGGGAATTTGATTCGGCCTATTTTGTATAGGTTAACTCTTGTATTTTAGGGATATATTGAGTGTGTTTAGGTTAGATTTGAGCGTAATTGTAATATCTAGGCCGAAGACACAAGAAGTCAAGAATTAAGAGTTTTAAGGCGTTTTGAGCTGTCTTCCCGACACCACTTGCTTGTGAAGGCCATATCTTGAGCTACGGTGGTCGGATTGAGCTGATTCCAGTGCCATTGGAAAGCTAACTTCAAGGGCTTCAATTCATGTTTTTACACCGAAGTCAGATTCCAAGCGGAAGATGGTCAAAACAGCCTCCGAAGTAACGCCAGAGGTTCTGTCGGGATTCCGCGTCCGCGGCCTGAGCGACGCGCCCGCGGCGGCTGGCGAGACCGAGTTACTCTTCTCTGTTGCGATAGCGCGGACGCGGTGATGGCGACGCGGCCGCGGTGCGGGCCGAATCCGAAGCGGGACGAAATCTTTCTATCTTGTTTCCTTTTCTATCTTTTGCCTCTTTCCTTATCTATCTCGTGGAGCTTGTTCCTTGGGCTATATAAGGAGGAGTCAGCCTTAGGTTTTTAGTATCTCTTATCTCTTATCTCCTACCTTCTTCGTCAATTAATTCTTTTAGTTTAGTTATGGAGAGCTAGTCTCCTTGGGTTTGTTCAAGGGAGAAGCTCTGATGTATGAACTTGTGAGGTTTTGGTAATTGATTTCTATCCTTTGGTTGATATTGATTCTCTTGTGCTTCATCTTATGAATGTTTATTGTTTCTCTAGGATTCGCGACCCTATTGAATTGATTTATGTTCTACTGTTTGATTAGGTTTGGACCGTGGACAAAACTAATCTGTAAAAACAACTTAACCTAGACCTGTTGTCTATGCAACTAGGATTAAGAAGAGAATTGATTGTTTTATCTTGCAATTGACTCGTAGCTTGATTGTTTGATATTATATCCTGCATATCCTTGTTCTCTATGCTAATTCTAGGTTAAGCGTCCTTGCCTAGGGTTATAGAATTGCTTGGACCGTGGACTTGCGATTGTTAATGATTAGGATAGGAATTAACCATAGGTGTGAATGAAATCAATGGATAAATCTATGATCGAGGGATTATATCATGAGTGGATCTTTTGAATGAACTTGTCTCCATATCACTTGTTTTCCCCATATTTGCATGTTTGTTTACTTGTTTGTTCTTTGTTTCTTAGTTTAGATTAGTTTAGTTAGATATCTCTCCTAAATCCCCCTTTTCTTTAGTTGATAGATTTATTAATACTAGAAGCCTTAAGTTCTCTTGGGTTCGACCCCTTACTTGCATGCTATACTAGTTTGTTTGTTTGGGTTATTTATCTTTGATCTTGGCACGACGACTTTAGCCGAGTCAACATGTAACGATTCAACCTATAATGAATTGATTTTCATATGAATACAGGTACTTATTCAACTCTATTGATATATATGAGCACAAATTAGAAAAAGATTCATAAAATAATAAATAATGTTCAACTCTGTAATTTTTCAAACCACCGTACAGAGTTATTCAAACACTGATTAATAATTTTTCTAGAATTCACTAACGAATTTTCAATTTTACGGTAAATTATTGATTGTCAATCCCTAAAATCATGAAACTTCCATTTTAAATTCCCTATTTTTTAGTAGTTCCCCCCCTAATTTTCCTCATATCAAATCCCTATAATTAAGGAGATTTCCATTTTAGAAACCACGTATGAATAATCATCTCCCCCCACAAATTTTATCCTATTATGCACCCTCTTTATCTACCGTTGATTTGGTTTGATCTAACGTCCCCTATTATGCCTCACGTTGCGTGATACATATTTCACCTGAGCGTTCCCCATATATTATTAGTATAAAGTGTAATACAAAATTGCAAATGTAAGAGAGTATATAATCATGTATTTTTGAACTCTGATCTTTTTTTATGTCATTTGAAAACTATTGATCACAATTTGACAGATATTTATAATTTAATATTATCATTCATTACTAAAGATATATTTGTTTGACAAAATATAAGATCTTATTTATTGGTATATGAATATGATCATGAGAATGAATATGATTTCGAGAATGTATATGATCTTGTAGATATTAATATCATGACATTGGTATATGCTTATGCTGTACACTTGAAATATAGAAAAAAAATACATTATTTAAAATAAATTTAAATCAAAATTAGATTGATTCACTATTCCAACTATCAAACCTAATTATACAAACACAATTCTACTAAGACCTAGTTTAACCAAAAATTATTTTAACAAAAATTGATACAGCCGAAACCGATTCAGTCGAAAACCGCTTCAACCGAAATCCGATTCAATCGAAAATTGAAAAAACCGACTCAACCCAAAACCGACTCAACCAAAACCCGAATTAAATTAACCGGTTATAACCCGATAACCCGACTTATCCGACAATGTGAATATCTGACCCGACCCGAATGCACCCGATTATCCGTTTATATTTGATACGGTTCACATCCGAATAAGCCAAAACCGAATTATCCGACCGAAACCTGACCGATTATCCGAATTGCCACCCCTAATAGCAGGCTAGTTTGAATCCAAAAAGCGGAATTGGTATCCAAATATCTAGGGGGGGTAACAAGATCCCATTTCTGGCGTACGCAGATGATATCATTATTTTTGCTAAAGCAACACACCAATCATGTCAGTGTATAAGAAAT
Source organism: Polygonum aviculare (assembly GCA_934048045.1). Taxonomy (NCBI): domain Eukaryota; kingdom Viridiplantae; phylum Streptophyta; class Magnoliopsida; order Caryophyllales; family Polygonaceae; genus Polygonum; species Polygonum aviculare. The sequence goes on from OW204026.1 coordinate 21,621,145, forward strand.
ATCATCAATGACTATTGCGTTGTGTCTGGCCATAAAGTCAACTTCCACAAATCGGTAGTCGCAAGATTCAATAAAAGATCAGCCTAGTAAGTGTAAGAAGCCGCAGTTGTTGTCGGAACATTTGAAAGGCTCTACGTTAGTTGAACTTAATGCAGTTATGGTGTTCGATGAAATGCCAGTTCAAGGAACTTTGGGCAATCTAAATCATGGAGTGGATCTTGATGATGGGCTGAGTGACAGGAGTTCTTCTAGGAATAGCGATTCTGTTGAAGGTTTGATCCTCAAGGATGATTGTGAAGGTGCACACCTTATCAGGGAATGCACAAGCCGACAATTAAAGCCTCATTTTCGACAGGGAAGTGGTCGGAGGGATCAAATGCAGTGGTTGGCTCTTATTTTTTATTCGTTTGAGGGTTCTAATTGTGTTGATTTTGCAGCAGAGCTTAAGTGGATAAGTGTGGGAAGTGCAAGTTACTTACAAGATTTGATGAAATTGCAATTCAGAACTTTAGTAGATATCGTTTTATTTCCTTATGACAGGGGCAAGGTGAATGCTTTAACTAAGATGGTGGAAGGGTTTGCTGGTTGTAGTAGTGATGCAGTTGGTGGGGAGTCACACACACAACTTTCTGATCGAGGCAAATTACATATAATGGTGTTTCATGAGGAGCAGTTTGTTGGGTTTAGAGAATTGAGTGTTGATGTGTAATTTGCTATGAATTGGACATTGAAGGCTCATAGTAATGCTCAAAAGGGTCTGTGCTTTGGGGAAGAACCTGAAAGTTTATATATTTTTCCTGGTGTTTTTCCTGGCATTAGTCATTTGAGGACAATTAAGATTACAGGGTTTGTGTTTGATCTAGGTGGGATATGATTTCTATTGATGTGTGGCTGAATTCTTCTTGTTGGTCTCGTGAGAAATTGCCAAGTGCTAGGCAAATGTGGCTAGTGGAAATTGTTGTTTTTTCATGAAAGTTACTGATTTTGTTTCATGGAGAAGTTTGTGTGGTGCTAAAATCACTGGTTAACGATCAATTGGCAAACAAGGAAAAAGTGATAGTAGTCTATCATACTAGCAATTGAAAGAAGATTTTGTTGCTTTTTATCATGGAAGAAGATGATTGGTCAAGACTTTTAACTTCATCAAGTTATTGATCGTCAACTTTTATCAGCACTAGTAAATAGCCAAAGCATTGTTTAACATTGTTTTTGTAAAAGCTTTGAGGACAAAGTTTTGTAAGGGAAGGGTAATGTAATATATGGGCTAGTATGGGAATAAGAGAGAAATTAGGCCTTGCTTGTAATTTGGGTTAAGGGCCTATTAAAAGGGCTAATCCCATCCTTGTACAAGGTATCGATGAATGAATGAAATGTACTATCTTCTTCCTCTCTGGTCACTATCTTTTTTCTCTATTCTTGTCCTTTCATTCTCTAATCTCTCTCTATCTTCTAATCTCTTTTCTTCTTCCTTAATCTTCCCCTAAACCTACTTAAATCGTTCGGGTCATGACAAATTGGTATCAGAGCTAGGTTCAAATTGGTATCGAAGAAATGCCCAACAAAGATTTCGTATCCGTTCCATCCGAACTGTAGAGAATTCCACCGATCGTTGTGAACGAAGATACTACAAGATTCAACTTCGGAATCCGAATTGAAAATCAGGTCCGTGAACGTACTCAGCTGGTTAAGATTCACCATGAAGATTTTCCAATTTCTTGTAGAGAATTGGATCTGGTGTTTTCAAGATGTGGGGTTTTAGAGACACTCGAAACATTCAGCCGGGAAAATGATCATGAGTTTCATTCTTTGATTTGCTCTCACGATTAAAAAAATCCGCACTTAATGCATTTAGTTCTCTTAACGGGAGAGGTATATATGACGGGTGATGTAGAATGGAATTGTTTTTTATGAGCAATCTTTGTAATGAACAAGGCATTATTAACGAGATTAGGTCAGGTTATGAGGTGTCCAAGAATGGGTCTTTGCTGGAAGGTTATGAGATGTTCAACCGAGATGAAGAATCGACTCTAATCGAAATAGGAAATGGCCCAAATGTTGGAATGGAACCCGCTGGTTTGGTTGCATGTCAAGTGTTCGATGAAATGTCGAACTCAGAAATCTACCATGAGGAAGAGTTGTCGTTCGAGATAGGTAACAATAGACTCTCAAAGCTGGTGTTGGGACGCTATCAAGGACGCTTGCGTACTTGGTAGTGTACCACACAACCGTCCCTTAGTTTTGATATGACAAACTCACTTTGATTCTAATAATTTTGTCCAAGTGTTCAGGAACACCAATGACAAAAGGATAACAAGTGTGTGAAGCGTTCCCTAGGCTTAGGGACACTAGCTAACAGGAAGTAAGGACCAGCAAGAGACTACTTGAGCAAAGACGGAGTCCCAAGCAAGTAGGAACGCAAGAAGAGCGTCCTTACTCACTAGCCGACAGGATGACATCACTCGACAACATTTGATAATCCAAGGACACGTGGAGACCGATCCTGTAGCAGAGTCCAACACTACGTGGCGGACGATCCTGTAGCAGAGTTCATCAACACGTGGCGGCAGATCCTGTAGCTGAGTCCATCACACACAGCTGGATACACGAAGCTTCCTCATCACCGCCATACTACATGGAGGAAGATCCTGTAGCCACGTCCATGAAGGGCATGATTGTCAGAAGAGGAAAGACGCCCTTCCCTAAGTCCTATAAATAGCCCAAGGCATTTATTGTGATGTTAATGCTTTTAGAGGAGGGGTCCTGAGGAGCCAGTTCGTAGGTGCGAGAGTCTGGACTTGGGAGCTATTCGCAGAGGGAGGGGTCGACCGAGGAAACGCTGGAGAGACAGTATTAGGCAGGACGTCAGTCATCTAGGGATATCGGCAGATCTGGCAGTTTGCAGAGATATTTGGAGGGAGAAGATTCGCGTGGTGGATGCTAGTCCCTGAACAGACGACAAGCCTTAATCTTTCGATATGTCTGGGTGTTTGTGTTTTGTTGGTTATGTGCTTTATCTTGTGTGTCTTTGTTGTGGGTTGGGTTAGTTTCTTTGTGATAGGACCCCTCGGGGGTATGCTTTGTGTGCTTCTGCTTTGGTGGTTTGTCTTTTTAGCTGTAGTATTTGGGTCTTTTGGACGCTCCCCCTTTGTGCTTAGCCAGGGGAGCCCCCATCCTGACCCCCCAGATTCCCGTAGGGGAATTACGTTGGGCCTATTGTTGTTGTTGTTGTTGTTGTTAACGCTTTTAGAGAATATTCAGAGAGAATCAGAGGAAAGCGACTCACTCAACAACACGAATAACAAGCTCAAGAACACTCAAGAACAGTTCTAGGCTTGTGATAGATCGAGTGAGAATTGTAACCCAAAACCACAAACTGTTTGTACTCAAAAAAACCCAAAAACAAAGAGAGAGTCCTACGAAGTACTGTAGGACGTAGGGATAGAAGTCCTTTAGAAGATTAAACTCGCTTAAGTTGTAGGCTTAGAGGAGTTCTTAACTAGTGGACTTAGGAAGAACACTAAGTGCCAGAGAACTGTAAAGACTCGCCAGTACAACTGTAAGGACGTTTAATATAAAGGAAAAAGCTATTCAAAAATCCTCCAAGGAGGTAGAGGTTTACACTCAAGGACTACTTGGTCTTGAGTGGTTCCTCTATAGTTCACTGCGTTCACTTTTACTTGTTTAGTACTTAATTCCGCTGCACAACCAAAGGACGCCCCTACACCTCGTAGGGACGCCTGACCAAAGGACGCCTTTACCAACGTAAAGGATGCCCCAAGTTTTACTAACGATCCAACAATTGGTATCAGAGCAGGCGCTCTAGATTTTGTTGAGTTGCAGGTAAAAGATGGACATGGAACCTATTAGAATCTCTTTTGTGAAGCCTCCGCGCCTGACGGACGACAACGTCAACCGCTGGAAGATTAGATTTGAAAATTTGTGCAGGAGTCAGAACTATCAATGCTGGAAAGTGATCATGAAGGGAGACCTCAAAGTCCCTACTGACAAAGCTAACAAAGAGGACGAGTGGGGTCCTGATGAATTCAAGCTAATGGAAACAAATGCTAAGGCAATATGCTTCCTTCAAGCGTCCCTCTGCGAAAGGGACGCCACCAGAGTTAGCAATTTGGCAACCGCCAAACTACAGTGGGAAACTCTCGAGAAGTACCACGTAGGAACTGCTGAGATGAAGGAGGACGTTCAGCTTAAAATCAAGAGAGAGTTCTATGCTTTCAGAATGCTGCCCAATGAAACGGTTAAGGACTACTCATACCGTTTTGAAGCTCTTGTCACCAAGATGAAGAACTTGGGTGTTCCAGAAGCTGAAGTTTCAATGAGAAACAGAGTCCAAGTGGTCATTGATGGACTTACAAGAGTCTGGAACTTCGAAAGAACTACGTTCAAGGAAAATTCAGCCAACAAGAGTCTAGATATGGAAGAGATCTACGGAAAGTTGAGGCAGTACGAAGCAAGGAGCAACTCCGATATGGCTGAGCTAGGACGGAACCCCCAGACAGATCTTGCTTTGACAACATCAACACTAGAGTACGCTGAGTACCTGCGTCGCCAATGAGAACTTGCTTTGATGGTGGAAGCCAATAAGAATGAGAACCGTGAGAAGATGCGCGTCCAAGCGTTAAAGGAGAAAGAAAGCAAGTCAAAGGAACAACTTGATGAAGAGGAAGAACTTGCTCTTCTGCACAAGGCTCTCTGTATCTATGGTAAAAGGAGCAAATACTTCAACAAACACAAGATGCCCTACAAGAAGGAAAGTCCCAAGTACACAGAGGCAGAAATGAAGGAACTTTCTTGCTACAAATGTAACAAGAAAGGACATTTTGCCAAAAAGTGTACAACGGGAATGTCCTCTAAAGATATGAAGACAAAAGCTCTTTTTGGAGCCAGCTCAGCTGCATGGGATAATGTTAGTTCTGATGATGATAAAGAACCTGATGACCAAGTGGCGTACATGGCTATTGAGGACGCATCCGAACCTGATGAACAAGTGGCGTACATGGCTATGGAGGACGCCTCAGCTGTTGAAGAGAACGCCTCAGAAAATGAACCAGAGGTAACTCATGAATCAATGATGAATTCCTTAGAAAAATGTTCAAAATCAAAACTTATCAAACTCATTGGTAGAATCATGGAAGAAAGTCTTGCTATGAAACGAAGAATGGATGAACTTGAAGATGAAAACATAGTAGTTGAATGTGAGAACTGTGCTACAGTGTCTTTGCAACTAGAGTCCTCATGTGAAGAAAGTAAATCCCTAAAAACTGAAGTAATGTGTCTCAAACTTGAGAACGCCAAACTTAGGGAAGAAGTTAAGGTGTTGGGAAAGAGTCTTATGATAGAAGAAGTCAAATCAATAGTTTTTGTCCCAGCCAAAAGGGGATTGGGTTATGAATCTGACACTAGGAACTCTCTCCCTAGCGACTTTGAGGCAAGCAAAACTTCAGAACTTGTACTAGAAAGGGAGAAGACTAAGAACCTTCTTGAGCGAATTAGAGTCCTAGAGAGTGGAGAGAAAGGTCAAGAGGACTACTACACTAACTCCACTAGCCATAGGATCTATAAGAAAATTGCTAAGGGGGAAGGTTCTAAAGTTTGCAATCCACAAAAAATGAAAGAGAACAAAGTCCAACGTCCCAACAAGAAGTACTACCTTGGTACTTACTATAGGACGTGTTGGTACTGTGGACAAGGAGACCACTTCAAATATGAATGCTTGAAACTAAAGGAAGACATTGAAAGTGGAAAAGCTGTTAGGACTAACAATGAAAATGCTGAGTCCGTCCCTAAGGCTAACACTAGGCGTCCTAGACGTTCTAGGAGTTCTTTCCGAAAGCATGCTATCTCAAATGATGTTAATATCAATGACTATATGCCAGATTCAGAGTTCTATTACTGCAATGAACCAGGTAAGGAACACCTTGCCTGGGTCGCCAAACACTAACTTTGTATGGCAGGTAGAAGTGAGGGGACGCCCGTGGATCATTGATAGTGGCGCCTCAAATCACATGACAGGAAGCCAGATCCATCTCACTTCTATCCAAAGTAGTGCCACAGGAGGAACGGTCTCGTTTGGCAATAAGGGCAAGGGAAAGATCAAAGGGACGGGAACTGCTATTCTCAATGCGTCCATCAAAGCAACAAATGTTAGTCTTGTTGAAGGACTTGACTTCAATCTCCTAAGTGTCTCTCAAATGTGTGATCAAGGTGAAAACCTAGTCACATTTGACTCAAAGGAATGCCTTGTCATCAACAAGAAATCAAACAAAGTTGTTCTCAAAGGAGTTCGCCAGAATAATGTCTACATCTTCAACCAAGAGTTCAAGCCTCAATCTGAGTTGTGTCTATCTGTTTCAAAGGAGGACGCTGACCTCTGGCATCGCCGCCTTGGCCATGCTGGACCAAGCACAATCCTGAAGCTACACCAAAGAAATCTTGTTAAAGGACTTCCCCGAATTGATCCTAAGAAAATTGAGCAGTGCGAAGCCTGTATCAAAGGGAAGCAAACAAGAACGTCCTTCAAGTCCAAGAACGAAGTCAGTACGAAGAAGCCTTTGGAACTTCTCCATATGGATCTTTGTGGACCAATGAAGACGCTAAGCTATGGTGGAAAGAGGTACATTTACGTTATTGTAGATGATTTTTCTCGATTCACTTGGGTTCTTTTCTTGGTGTTCAAAGCAGATTGCTTCAATGCGTTCAAAGTCTTCATCAAACAAGTGGAAGTTGCCCTTGAGACGCCTCTGAAAGCCATAAGATCAGACCATGGGACGGAGTTCCAAAACTCAGAGTTCTTGGCCTACTGTGATCAACATGGTGTCTCGCACAACTTCTCAGCTCCAAGGACTCCTCAACAAAATGGAGTTGTGGAAAGAAAGAACAGCACGTTGGAGGATATGGCAAGGACTATGCTTTTAGCAAATAGCGTTCCCAAGCACTTCTGGGTGGAAGCCATTGCTACAGCTTGCTACATCATTAATCGTGCCATGATCTGTCCTCTGCTTAAGAAGACGTCCTTTGAGTTGTTGAATGGAAGGAAGCCTCGCATTGACTATCTAAGAGTTTTTGGATGCAAGTGCTTTGTTCACAACAACGACAAAGAAAGACTTGGAAAGTTTGATGCAAGAAGTGATGAAGCCATATTTCTTGGGTACTCCCTCACAAGCAAAGCATATAGAGTTTTCAACAAAAGGACTCTTAAACTTGAGGAGAGTATTCATGTTGTGTTCAAAGAGAGTTCTTCTCACAAAGAAAAGCAAAGTAGGAAAGAACGCTCTTCCTCACAACAACAGGACGACTCTGAAGATGAAGTTGAAGATTGGTCCTCTGGCAAATACTATGTTCCTAAGGACGCTACTCCAAATCCTGAAGAAGTCTCAGTGGACGCTCCTAGTGTTGCTCAGGGCATTCCATCTCGTAGTGAATCCCCAGTTCAACAAGATGTGGCTGAATCAAGTCAACAAGGTGAGCAACGTCAAGGTGTGGACGCTCTCTTTGAGGGGGAACACTCTGAGGACGATGCTCAAAATGATAGTGATGATTCTGATGGAGACATTGATCCAAGATTTGTTCAATTATTTCAACGGGAGTCCCGCTTCTCCAGGGACCACCCAACTTCTCAGATTGTCTCAGATCCATCTCAAGGAGTTCAAACAAGGTCAGTTGCAAGCAAGTCCCATAGTGCAAATTTGGCTTTTTGCGCATTCAATGCCTTTGTGTCCATGGTGGAACCAAAGAACATCAAGGAAGCACTCCAGGACACTGATTGGATTCAAGCAATGCAAGAAGAACTCAACCAGTTTGAAAGAAACAAAGTTTGGACCCTCGTCCCTCGTCCTAAAGGAAAAAACATCATGGGGACGCGCTGGGTATTCAGAAATAAGCTTGATGAAAGTGGACGTGTGTCAAGGAACAAGGCAAGACTGGTGGCTCAAGGATTCAAGCAAGAGGAAGGCATAGACTATGATGAAACTTTTGCTCCTGTTGCTAGAATTGAGGCCGTCTGTCTCCTTATTGCCTTTGCCGTGCACAAGGGATTCAAGTTATTTCAGAAGGACGTCAAGACTGCCTTTCTCAATGGAAAACTCAAGGAGGAAGTGTATGTTGCTCAGCCGTCTGGCTTCGAGGACGCCTCTCTCCCAGATCATGTGTACTACTTGGACAAAGCACTCTATGGACTCAAGCAAGCCCCTCGTGTATGGTACGACAGGTTTGCGTCCTTTCTTTTGTCTCATGGGTACATAAGAGGTTCAATTGATAAAACTTTGTTCATTAAGAAAGTTCACAAGGACATTTAAATTGCCCAAGTCTATTTTGATGATATAGTCTTTGGTAGTACTAACATGAAGCTTTTAGATGAGTTCAAGTCCTTAATGAGTAGTGAGTTTGAGATGTCCCTCATTGGAGAACTCAATTTCTTCTTGGGACTTCAAATCAACCAACTCAAGGAAGGGACGCGTATTCATCAACAAAAATATGTCCGTGAAATGCTTGAGAAGTACGGGATGAACACGTCCAAGCCTGTTGCAACTCCTTATTCTGCCAATTCGCGTCTCTACGCAGATGAACAAGGGAAGGACGTTGATCAAAAGCTTTACAGAGGATCGATTGGCTCTTTGCTCTATTTGACCGCAAGCCGTCCCGATATCATGTTTGCCGTTTGCTTGTGTGCACGCTTCCAGGCGAATCCAAAGGAGTCCCACATGCAAGAAGTCAAGAGGATCTTTCGCTATCTCAAGGGACGCGACGATCTTTGTCTTTGGTACCCTAAGAAGACATCCTTCAAGCTTGTTGGCTACTCGGACGCTGATTATGCAGGTCATGTGATTGATAGAAAAAGCACTTCGGGAATGGAACAGTTCCTTGGTTCATGCTTAGTCTCTTGTGGATCTAAGAAACAGAACTCTGTGGCGCTTTCAACTGCGGAAGCCGAGTACGTTGTTGCTGCCTCGTGCTGTTCACAAGTCATCTGGATCAAATATCAACTAGAGGACTACGGTATCAATCTTGAAACTATTCCCATTCGCTGTGATAATACAAGTGCTATTGAAATTTCTAAGAATCCTATTTTTCATTCACGCACAAAGCATATTCATATAAGACATCATTTCTTGCGTGATAATGTTGAACTAGGACTTATTAGTATGGAGCATGTAAGGACTGAAGACCAAATGGCTGATATTTTCACTAAGGCGCTTGATAGACGTCCCTTTGAGCATCTCAGGTTGCTCTTGGGGATGATAACTTTTAAGTAGCAAGTCCCGTTCTACTATTCTCTCGATGATTGTCTATGTTTAGTAGATTCTAAGTGTTTAAGGACTTTCATGCATTTAATTCATATTTGCAAGGACGCTAGTCTAAAACTTCATGTGTTTGCTAGTTTGGAACGCCATTCAAATTTCTCTATTTTGTCTTGAAAAGAGTATCCCTGATCACCCAACCCGCATCATAAGCCGAAATGATGGGAACTCTAAGCTTACCCTAGCCGAGAACTATGCAAAAGCGTCCTATGAGCTTCATATTTTCTTTTACGGGACGTACTTGCTTTGTTCTCAAATGGTTCGCAAGGTGATCACTCAGGGACGGTTGTCAAGGTTATTGGTTTGCTAAAAGAGGTAATTTTTGCTAAGTTTGAGAGGACGCCAGTTGTTTGTAAGTGAGGACGCCAATTCAGTTTTGAGAAGAAGTTGAAGAGTCAGAAATTTGAAAATTTGAACGTTTGAATAGTGACCGTTGCTCTTGCTCAACTCTTAAGGGGGAAGTTATGCCATGTGTCGCACAGAAAATCAATGGTAATTACAGTTTGTGCCACCGCTTCCTCTATATAAGGCCAGAACAGTCGTTATCTCTCATTTATTGCTCTCACCCAACTTCCCTGCTCTCAATTCGCTCTGCCTTCTCTCTAGCATTCCGACGACTTTCTCTCTCTAAAAGCAATCAGAAAATGTCTCAAAGACTAGGGAGCGTGGCCGGATCTTCTACCGGCGGTAAGAGGAGGAAATTGGTGAAGTCCCACACCATAGAGAAGCCCAAACAAATCGTTCTCAATGAATCTCTTGTGGACTTCATCAATAGGAAGCCCAAAACGTTGTACATGCTCATCAGGGAACGCATGGACAGGCCAGATGTGAAGGAGGACACAGTAAAGACCAGGAATTATGAGAAGTTCTTGGAGAGGTTCGTCATCCATGGCCTCCACAAGACAAATTACAAGGACTTACCCGGGAGAATGGAGGATGTGCTCTTCTTCTCGCAATTCGGTGGTGAGAATCTTGCTCCTTTACTTGATCTCATACCTGACTTGCACAATGCCGTCCTACCTGATTTTCCTATGTATCCTAAAGACTCCCCTACCTTCCGAATGCTTCAAAACCGTTTGCCAAGTCCTTCTCCCCCACCTCCTCAAATTCCAACAGTCACCACAAAGAAGCTTTTGCCTTCCAAGCGTCCAGCACCATCTTCCCCTCTTTCAAAATCAACCAAACCAACCTCCTCCAAACCAACTGAAATCGTTGACAAGTTTCCTAAACACTTGTCGGAGGGACGCTCCAAGAAGAAACACGACCCAAGGCCCCTCAAAAAGGCCAAGACCTCTAGCGTCCCATCCACCACTAAAAGGCCAAGCTCCACAAAAGGCCCCTCCAAGCCATCAAAGAAATCCAACCTGGCTCCCCCCCCCCCCCCCGCCAACAACCTCTCAAAATTGTCCAACTCCCAACTCCTCCTCCGTCCCTCACACCCTTAAAGGCAAATGCCCTCATTCCCTTCCAACCCAATCCTTACTCCTCCCCTCTTAACTTTGCCAACTTCCCCTCAGCCCCGGCCCACATCTCCCCACCTAAGGACCCCGAGACTCCCAGGTTCCGCCGTCCTTCCTCTGAGAGTGGCCCAGAGGACGTCGAGCAACGCCGTCCTGCCCTTGAGCATACCTTTCGCCGCCGCAAAACCGGTGAAACGCCAAAGGTGCTGGTTCAGGAAGCTGCAGAGCCAGAGCAAATCTCCACCTCCCACTTCCTCCTCCTCAAGCTCTTCTGAGAAGAGTAATCATGGAACGCCTGCCGGTGAGTCCTCCCCTTTTGTTGACATCACAGGGGACTCCAATGATGAGGCAGAGGGCGTCGAAAATGCTCCTGCTTCAAAAGAGGATGATGAAGTTCAAGTAGTTGAGGACGCTGGTGAGCACCAGGTCGCTCAAAAGGACGCTGAGCTTAGTCTAGACGATGAGCTCGAGCGTGATGCTGCTGAGATCCCACCCTACAATCAAACTCTCCCAATCCTCCACCCCCACTCCACCTCTCAAGAAAACCCCTCCCCCACAATCCAAACAGAATCCCACCAAGTCCCTGCGGACGCTGAGCCTGCCACTGAAAATCAAACAGATGCTCAGGACGTAGATGAGACGTCCCAAGGCAGAGCTCCCTCAGAAACTGAACAGGCTACAGCTGATGGCAATGATGAAACAGCGCAAGGCATTGAGGATGCTCCTGCCCAGGACGATGCTGATAATGAATCTGAGGACGCTGATGCTGATGAGGACAGTTCTGAGGATGAAGAATCTGAGTCCCCAAAGCGTTCTAAGAGGAAGAAGAAAGGTGATGATGAGCCAGCAAATGTCATAGGCCCCTTGGTTTATTCTGAAGATTGGCTTGCTGCATTCGATGACAAGGACGTCAAAGAATTTCTTGAGCTGCTCCGTTTTCGGGGATGGCTACAAGTAGGTCCTGCGCCCGCTAAAGTAGATTCTGATCAAATTCGGGCGTTCTTCAAGTCTCTTCGCTTCAAGTCTAAGGCTGGTACTCTAAATTTCAAAGTTGATGATGAGCCAACCCAAGTCAATGAGCGACAAGTCCGAGCCTTTATGGGACTAAGCCCTCAGAAGTCGCCGTCCAATGCTCTCAACTCTCTCCCTGAAAATGGATTTGAGATGACGGACGACGAAGAGGTTGCTTTGCTTGAAAGGATATTTAGAGGTAAGCATCCCTATGGCACAGATAGAGTAGCCATATGTTATCAAAAGTTGGAGCTATAGCGCACTACTTTATCTGTCGGGCCGTCCTTCCTAGGCAAGAGAAGCGTTCAGTAGTTCAAACTCATGACTGCATTTTGCTGGATGCTTTTCTCCACCGTCGCCCCATCAACCTTGCCAAAATTGCTATGCAACATATGGCTAAGTGTGGGAGGAAGCGCCATGCCTTGCCGTACCCAGGTCTGGTCAAGCTCATTCTCAAATCTCAAAATGCTTATGAGGAGTCTGCCCCCTCTGAGGAACTGGGACTTTCCTGGAACAAGAAGAAGGGACTGCTTGAAATTAGACACAATGAGGAACTGCCTTCAATCAAGAAGCAGTTAGAGGCTGAAGCTGAGGAAGTTAAGAAGAAAGCTGAGCAAGAACGCCTCGCCCACGAAGCTGAACGAGAGCGTCTTGCCTTAATGCATCAAGAGACAACTTTTGAAGAAGATCCCGCTGTAAACATTGCTGCTCTTGACCAAATGTTGATGGCGTCGTCCCCTCCTTCCTCATTACCTCATGTGGACGCTCCCTCTTCTAGCTCAGGTCCTGCGCCTATTCCAGCTCCAGCTCATCCTGAATAGCATCCTCCCTCAGAACTTATGGATGCTATTTTGAACAATCAGTGTCTGATTCTTTCTTCCCTCAAGGACTTGTCCACGGCATTCACTAAGTCTGCGGAACTTCATGAGCAGCTTCTCAAGTTCTACCAAGACCAAAGCCGTCGCCCTCAACTTTGCCGCTCTTGATCAGCTTTTAATGGCGAACTCTCCTCCTCCTCCTCCTCCTCCTCCTCCTCCTCCTCCTCCTCCTATGGACGCTCCTTCCTCAAACAATGCTCAAGCCCCCATTCCTCCTCCTGAAAACCCACAATTGTATCCGCCCCAAGAGCTTATGGCCGCAATAATGCACAATCAATGCGTCTTGATACAAACTCTAAAGGAATCTGCAGAACTCAATGCCAAGCTTCTCAAGTTCTTCCAAGAGTCCTCTGAAAGACGTCCTGAATGATCCCCGACCTCACCCTTTAAATACTGGATTGTTTTGCCTTTGCTTCTTTTATTTTCAAACACTTTGCTCTGGGTTTGTAATGACCGTACTCTAATTTTGTTTGAATGGCAATTCAATTATGTGCTTGCATGTGTTTGTTTAAGCGTTCCACTACTTATAGTTGTGTTTTTGTGCTAACGTCCTTATCACTTGTTATCCTTTTCGATGATGCCAAAAGGGGGAAGTGTAGTTTTGCAGAGATGCGCTATCAAAATAGTTATCTAGAATAAGCAAGTGTTAAGGGGGAACTATTAAGTGAAAGGTCTAAGGAACGCCATGCTAGAATAAAAGAGGACGCTTAAAAAGTATTCTAGGACGCTTTTCTCTCCTTAAATCAAAAAGTTAAAGAATCAAAGAATGAAAATTTGTGCTTACTAAAATTTCTCTAAGTGTTAGAGGACGCTTCTAGGTTTTCATGCATGCTAAGTTCCAATGCCAAAACTATTTTGCTGAAGAGTTTGTCATCATCAAAAAGGGGAAAATTGTTGGGACGCTATCAAGGACGCTTGCGTACTTGGTAGTGTACCACACAACCGGCCCTTAGTTTTGATATGACAAACTCACTTTGATTCTAATATTTTTGTTTAAGTGTTCAGGAACACCAGTGACAAAAGGACAACAAGTGTGTGAAGCGTTCCCTAGGCCTAGGGACGCTAGCTAACAGGAAGTAAGGACCAGCTAGAGACTACTTGAGCAAGGACGGAGTCCCAAGCAAGTAGGAACGCAAGAAGAGCGTCCTTACTCACTAGCCGACAAGATGACATCTCTCGACAACATTTGATCATCTAAGGACAAGTGGAGACCGATCCTGTAGCAGAGACCAACACTACGTGGCGGACGATCCTGTAGCAGAGTTCATCAACACGTGGCGGTAGATCCTGTAGCGGAGTCCATCACACACAGCTGGATATAGGGCTGGGACTTAGGACCCGAAGAACCGAAGAACCGAACCGAACCGAGCAGTTCGGGTCGGTTCGGTCCGGTTCTTGGAAAAAATGCATTGCAAAAAGTTCGGTTCGGTTCTTTAATAAAACTTCGGCTCGGTTCCCGGTTTTTAAAAAAACAAAAAACAAAAAAACCGAATAATGCAATAAAACCGAAGAAAATTATGATATTTGTAAAAAACTAAAATACGCGTTGCCAGTTCCCACTTCCCAGCCCTAGTCTTTCGACCGCAGCCGGCATCCCTCCTTCCCAAATCGAAGAATACCGCAGGTCGCCTTCCTCCTCCCTTGTCGTTCCCGAGCTCCCGCCGGTCGCCGGTCGCCGGTCGCCTTCCTCCTCCCCTGTCGTTCACGTCCTCGCGAGTTCTCACGCCTTCCCCTGTCGTCCACGTCCTCGCGAGTTCTCCGCCGGTCGCCGCCAACCTCGAAGGTACAATATGTGTCAGAAGTTTGGTGCTGGTTTTGTTTGTGTATTTGTTCTGCTTTGGTTTGATCTCTTGTTTGGTGCTGGTTTTGTTGATTTGTTGGTTCAGCCGAAGTAGTTGTAGAAGGTTTTGGAATGTCATCATCTTCATCTTCTTTGCTATCACCTCTCTCTCTCTTGCTTTTAATAGAGAGTAATCCCGAGGTTGCACCGGAAACCCTAGCGAAAATCCGAATTCGGCGAGATTGCCGACTATGTCGGCCTGAGAAGAGGCCTTCTTGGCGAGATTAGCGTCGTTCGCCATTGCTAATCGCCGTTTTCTTGGTTTTGTTGATTTGGAGGGCTACCCTTTTGTTGAATCTGGGTTATTTCAATTGGGTTGATCTTTTTTTTTTAGAGTTTCATAACATTTGTGATGTGGGTTTCTCCAATTTTAAAATATGCATATGGGATTTGAATTGGTTTATTCTTAGTAGCTCTAAGCACAGCTTTTCTTCTTCTAACGATAAAGGTAGTTCTGTTTTACTCTGCTTTAGTTTGATCTCTTGATTGTTGCTGATTTTGTGAGTTTGAAGGGCTACCCTTTTGTTGAATCTTGGTAATTTGAATTGGGTTGATTCGATTTGGCTTTAATTCTGTCAATCAATTATAATCTTTGATCCTAGGTTTAAGGATTTCATGAGATTAGTATTGTACATAATATACTTGAAAATTATGAAATTCTAGTTTCTCCTGATGTTGAATTGTTCATTTTTAAACTTCTCCTGATGTTGCACACATATTTGCACACATATTTGGTCTCCTGATGTTGAAAATTATGACTAAGTTCGGTTAACCGAATTAACCGAAGAACCGAACCGAATAAAGTTCGGGTACGGTTATTAAGGTTCCTAATGAAAATTCGTAGGAACCGAACCGAACTAAAAAAAAATTTTTACCCTGCGGGTAGGCCAAAAAATAGTCAGGAACCGAAGTATCCCAGCCCTAGCTGGATACAGGAAGCTTCCTCATCACCGCCATACTACGTGGAGGAAGATCTTGTAGCCACGTCCATGAAGGGCATGATCGTCAGAAGAGGAAAGACGCCCTTCCCTAAGTTCTATAAATAGCCCAATGCATTCATTGGGACGTTAACGCTTTCAGAGAATATTCAGAGAGAATCAGAGGAAAGCGACTCACTCAACAACACGAAGAACAAGCTCAAGAACACTCAAGAACAGTTATAGGCTTATGATATATCGGGTGAGAATCGTAACCCAAAACCACAAACTGTTTGTACTCAGAAAAACCCAAAAAGAAAGAGAGAGTCCTACGAAGTACTATAGGACGTAGGGATAGAAGTCCTTTAGAAGATTAAACTCGCTTAAGTTGTAGGCTTAGAAGAGTTCTTTACTAGTGGACTTAGGAAGAACACTAAGTGCCAGAGAACTGTAAAGACTCGCCAGTACAACTGTAAGGACGTTTAATATAAAGGAAAAAGCTATTCAAAAATCCTCCAATGAGGTAGAGGTTTACACTCAAGGACTACTTGGTCTTGAGTGGTTCCTCTATAATTCACTGCGTTCACTTTTACTTGTTTAGTACTTAATTCCGCTGCACAACCAAAGGACGCCCCTACACCTCGTAGGGACGGCTGACCAAAGGACGCCTTTACCAACGTAAAGGACGCCCCAAGTTTTACTAACGATCCAACAGCTGGAATTTCAAATTCTGAATGGGTTTTATTGCTATGAGGATATGCAGATCAATGTTGCTTTTGATAATAGGAGTAGATTGATCAATCGAAGTGAAAGGGGTATGAATGGGTTTAGAGAAATCTTAGTGAGACCATAAGAATTTTCTTTTGCAGGAGAGGTATTCAATGAAATGCCAAATAGAAAGTCGAATGGTTTTGAGGATTTTGTTCAAGTGAGCTGTGTTCCAATTCTAATGTGTTGTTGTGTTTTTGATCCGGGAATCAATGCGGGTCTGAATTACGAGTCTGATTGGTTTAGCAAGCAAGTTGTTGAGAAAACAAGTCTAGTTGATCTAAATTTGATCATATGGGGTCGCCTTAATGGTTTGATGTTGATGCCTAGTTGTGTTTGGATTGTTGATTTCAATGTAGGAGATGTTATCTCAATCTTTGATCTTGGAATTGTCTACTATGATTGGATTAGCAAGCTGCTGAGTGGATTTGATTGAAGTGATAGAAATGTGTTGCATTTAATTGATGGAAGCAAGGAGAAGTTAGTGGTGTCAAATTTTGACTCTGTAACTAGAGTGGAATTAGGATAATGGTTCAAAATTTTGGCATCAGTTGGCATGAATTTGGTGAAATTACACACTATAATACTAAGCTTGTGCTGAATAGGCTAGTGACTTGATGGGGCCTTTTAATGAGTTGAAGAAATCTGTATCGAAGGCCTTGTTAGCTCCTGTTGAAGAATTTAATGAGTTAAAGAAATATGTATCCAAGGCCTTGTTAGTGACTTGATGGAAGCGCCTACCTTTTGGTGAAATGGTCACGAATAAGCTCAACATGGCCTGCAATTGCTTCAATTTGATCATCAGGTTATTTCCTTATTTAGCAATGGACAATTTTTGGAGAATTATAGTCAGGTAGGTGCTACCTCTCCTGATTTTTCATTTGTGAACCTTGAGGACAAGGTTCTCTAAAGAGGGGAGTAATGTCATGATTGTGTAATAAGAAGATATAAGAGGGTATGTGTTGTAATTAGGGAGAAAGATGGAGTCATCTATGTAATTAGTGTGAAAGTCATTTAAGGCAAACACGCTCTCTGTAATGGGCATCCAGATTTTGAATGAACAATTGCTTAATCTATACTTTCTTCTTCTTCTTTCTCTCAAATCTCTTATCTTCTCTTCTAATTACCTCTTTTCTATCAAAATCATCTTGTTAATGTCCTAGGGACATAACAAAAGAGAACACCCTCTCCCAAGAAGGAAGAAAAACTCTTATCAAGGCCAATCTTTCAGTCCAACCAAACTACTTAATGCAATCATTCTACCTCCCAAAAGCAACTCACGATGAGCTAGATAAAATCAATCGTAATTTCTTCTAAAATAACCAAAGTGGATATAAACCACTCATTAGTTGGAATTCCATTTGTAGGCCTACAAACCATGGCGGGCTTGGGATTGCGAAAACGGAAGAAATGAACCAAGCACTCCAAATGAAGTTGTTGTGGAAACTTAAAGTAGAACGAGACAATCTGTGGGTTAAAATCGTCAACGAAAAATACCTGAAATCCTCCAAACTTTGGAATTACAAAAAAAACAGTGCAACACATCATGGCAATGGTCCAAATTGATGAACCCGCGGGAAGGTTTTCTGAGCGGACTTTCATGGCAAGTAGGCGATGGTAAAAAACATCCATTTCTGGAAAGACACCTGGATAACCGAAGGGGTGCTTAAACCCACGCCTCATAGTCTGTCCATATGGGGCGAGGACGAAACTGTTAGCAACTATATCAAGGACGATAAAACCTGGGAGATTGAAAAGTTAAGAAATGTCCTAAAGCCTAAAGAGGCGGATGAAGTTTGCAAAGTCGTATTGCCCCTTAACAATATTACCGATAGACTCTACTGGCGATCAAGTAAGAATGGTTGGTTCTCCACAAATGCTACCATAAAATGGATTCAGGATAAGAAAAGAAGCCCCAAAAAATTGATCTTGATTGGATCTGGAAGCTTAACATTCCCCCTAAACAAAAGAATTTCCTGTGGAAAATGTGCCGTAATGGGCTGCCCATAAAGTCTAGACTCGCTTCAAATCACATTGCGGTCCCTCAAGGTTGCACGTTCTGCAACAACACAAATGAAGACGCCTTTCACCTTTTTCTGGAATGTAACCATATAAACCAAGCATACGACCACCTTGATAAGGATATTAAGCGAAAATTAAGAAGTATTATTTTTGATGATCGTAGCCCTACAAACTATTTGGATAAAATAAGAGTTAAACTCTCGAAAACTCAATTTGAAACCGTCGTTACCCTTTGGTGGAGTATGTGGTTCCTCAGGAACAAATGTGTTTTTGACCAAAGTAACAATGACCAAACAAGTCCATCGACAATAGTGGAATTTGCAAAGAAGCAGATTAACGAGTGGATCAGTGCTATGACATCAAAGAACAATGAATATAAAAATAGGAGTTGATCCACACCTAACAGAAGGAAAAGCTCCAGATGGGCAAAACCCACTACAGACTTTTACAAATTTAACTTTGACGGTGCAGTTAATGTTGAAGGTATTTCGTCTTTTGGCTTTGTTATTAGGAATTCGGAGGGGGCTCCCATCGTGCTGGATGGTGGATTTCTTGGCCGCCACTCCGTGGTGTTTTCTGAAGCTTTTGCGCTTCGGCAGGGGATTATATAGGCTTCTCGCCTTGACATTCCCCATCTTCTCATTGAAGGTGACAACCTACAGGTCGTTAATTCAGTGTTGGGCGACTGGAGGTGTCCGTGGGAGGTGGAGATTATGCGTGTGGACATTCAGTGCCTGTTGGGTCAATTTCAAAGTTGGGTCATCAGACACATTTTCAGGGAAGCCAACTTAGTTGCTGATTGTATTGCAGGCTTGTTTCGTTGTGTGCCGTCGACTACATTGGGTTCTGATCCGGTCCTTCGGGACCTCATCCGTAAGGATGCAATAGGATAGTTTTCTATAAAACTAGCCTAATTTCTTTCCTGCATAAAAAAAGATCATAATTTAATATTTATATGCTTGACACATCAGCTCACTGGTCGAACTCTCAAGGTAGTACCATGGGGTCTTAGGTTCGAGACTTCAGGGTGGCGGTTTGCCTATTCTCTTTAGAGCAACCATAATCCCTTTCCTTATCCAAAAAAAACTTAATATTGATATAAAATAAAGCTTTCCTTTGGATCAAGGTGAGAAATATCACAAATTAAGCTTTGGAGAGAGAAAAGCAAGCCAAGCTCAGTGGGGGAAATTTGGAAAAATGAATGTGTATTGAGAAATGTGAAAAAATAAAAAGTGAGCTTAAGGTGAATCTCACTAAGACAAAGAAAATAAGAAAATGATCATAAATGATTTGAAAGAAAAAATATTTATATTTTATAGGCTCATGGTGATTATAAAGATCATCATTGGAAATGGCCTAATATATATATTACTATGGACATTTAAATAGAAGGAAGTTGTAACATAAAAATTTCTAGTTAAAGCATGATAACTTTAAAGCTTCACATGGTCACAGACCCATGATATTAGGTTTTTGTTTGTTCGATTTAACTATGATGTGGGGTTGTTTACTTGCTTGTTTCTCTTATTTTCTCAACTATTATAATATGTTCATCATAAAAAAAACTGTGTAATTATAACGTCTAATGCTGTTAAATTAAATTGTGTAATTAAATTTTCATTTTGGTTCCCTTGAGGTTTAGACTTTTCCTCTTGGTGTCTAGAAAAAAAAAACTATTCCTTTTCGTGTTCTCGGCGTTTTAAAAAAACCCTAATCGTAGCCTAAATTACACCTAAACCCCAATTCCATCCATTTTATACAAATCTCCGTTAATTAAAAAGATAAAAAAAATAAAAATCAATTTTATACAAATATAGTAGATTAATTTAGTTCACATGAAAGAACTAAAGCATCACATGAAAGAACGAGTTGCACTAGAGCAGAAACCAAACTCAAAAACCATTAATTTAGTTCAAAATTTACGATTCACTACTTTGGCTATTAACTTGATCCCGCTGATTTTTCCTAGAGACCAGATTATAAGGAAACAAGCAAAATCAATCAACCCACATAACACCATTGCTAACCCCGCAGTTGGTTCTTTAATTCTCCTTTAACCCAAGCAATAAAGCTCCTAATTAATCCAACTCCTCATGACATTCAACCGAAACAAAGGAGGAAACCAGGGAGGGGACTAACCAAAACAGGAAACCAATACTTCAATTTTCCACAAAAATCTTCCCCTTTGACCATTAAAACCCCAATTCACCTTCGAAGATGTCTAAAGAACCCTAATTTCACATTTTTCTCAGTTAAGAACCCTAAATTCATTATTTCTCCAACCATAAACCCAATATGTTCATGAATCTACTTCAAACCTATATCAAATTAAAGCCTTGAATGAAATGGGTGTGATTTGCCTGAATCGTACTAATTAAGATTGCCTCACAAGCCTTTGTCCTACTGTGCCAGTACTCGTCCTTCGGATTCATCGGCAACTCGTCCTCAAATTTGCTCGGATTGTTACCCTATTGTCGTGGCTTTGTGTGGCGGCCCTCTCTTGCAAGTGGTCGCCTCTCCTCGTCCGCCTTCTCCCTCGCAAGTGAGTCGTCATTCGGTCAATCTGGTAGCCTAGATGGAATTGGGGTTTTGGTTGAAAAAAAGGAATAAATTATTTTTTATTTTTATCTTTTTAATATTTAACGGAGATTTGTATAATATGGATGGAGTTGGAGTTTAGGTGTGATTTAGGTTACAGTTAAGACTTTTTCAACACCTTAAGGGCACTAAAAGGAATAACTTATTTTTCTGGACACCGAAAGGAAAAGTCTAAACCTTAGGGGTACCAAAAGGAAAATCCCTATATTTTTGTGTAGTTCTAAATCTTCCATTCTTTAGTTTTTATTTTACATATAGATTGTTGATGTTTCAATAACTTTATATAGATTAAGTGGCTGAAGCATTGCCCTAAATACAAGTTATACCTGTCACACACACAAACCTATAAACACAAAACCTATCATACGAACAAAAAACGAGCTGTCGCACACAAAACCCATAACAAAAACCCTGTCACGCACAAAACTTGTCACACACCCAAACCTATAAACACAAAACCTGTCATACGAACAAAAAACGAGCTGTCACACACAAAACTCATAACAAAAACCTGTCACACACACAAACCTATAAACACAAAACCTGTCATATGAACAAAAAACAAGTTGTCATGCACAAAAACCATAACAAAAAGCTTGTCACCACTAAAACCCATAACACACAACCTATTACACTAAAACCCATAACCCATAAATACAAATCCATAGCAAAAAGCTTTTCTAGATCTACAATTTCTAGATCTAGATCTAGAAACACTAGATCTAGATCTAGAAACCCTAGATCTAGATCTATCTCTACCGACGGCGCTTACCTCACTTGTCGCCACCGCTTGTCGTCGCCGGAAGTCTCGGTCATCCACTTCGCTCGCCGCCAGGTCGGACACGCAATCACTGAGCTTCTGGAGGTAGCGCTCGTTGACCGAAGGAGGAAGACGGCCATGGTTGAAGAGGCTTGCTCGACGACGCCGCTTGTCGGCCGCCGCCATCACCGATTGGGATCGGGAGGGTGAACAAAAGAGGGAGATGAGAGAGAAGAGAGAGTAGAGAAAGAGGGGGAGAGAGAGAGAGGGAAATGGAGGAAGAGAAAGAAGAAGAAAATAAAAAAAATAGGTATTTTATATTAAAGAAAGGGGTTACTCACTATATTAATTTTAGGAGGGGATTAGAGGGTGTTTAAATTTGGCCAAAGAGGTCTTACCGGCCCCTTCCCTCTAAAAAAAACGTCATAGATGGATTTTTCCTGTATGATTGAAAAATACGGATACACTAAGCGCTCATAAAATCGATTGTTTGTTCATCAAAATTGATTGTTTGTGCATCAAGAACAGTCAAATGTGCTTAGGAACTATGTGCATTAATGTATGTTTATGAATCATAATTACTCTAATGTACATCAATACATCTGATTGTGTTATGTTCATGAAAAGGTGTCAAACGTGCATCAAAACAACTAAAAAGTGCATCTTGTTTCTTGGTCGTCAAAACCGGTTGAATATGCATCAAAAAGTAAAGAAAATACTAGAAGTTAACACCTAAACCATTGTCACCGTTCAAGGGTTTGGTGGAATTGGAGCTCTAGAGAGACATTATAAATTGGCGTTAAAGGTAGAAGAAGAAGAAGAAAACTAGAATTGAAAATGAAATTTATTTAGAGAAAATTGAAACATTGAAACTCACCATGATAAAATTGATTGAGGAGTAGGCTGACCAGATTGAAAAATGGGGCATTAGACCCCATTTGGTTCCATTCCTATGGAATGAGGATGGGTCATTCTAAGTTTTGTGTTTGGTTGGATTCAAATTCATTTCAGAAGCTTGCAGTTGCAGAAATGAGGATGCTTAGATGGATGTGTGGCCACACGAGGATGGATAGGATCAAGAATGACGAGATCAGAGGAAAGTTGGGAGTAGCAAGCATAGGAGACAAGCTTAGGGAGTCGAGACTTCGGTGGTTCGGGCATGTTCAGAGACGGAGCCCTGACGCCACAGTTAGGAGGTGTGAGCGCTTAGACTTAGGGGTCTGTCGGAGGGATAGGGGTCGGCCGAAGAAACGTTGGATGGATAGCATCAAGCAGGATATCAAGTTGTTAGGGATTTCAGTAGATTTGGCTCAGTGCAGGAAGAGTTGGAAGGAGAAGATCAGAGTGGCAGACAACGAGGCTTCTAGTTGTAAGGAGTTGGTCTTCATTTTTGTAGTATTTTATATTGTGTATTTATTTTTGTCTCTTGTATTTTGTAAAGCTGGTGGTTTTACGAATCTTGGGTTTTCTCGGGCGCTTTCCATCTAGGTCTGGAATGCCCCCATCTTGACCCCCCAGACCCTGCATTCGCGGGATTCACTGGGTAGTTGTTGTTGTTGTTGTTGTTGTTGTTGATTGGGCCATTCCAAGCCCAATGAACAATTTGATTCCAACAAAATATTTAGGGTACGACCCATTCCAATACAAGTCACAAATTTCTGCCTCCCTCCAACTACAACCACGTTCCACCTTCCCGCTCGAGTCCGACTGTGCCTGGTGTCTCCGACGTCTTCTCGGATGACGTTTTTCCATCGCCCCTTCTACCTTTGGTGTAGATCTAGATCTAGCATGTTTAGTGATTCATCTACTCTTGTTTATGCCAGCTTAGTGTATGTGTTTATGTATCCCTTGGATATGTATTATTTTCATATTTGTTTTTCAATTTGAGGTACATGCTTCATGTACTTATAAGTACTTTTGTTTTTCAAGTGAACCCCCGGGAAACAATTCCAGAGCACCACCACGGCACCACCCACAAGATCTGAGCCCAAATTTCAACCAAATCAAAATTCCCTCAATTCTCTTCTCTCTCTGGCATTTTCCTACGAATCGATCAGATTTCTGCAAGAGAAATGAAGGCGACGAATGAGGAAATCATATTTCTAATAGGGTTGAGCATCAACCGACCGAAACCGAAAATTTTTAACCGAACCGCCCGAACCGACTCGAACCGAACCGCAACCGAAAATATTCGGTTCGGTTTTCGGTTCATGAAATTTGTGAAAATCGGTTTCGGTTCGGTTCGGTTCGGTTAATTATCGGTTCGGTTCGGTCAAACTGAAATACATTAAAAAAAAAAAAAAGAGTTTGCCCACTTCACCCACCCTCCCGTAGTCCCGTCCCTCAAATTGAAATGCATAACCTAATCCACCAGTTACCACACGCCGCCTCTCAATCTCACCCTACGCAACCGACAACCGAAGCGGCACCGGCGATTCGCCGTCGTCCTCTCGCCGTCCACTGCCCTCGTCCTCTACTCCTCTAGTCCTCTCGCCGTCGAGTGCCCTCGTCCTCTACTCCTCTCGCCGTCGTCGAGTCGTCTCGTCCCGTGGCGTTCGCCGTTCAGGCTTCGTCGAGAAAGACGGTCGAATTGCTGTGACCAAGTCACCGTGAAGCCGTCCGTTCAGGCTTCGTCGAGAAGAAGGCAATTCGCCGTTCACTTGAACGGTCGAGAAGGACGGTCGAGTGGTAGATTCCAGATTTCATACCTCGTTCTCTTTCTCTCCTTTGGTAGATTTGAGATTTAAGACCTCGAGTGGTAGATTTCAGACCTCGGTCCTCCTACTTGTTTGTGTTGTCGTGATTTAGGTAGATTTCAGATTTGCACACTTGAACACGATACAGATTTCAGATTTGCAAAGGAAAGGCAATTGAAGATTCGATTTTGTTCGGGTTGTGTAAAAACCGACCCGTCCAAAGCCGAAACCGAACCGAACCGAACCGACCATTTTCGGTTCGGTTTTCGATTCACAATTTTCCAAGATCTCGGTTCGGTTCGGTTTTGGTCGGTTCGGTTCGGTTTCGAACTAATGCTCACCCCTAATTTCTAGAAGATTGCGTGCTACTGTCGGATTGAACCAAGGAAGCCTTTCTGCAGGCGGTCACCGCTGTGAGCTCCCGTGTCTCGTCCGTTCTCTCCTCCGGCGACGTCGACGAGAGCGAGGGGGAGTGCGTTGCCTGGAGAGAAGTTTCCGGCGCCGGCGGATCTGTCGGAGAAGACGCTCTCGGGGCCTGCACAAACAAGAAAGGCGGTGTGTTTGATCGGAGACGGATTTCGAGTTGTTGATCTCGTCGGATCTGGTGTCCCGGAGGGGGAGAGGACGTGGTTGTGGCTCCGGCGGCGACGGGAGATGTCTGGCACCCTCTCCTGAAGGCGGCGTTCTCCGAGGTCTCCAATCTGATCTCTTCCCTCAATCTCCTCTCTCTCGCCTTTTCATCCCTAACTTAATTGTTCTGCGTTCCTTCAAAGTTCCCGATCTGTATAATCTCCCCGGTGTGCACTTTTTTGTCCAGACTTCCGATTCAAATCGCACCCTAGATACATGATTTCTTATTCGAATGTGTTGATTTGATCTCCCATCCCAGGTGTCAACAATGTTTACGTTATTCTGATCCTAACATTCTTCTACTGTAAGGAAAGGCTTTGATTTGCAGTTTCAGCATTCAATGGCTGGCAGAGGTCAATTGTTCAAGCATTTGAAGGAACTGAGGATCCTTTTCTGCCAAACTTCTCCTGAAAGCTCTCAGATTAGGTATTTTTATCACTCTGAATCTGTACATTTTGTTCAACAATAAGATCTAGGTTACTAATGCTCCTGACCTTTGGGATAATGCCTCAGTGTGATTGTGATGCTGATAGAATTGGCTATGTATCTACTGTATTGTTACATTTGAGCTTTTGAATGTCAGAAATTTTGTTGAGAAGAATTACAAGGAACTCAAGGCTCTAAACCCCAAACTCCCCATATTGATTCGTGAGGCCCGGGGAGTTGAACCTCAGCTATGGGCAAGATACGGTAAGGGGACTTTGGCTTTATCACTAATCATACAAATGCAGTCCCTGCTAATTGAGAATTGCACCCATTATCACCAATGTTCTAGAACAATCATCCACAAGGAATTTCCAATCTATGTCAAAGACCTTCCTAATGTTGACGTTAACCTACATCTAGATATATGAGGCTTCTGCCATAACGACTAATAAAACATCATTCTACCAATCATAAGGGTTCTAAGTCATACTCCACTTGTATGTTGTCATGTGCTATTGATTCTCACTGAGGAAGGACTTTCAACATTAAGCACGGTCAGTGATATCTAAAATCACCTTATATAATGTTTTGTGATAGGATATTGACTTTAGAATAAAAAGATAAATATTAGCTCTCTTGTCTGAGTTGGTTTTGGCTGGTTTCTTTTCTAATTGTCTGCACCTTGTATTGTTAATTTGCTGTGGTAGAATCCATGGCTTATCAAATGGTTAAGATATCTGTCCTGGATGATTTTCTTCCTTTTCAGCATTGTAATTATGCTCTCAGTTTCATAATTTGGTGTGATCAAAGACTAATATCATTAGGAAAGCTCCTAGTAAGCCCTGTCATTACTTTACTAATTGCTCCAAAAAGATATCTTGCTCCACCTTAGGATGCTTACTGTTGCACTGCTCACTGCCTATTTTGGCATATTGCAGTTGATTGATTGGTTATCTGAGATTAAGACGTTCTTCTTGTCGCCCCCTTTCAAAGGAAAAAAAAGAAAAGATAGAAGACAATATTCTTGCAATTCAGATTCTGGCATTCACCTTCTTTTATAATGTAACTTATCTGGTTCCCCCCCTTCTTTATTGTTAACCAAGCTGTTCTGTGGTATCTGTAAGCATGTGGTGTATTTTACTGTGATTCATGCTCTGATGGTTTGCATACAGATATGGGTGTTGAGAAGGGAATTCGTGTGGATGGCATGTCTGAAGCACAGATCTCCCAGGCACTGGAGAGCCTCGCAAAAGCGGGATCAGGTCTCAAGGCCTGAATTCTTTTGCCAGAGAAGTTGAAATAAATTACAAACAAGACCATCTTGATTGAGGTTTTTGCTCAAACTCTTAAACTGGTTGGTCAATCTTTCTCTGCTGCATATCCCCTTGGGGGATCTCATGTAATTGTCATGTGATGATTATTTTGAAAAGCACTTGTTTGCTACAATTACCAGCTTCTCAACTTTGCTTGTCTTTAACTAAATGCTGGAGAAGGCATTGATTAATTTGCAATGACTTCTGAGCTATTACCACCACATTTCCAATAATCTGCAGCTGTGTACCATGTTCTTGTCTGAATTTTCGCATATTGACTAGAGTAGTCTAGGATTTTGCATATTTTCAAGAAACTGTTTTCTCTAGGAAACTGTTTGATTTGGGGCATTGAAGTATAATCTTTGTAACTCTCATGACTTGTCCAATGTATGGGTAACGGGCAAATTAATTTTCTAAGAAGGAGAAGAATATTACAGTCTGTTTGGCAATTGGGAATTGATGGGAAAAGAAAGTGTGGTGAAAGATGAGAAAGGAAGAGAAGAGAAAGGATGGGAAAGTAAGATATGAGAATGTATATTTCTTGTGTTTGGATAAATGGGGGTTTTGATGGGAAGTTATAGATAAAATTTCTTTTCCTTTTTTTTTTGAGAGTGCTTATTTTATTTTCCCACCAAATTGGTGGGATTCATTTTCCCATCCTTTTCACTCTAATTTTCTAACAGAATCTCACTCAATCCTATCAAAAAATGAAACCAAACACAGGAAAATGATTCTCATCATTCCCCTCCTCTTAAAATCCCACCAATTCCCACCAACCAAACATACTCTTAGTAAAGGGCAGATTACCCCGCTCAATCTTTGCCCAAAAGTAATTCCCCTTTTCTTCCCTGCTTTTCTCTTTCCCTTGTTTTCCTCATACCCGGCTCACTTTCCCTCTTTCTTCTTCATACCCTTTCTTTTGTCTCCTCTTTCTCCGCCGTTGCTTATCGCCGTCGCCGACTGGCTCGACAGCCGTCAGGCCCGATGTCGCCGGAGTCTGTTTCCTCCTCCGACTGAGCCTCCCAAAACCGCATCCTTGCCCGATCGAAAACCGATCAGAGGTTATTCTAGATCTCCTTTTCTTGTACATGTAAATTTCCACCTGTTTCGCCTTTTTTTTTGCTCTTTATCGGCTCGGGTTGGTTTGGTACATGCAAGGGTCGATCTAGTGACGAAAGCCAAGAACCGTGATCCAGGACTTTATTCTGCACTTAATTTTATAAGAATGTCCAGCGTCTTTCAACCTTTTTTATTCTTCGAACTGATTTTTATTTGGGACAATAATCTTCTTATCAATTCCTTTTATATAACCTTCGTCAGCTTCAGAAACCACGTATGGCCTCTGTACTAAATTCTCTTTTCCTACTGCTTAACTGCAGGATCATATCATGACGAGCTCAGCCTATTCAATTCTTTACTTTCCTGCAGTGTAGTGAAATTATTTTTATTTTAATCTGTATGTGCTAATTTTGCCTAATTTGTTAAAAAGAAAACAAATTTAGATACGATTAGATTGGGTAACAAATTTAAGCACTCCACTACTCCAATCTGATTAATCCGATTTATCTTGTCAAAGTTGGTCAAACCAAATTAAAATTTGTAAATTATGGATCGGATTGGGTTTTAGTAGACACGCATAAGTTTTAGTACAAACCCCTAAGAGAGCCAAATTCAGGAGAACACTATTAAGCTAAGTTGTCGATGAGGTCAAAATTAGATTAATTTCACAAACTAGCGTACCTTAATAATGGAAATCAACAAGGAAAACTTAATTACTAAAAAAACAAAGAATCATTAATATACATGCATATAGTTAGGACTTGCATGTAACTCTAATATGGTTGTTGTGCAAACCTCAAGGTTTTCCGTCTCCTCTTTCTTCCTTGTAGACTCTTCCTCAACCTGCTTACTCGTCTCCTCTTCCTCTTTCAATCTTCTTTCATCTCCCTCATCTTCCATCATTTTATCCCCTTCCTCTTTAATTCTCCTCTCCTCTTCATCCTTTGGAAATCTTTTCATCATGCCCAACAAACGGTTGTTTTTTTTTCTTATAACTTCAATTTTGTCTAGCACATTTGTTGCTTCATCCTACAAACTCCGCTGGCTTGGAAGATTGGTGTCTCATCTTCATCTCTTCTAATTAACTAGTGATGATGTAGAACAAACCTTTAACCTATAAGCTTCTCCAAAGCTTCATTGATCTTATCGAAGAGCTCATTGTTAGCAATTGCAGTTGGAACCTTTTCAAAATGCGTCAAGATTTTCTTCATGCTTGCAGCAAGTTCCATGAACATCTTTAAATGATCCTTGATTGATGAATGATTACAATGAAATATCATGAATTATTTTAAGAAGAAATAAACTAATGAAAAAACAATGTAAATATACATACATTAGTGTAATCACCGAGATCAATAGTTTTTTCCGCATCACCAACAATATGTCTTTCCTTATCACTCTCACTAAGGTCAACATCAGCTTGTTCTAGCCAAAGAATCTCGATGGAAGGTAATGTTCTGCAATATCCCTTCTGAAAACCACTCTTACTTATTTCAAAAGATTGTCTTTCAATTAACACCTCTGAAGTAAAATGTTGATCACATGAAAGTCCCTTGCATATAACTCCTAATGTATCATCTCAAACAATCACAATAGACGATTTGCCAAAAAACATAAGCATAATGATCAAACAACAAATAGATTGATTGACCGAAAACCACCCGTATAATAGGCCATATTGCCCTAAACCACACCTTATATACCTATTTACCGAAAACCACCCCTATACCCCCTTTTGTCAAAAAACAACCACCTCACCAGGTTTCTCCGTTAAACTTCTGTGAACGCGCGCGTGGGACGCGTTTTTCTCTACCCATTTCTACATATTTTTCATTTTTCTTCTAAATTGAAAAATCCAAACAATTTTCAACCAAAAAAAATCAAAATAATTTCATAAAAAAAAATCAAAAAGGGTTGTTTTCTGGTTAGGGATTCAGAGGGGGTTAGGGATTCGGTGGTCTAGGGATTCGGCGGCGGTGGCGGTGTTGGTGGAGGATTGAAGGAGGAGGTGGCCGTCGACGGGAGGCCCACGTTAGGGTCGGGGTTCAGATCGGAGACCGGTCGAGGTCGTGTTAGGGCAAAGTCGGGATGGCGAGCGAGGTCGCCGTCGTCGGGCTTGGGAGTGCAGAGGAGTCAAGAGGAGGGCGAGACTGAGAGGGCTCGAGGGTGACCGAGTGGGAGTCCTGGTGTTGGCCGGCGTGGCTGTCGGGCCGGCGTCTGCAAATCCGAGCGGAGTGGGTAGCGTCAGAGAGTGAGAGAGCGAGAGGGAGATGGGTGGTTGGCGGTGGCTCCAGATCTGGGTTGGGGATGGTTTTGATCGAAAGGGGAGTCGGAGTCCGGTGTCGGGCGAGAGTGGGTGAGGTTTGAGTCAGGCGTCGTGGGCCGGAGCCGGCAATGGCAGGGAGGCGGAGAAACCTCTGTCGAGAGAGGATGGCGGAGCGGGTGTGAGTTCGAGAGGGTCGGTTTTGGCCGGCGTTGGGCGTCTGCAGATCGAGAGCAAAGGGACATGCAAAATGGGTTGGTTGTCGTCGGTATTGGGGGAAAAAGGAGGTGAGGTCGTCGTCGGGGCTGGTTGTCGTCGGACGGCCGACGGACCTTGGAGTCCAGATCTGGATATTGGGGAAGGAAGGAGATGAAGAAAGTAGGGGTGGGGGGCCACTAAGATAAAGAAAAAATAAAAAAGGTAAAAAAAAATGATATCTATGTTTAAAAACGCGTCCCACGCGTGCGTTCACGGAAGTTTAACGGAGAAACCTGGTGAGGTGGTCGCTTTTTGACGGAAGGGGGTATAGGGGTGGTTTTCGGTAAATAAGTATATAAGGGGTGGTTTAGGGCAATATGACCTATTATACGAGTGATTTTCGGTCAATCGGCCTAAAGTAAACATAACACATGAACACATAAAATGCATTCAATCGTGATACAATCTAAATGAACACAACCAAAAACATGAATACATTAATAATATTCATGCACAAATTTAATATTATGGGATTAATGTACTAATTCCTCTTTGTGATGAACAAATTCAATTTCATAATGACCAAATTTCAGTTTTCATGGCGAACAAAACTTAACATACACATGAACAAATGAAGAGTACCGATAATACTTGTAATGCAAAATGGATGAACAAGAACAACAAGCATATGAACAAATTGAAAATATGAATGAACAAAATAGAACATATACATGAACAAACTAATAATACTCATGCACAAACATAATATTATGTGATTAATGCAACAATTCCTTTTTTTTCGGTGCACAAATTCAATTTCTTAATGACAAAAATCAATTTTGTTGCGAACAAAACTTAACATACGCATGGACAAATGAAGATTACTTGTTAAAGTACTTGTAACGCAAAATGGATGAACAAAAACAACAATCAAATGAACAAATTAACAAATATTGATGCACAAATTAATATAATAATGAACAAAACAAACATACCCGCAACAACAATGATGAGCCTCTGAATACACCATTCTCAGTCCTCTTCCATGAATCAACACTCTCAACAAACTTGTTGATGAAACAGGAACACCAATCGAACTCTTATATCTCAACCAAATCAACAAGAGTATCCAAAACATTCACATTAACTCCTCGATTCAGTATAGTCTTTATGTAGAGGGAATAAAATAATATCATGAAGTTTTGCCTAAACCATGTCCCCGTATTATCATTTGTTATGATCAAATCACTCAAATGAGATGGCGTGATTGAAGCAAAAAGCATCAACTTCTTCTCTTCAGAGTCTTTATTAATATCATACAACTTAAATTGTTCTCTAAAACTATCATACATTGCTACTTTAGTATCAGTCATCGGACCTGTAATCTTACTAGAACTGTGAGGCAACCCCAAGTAAAAATCAATGACATTAGAAGTTATTCAGACACTAAGATCACCGGCCCTCGATGAACAAGAAGTGGGATCAAAGTAGGTAACAACATAAGATAACATCCTATTGGGAAGATCATTAATGTTCCACTTCAGAGCATGCTCAAAACTCATTTCCTTCATAGTCATTTTCTTCTTAGAATCAAAATCAATAATTATTTTAACCAACAACTTGGGGAGCTCCTTGTTAACAATGATGGGTGCTCCAGATTCAACTATTTAATCCAGGATTTCTCTTAACTTTTTTGCTACTATATTTAGCTCAGGAACTTGTTCAGCTTCCCTTTTTAGATGGTTAAAATAATGTTTTTTAGATGTCACTACGTCATTACCCAAACTCACTAATTGAGCAAGTGTCATATCTTCAAAGTTATCACTCTCACCGGATGTGACACTTTTTTCCTTGATAAAACAAGGACTCTTCTTTGATGGGGATGATTGAGTAACTGTTTTTTTCCCCTTAAAACTAGAGTTACTTGCTTCTAAACTCCTGTTTTCAACTAAAATTCTTTTTTAACTCTTGTTTTAAGGAACTCATGTTTTAATGAAAATCTTGTTTCAACAGGAGTTTAGAAATAGGTAACTCATGTTTAAAGAAAGAACAGTTTTTCAACCATCACTATCGAGGAAGAGTCCTCGTTTTATTCAGGAAAATAATGTCACATCTGGTGAGAATGATATCTCTAAAGATATGCACTTGCTCAAATGGTGAGTTTGGGTAATGATGTAGTGACATCCAAAAGACAATGTTCTAGCAGTTTGAAAAGGGAAGCTGAACAAGTTCTTGAGTAGAAAATAGTAGTAAAAAGGTTAAGAGAATTCTTGGATTAGATAGTTGAATGTATAACACCCATCATTGTTAACAAGGAGCTCCCCAAGTTATTGGTTGAAATAATTATTGATTTTTATTCTAAGAAGAATATGACTGTGAAGGAAATAAGTTTTGAACATGCTCTGAAGTGGAACATTAATGATCTTCCCAATAGGATATTATATTATGGTGTTACCTACTTTGATCATACTTCTTGTTCATTGAGGATTGATGATCTTAGTGTCTGAATAACTTTTGACGTCATTCATTTTTAATTGGGGTTGCCCCACATTCACAGTCATAGTAAGATTACGGTTTCGAGGATTGATAAAAAAAAATGAGCAATGTATGATAATTTAGAGAACAATTTAAGTTGGATGATATTAACCAGGACTGAGGAGAAGAAGTTGATGCCTTTTGTTTCAGTCACGCCATCTCATTTGAGTGATTTGATCATAACAAATGATAATACGGGAACATGGTTTAGGCAAAACTTCATATTATTTTTTTCCCTCTACATAGAGATTATACTGAATGAAGGAGTTAATGTGAAGGTTTTTGATACTCTTATTGATCTGGATGGGATAAAAGAGTTTAACTGGTGTTCCCATTTTATCAACAAGTTCGTTGACAGTGTTGATTCATGGAAGAGGACTAAGAATGGTGTATTTAGAGGCTCACCATTGTTGTTGCACGTATGTTTGTTTTGTTTATTATTATATTAATTTGTGCCGGGTGGGAGTGGCAAGCTTAGAGGACAAACTTCGAGAATCGAGACTACGGTGGTTTGGGCATATTCAAAGGCGGGGACCCGAGGAGCCAGTTCGTAGGTGTGAAGGTCTGGACTTGGGAGTTTTTCGCAAAGGGAGGGATCGACCGAGAATATTACGTTTGTGCATGATTTTTATTAATTTGTTCATGTGTTTTGTTGTATTCCTTTAGATTGTATCATGATTAATTACATTTTATGTGCTCATGTGTTATGTTTAATTTATTCATCACAAATCCATTTTCTGTTTGATCATTATGTTTATGTTTTCTGGCAAATCGTCTATTGTGGTTGTCTGAGATGATACATTAGAAGTTATATGCAAGGGACTTTCATGTGATTCAACATTTTACTTCAGAGGTTTTAATTGAAAAACAAAATTTTGAAATAAGTAAGAGTGGTTTTGGGAAGGGATACTGCAGAACACTACCTTCCATCGAGATTCTTTGGCTAGAACAAGTTGATGTTGGCCTTAGTGAGAGTGATAAGGAAAGACATGTTGTTGGTGATGTGGAAAAAGTTGTTGATATTACACTAATGTATGTGTATTTACATTGTTTCTTTATCAGTTTATTTTGTCTCTTGCTTATTTCTTCTTAAAATAATTCATGATATTTCATTATAGTCATTTATCAAGGATCATTTAAAGATGTCCTTGGAACTTGCATCAAACATGAAGAAAATCTTGACGCATTTTGAAATGGTCTCAACTGCAATTGCTAATAATGAGCTCTTCGATAAGATCAACAAAGCTTGGGAGAAGCTTGTATGTTGAAGGCTTAATCTACATCATCACTAGTTATTAGCAGAGATGAAGATGAAAAAACAAGCCAACAAAGTTTGTAGGATGAAGCAACAAAGGTGCTAGACGAAATTGAAGTTATAAGCTAAGCGAAACAAATGTTTGTTGGACATGATGACAGGATTTTCAAAGGAGGAAGAGGCAAGGATAATGAAAGAGGAAGAGGAGAAAAGGATGGAAGATGAAAGAAGATTGAAAGAGGACGAGGAGACGAGGAGACAAGTTGAGGAAAAGTCTAGAATGAAGAAAGGAGATGAAAAAAGCTTTAGGAGGAGAACGCTATTAGGGAAAAAGAAGAGAAGAAAAGGGTTGAGGAGGAGGAAATAAGAAGGAAAGAGAAAATGAGGTATGAGGAGAAGGAAAGTGTTAATTTCGAGGTATGTGGTCTGATTGTTCATGATCCATTAATTGCACATTTGAAGTTTTGAAATAGTCACATATATGATTCCACGTCTTCTTTTTGAAAGCAACTCAAAGGCAAATGTGATGCTTTTCTTGTTGTCGTCAATTCTAGTAAATGAAATAAACATCATTTCATACTTACGGCAAAGAGGCATGGAGAGGTTTGTCAAGAGATATAGGAATTTGTTGCTGCTAAGAAACAAATTTGTTCATTAAGAATATGTATTTTTTCAACAAAAATAGAAATTTGTTCATGAACAAAATTGTACTAAGAAGAGCTTTTTCAACAAGTTTAATATTAATATATACTTATTCAAGAGTATAAACATAATTTGTACAAGAGAAACTAGCGGTCAGCCCCTTGCATACGTACGGGTTCATATTATAAACAAATTGTATATACAGAATTTTTTAATTATGTGTTTTATTAAACAAAAATTAAGCATATTGAATTATTTTACATATAATTTAATTTAGTGTATTATTGAATTATTTTTTAAAACATATTTTTATTGGATTATAATGTTTTAACAACCTCTCTAGTATTTGACTACACTTTATGTTTAAATTAATTGAAAAATACAGTAAGTTGAAGGACAATTTCAAGAAGTTACTCAAATTTAAATAATCTCTTTCTTTTATCGTGTATTTTGTATAAAAACATATGAATATTAATTGTTATTTTTTCCTAGTAGTCTATATGCCTATTTATTGATTTATAGATGGATATATGTATGTATTTAATGTTTAAGATAATATTATAGTTGATTAGTGTTATAATCTGCCAACTGGAGTAATAAGTAATACTAAAAGTAAATTCAAATGATCTATAATATTGAAAGTGAACAACAAATATTGGTACATTCCTACAATTTTGTAATATTATAATATTAAATCAATATTTGAATATCTTTATACAACTAAATGATGCACCAACTATAATTTAGATTAATGATTAATATTATATATATATTCAAGGTAAAATTAAAATGATCTATAATATTCAACGTGAAAAATAATATTTGAATACATTTGCATTACAACCTAGTTTACCAATAGCTCAGGTTTGATATGTACATAATTTCGAAGTTTTTAACCACTAGATGGAGCGGAGTCGACCAAAAATTACACCGTTGTACCCCTTGGGGGGGAGGGGGGGGGTGGCTTTCCGCTAGCGTCTCGCTCATTCCGATTCCCGCTAACGGACCCTAAGCTACACATAAATTTATAATTTTTTTAATAATATGTATATATAAAAAACTGTGACTAAAGCATAATATTGACTACTCTTTTATTCTCATTATTTTTCTATGTTTTATGTTCTTATACAAAAATCGTTTTCTTTATTATGGAAATTACTATTAAGATAAATGTGTCATAATAGCATTTAAAATAAATGATCTATCATATTCAACTTGAAAAATAATATTTGACTACGTTTGCATTACAACCTAGGTTACAAACTAAATTTTCTAAATTATTTATAAAATAATTAAAAGGTGAAAACATAATTCTCATGTGTGATAGGTTCATTTAGAAGCTTTTTGACCATTAAGCTATACATAAATATATAAATAATTTTTAATTATAAGCATATACAAAATTTGTGACCACATACATCATATTGATTACTCTTTTCATTCTCAATATTTGTCTATGTTTTATGTTCTCATGTAAAAATAGTTTTCATTATTATGTAATACTCCTCATGTATACAATTTTATATATGTAGTGGAGGTTGAGACAATTTACCGTTTAGAGTAGTCAGGCGTGAATTATCGCTGGGTTGAGGTGTCGAAGTAGAAGTTGAGCTTTGTGGCGGTTGACCGCCAGGTTTGTAGCCACCGCCGGACCAATTCCGACGAGGTGCCGTTTGCCAATTGGCATCGGTCTCGGAAAACGAAGCAGCAAGGTCCCGTGCCAAGGCGAATGCTTGAGCAAGAGATGTAGGATTGCGCAAATTCAATTCGCGCTTCACCAGTTGTTTCAACCCGACTTTGAAAAGTGAAATCAGCGTGGGTTCGGTCAATCCATGAACTTTGTTGAGCAGAGCTTCGAACTCGGTCTAGTACTCCAATATTGTAGTGCGCTGCTGCAGCTTGCCCAGAAGACCGACATAGTCTTCGTAATAGGTAGGATCAAATCTGTGTTGCACTTAAAGGAGGAATGCAAGTCAAGTTTCCCCACAATTGTTCCGATGCTGATATCGAAACCAATCCAAAGCCAAATGGTCGAACAGCATCCCCACAAGCCGAAGGCGTTCACGATCCGCTGTATAGAAATAATCAAAATATGCCTGGACTTTAAAAATCCAACCTTGCAGATCGGAGCCATTGAAACCCGGGGGGTCAACGCACATCTTAGGAAGTGTAACACCCCCCATTCTTAAAACCAAAAGGGGCATTACCGCCAGTGACCTCGGATTTCACCGTCCAAAGTCACCCAAGGCTAAAAAGTTAACTTAAAGATGATTTGAGAATAACCAACTTTATTTTATTAATGTAAATCGGATTACAAGTGGGATAAACCTCCCGTAAGGTTACACTAATCATTTAAAAGAGTTGCAGCGGAATTTAAAAGACATTTCGTAAAATTTAAAAGCATGTGGGACCCATAAACATGGTCGAAACAAAAGACATTTTAAAGATTTCTTCCTTCCTTCCTTCCTTCCTGCAGATCCTGATGTCTTCGGCTTCCTTCTGAACGGCCTTCCCTTTCCTATCTGATATCCCCATAAAGGCAAGGAATACCAGCCAACAAAGTTGGGAAAGAAAGAAGGGATGTTAGTCTAACGCGAGACCAAGCAAGAGGTAGAATAGGGTTCGGTTCTCAGAAAGATTTAGACATGAGGGCATCAAGGACCAATTGAGAATTAGCTGATGCCCAACAGTCAAGGGTTCTTTAATGCGGAACCCTTATGGCTTTTTGAGCGAGAGACTTTAGGTGAGCAAGGCTCAAAAGAAAAAGATAATTTTAGCTTGAGGCTTTATGAGATGTGAGGCTTATGGGAAATAAGATTTTTCGGAAGTAGGATACTACATGGAAGTAGCACCTAAGAAAGGTATGTGTTTAAGATTTGTTGGGAACTTAATTAATTCAAGCAACAGTGAAAAATCATCCAACACTATTCGAATCGTATCAACCTCATCATAACTCGAAGATGCCGACAGGGAGGTGGCCACAAGGACGCTTATACACCTGAACCCATCTTGCCATTTTATAGGCATTTTAACAACTCGAGTCATGCATTCAGATTGGATAGGCGATCGTCAATAATGTGGACCCGAAGTGATTTTCCAAGTTGTACTAATCACCTCGCGTTATTAATTAATGTGCATTGGGCACTTATCTTATTAGGTCATAAAACAGAGCAATTTATTTAACGAATTTTAAGTGACGGCTCATCGGAGCTTGGCCACGGATTAACAGGAAAGCAAGCGTCTCCTGAGCACTTAGCTAGAGTGCTATAGCCCATCTTAAGGAACGAGCATTAGTCGTACGACCTTAATTTTACGAGCATGCACTAATTACACCTCGTAACATGAGTTATTAAGAAATAACGAGAGTCTTAAATCTCGCATTCCTATTCCTAGACTAGTCCACAACAAATTCTCGAAAAGAGACTTGAAACAATCAAAGGTCACACATCAACGGTCCTAAGTCCATGTACTAGCGCGTGCGATAATAAAAACAATGGTCATTAATTCTAAGCATAATAATCCTAATCCGATTATTAGCAAACAAGGTTGTTCCCAACATTTAATCTGATAACGGAAAGCAATTTCACGATTATCGAGTAAAGAGGAAAGGAGAACCATCCACTTGCCTTAAAACGAGATTTAAGAACGCTAATCGAGGTGAGAAGACGAAGCTAGCAAGGCCCTAGAAGAGGCCTAAGGCAAGGCAAGATGCAAGGCAAAGACAAGGCACGGCCCGAGCAACGGCTAGGCAACGGCCCGGGACAAAACGCAAGCAAGGGCAGTGGCGGCGGGCGCTGCCCCCTTGGCGGCGGTCGCTGCCCGTATGTGTGTCGACGGCGTGATTTTGCAAGCTTCCTCCGATCAGCTCCGGCCACCTTTCGACGAGCTTTTTCCAACAGTAGCAAGAAGAACACTTGAACTTTATAATGGAAGAGGTTTCAAAGGGAGAGAGGAGAGATTTGGATGTCTTAATCCATCATCTTCAACCCCTATTTATAGTGTTCAATGTCCCTAATAATCCAAGAAAGAGAGTTGACATAATGCCTAACAATCCAAAAGGAGTTGACATTGGAAGGGTTGACATTGTGTAAAGGTGTTGGGATTGATCCCAACTCAAAACCATTGCAGAAGTATAAACCAAGGCGCCCACAATAAACGAATTTTTGTCGAGCCACTTGCGTCTGCAGCAAAGCGGCGCCCGCCAGTTTCATAGGCGGCGCCCGCTGCCCTCCTTGGACTGCGCAGTGCTTCGGTAAAATTGCCATAACTTTCGAAATACTTATTGGAATGGCCTCAAATTTTGAGTGATGAAACTAGACTCCTTTATCTACCATTAGGCTTTGGAATCACTCGATTCCGAGATCTAACGAAGGTTTTATGAATTTTTGAAGTTAAGGTATCCGTTTAGCGTTATCCAACGCTATTCGGTTAATCGGGTGACCTTTGCCCTTTCTCTTGTCGTACCAAAGACAAATTTGAGTCATAAAACTAAGGAGAATTTCATGATCCATTGCTTTAAAATTTGCGGATATTACAACAGTACCCCCTTAAAAATAGTTTCGACCCCGAAACTAGCAAATGCTACCCTAGCATGCTTAAAAGGACTGAGTACATAAGGAATATCCGCTCTTGAAGAGGAAGTACAAGCTATAGTACCCCCTTAAAGAGCTCTGGTTCTTTCTTTAAGATGACAACAAGTCTGGGAAACAACTTTGCATCAGTTACACGGTTCCCAAAATTTCTTATTTTGTTTCTTGGTCATGTTTACGACTTTAGTTGATCTGCCAACATTCCTTTGTTGATTTAAAGTGATAACAACGTAGTCTTCTCGACATACTCTGGGCCGAGAAGCACTTTTTCTACGTCATTATTCTAATCACTTGACTACGATGATACTAGCCGTTTCCATCCTTAAGGCATTGCGAATCGTTCTATCTAAGCTTTTGGTACGTGGACCTTATCAGCTTACTTCGTCATCCCAACTAGTGCAATCCAATACACGGGCTCGGGGTAGGAGTTAACTTCTAGGATGATTGCCTACTCAAGCTTCGAGACATTTTAAGGGTTTTCTCACTTGAGCTAGGTTTTGAGAAGACCAAACGACGAGAGTCGAAGATTAATAACGCGTCATTTACTTATGAACTTAGTACATTATTATAATCTGATTTAACATTCTGAAAGATACATGATTATCCAAAAATCATCTAACAGACTTCCAAAAATGCGATCCCCTCTCAAGGAAGGATGATCGACTTACAAGACCTAAGCAACCACTATGGTTAGGCTAAAAAAGAGTTTAAGGAAAGATAGGGAAGAGACTAACTACTCTTCAGGTACAATAGGCAAGTTGGACTGGTACATCCCGTACAACTGTTGTCCCTGACTTGCAGCTGGCATCGGTGTCTTTCCCTTGTTTTTCGCAGTTGACTGCACTGAAGTGGTCGAGGTAGACCCAAATGGGATTCTGTTACTCTGTACAACAAACGTTGGCCCAGATTGATTTGCCCCTTCCTTGTTCAAACGGCAGTAGGATCGAACGTGTCCCTCCTTCCCACAGTTGAAACAAGTCCTCTTGGGTTTAGTACAATCTCTATTGATATGGCCCTGTTCACTACAATTGTGGCAAATCACGAAACCTTTTTTTTTTCCAAACTCATTAGAAGAGTCACTCTTGAATGAATCAAATTTGCTTTTCTTTGACCCTCCAGATGCTTGCGGTGTTGCAGACCGCTTGGATCCTCCTTGACCTTGATAGTGAGATTTCTCCCCACTATCCTTCTTCTTTTCAGCTTCGCCTAAGGTTACCTCCATTCTATAGGCATGGTCAACATATTCCTCAAGCGATAAGAAGGTACGAGTCATCATCCATGGTTTGATAGTATTGCTCATCCATTTATGAAAGCGACGAATCTTCTGCTCCTCGGTTGCGAACTCCGGCCCAGAATATTGGAGCAAATGATTAAACTTCTTCGCCCTTTCCAATACACTTAATCCCTCCACCTTGGGATTATACAACTCATCCTGCTTCTCGTCTTGCATTGCGGACGAAAAGAACCGATTCATCATTTTTCCCTTGAACATTGCCCAATTCAGCTCGGGATGGTCGGGAAGTTTGGAACTCTCCCACCATTCGTTGGCTTCGTCCCTAAGTTGCAAGGCTGCAATCTGCACCTTTTCCGCTTCGGTGCAGCGCGTATTCCTAAGCAACTTCTCTATGTGGGAGAACCAGTAGTAAGCACTAGCAGGCTCTCCAGCGCCGTTGAAGGTCTCAGGCTTGAGAGAGAGAAAAAGCTTCAAAGACTTGGGGAATTCAGACGCATCTCCGTGAACACGAGCATGATCGGCTCCTAGGTTCACAGCGGGAACTGCCTCCGTGGCATTCCGTTGATTAGCCATAATCTCAGGCATTGCTTCTTGAAGCATCTGTTGGAACAAGGCTTTGAACATAGCAATGCTCGCAGCATCTAAAGTTAAGGTGGGAGTTGCTACTGGCACTTGGTCGTTTCCACGAACTCCAGATTCCATTTCTTCGTTTCCATTCCCCTCTGGGGCATTGGCATTCCGATTCTTATTCCCTCGAGTATTCACCATCTGTAGTGAAGAACAATTGTTTCCATTAGTCACAATCGTTGCACAAGGTGAAGAAAGAGCACAACTTTTAGACGTAGACGTAGAATATTTATAAGTCCATATTGGCAGATGAAGGTACTTGGAGGGAAGTTATTTATAAAACAAAACCGCTTCTTGAATTCTGTTACAAGAAGGTTTTGATAAAATCAACTTCTCGAATTCTGTTAAGAGAAGATTCGGTAAAAAGTCTACTCCTTGAATTCTGTTACAAGGAGATTCGAAAATTCGAAGGAAGTATTCGTTTATATGACTACTCAAAAGTAGGAAACCTAATAACGAAGAAAATCTTGATCGGGATTTCTTTTAAAAATGACATTTAAACGTAAACCCCTCATTTAAACTAATGGAGAAGGAAACTCGACTAAAAATAACTTATTCCTATTTCTTTAATATAGGAGTACAGTTTTAAAACTAAGTTCATTTAAAAGAAGTTTGTTAAAACTTCGGGTTTAAAATAAATCGTTTTAGCTCTGATACCATAACTGTAACACCCCCCATTCTTAAAACCAAAAGGGGCATTACCGCCAGTGACCTCGGATTTCACCGTCCAAAGTCACCCAAGGCTAAAAAGTTAACTTAA
Organism: Polygonum aviculare; assembly: GCA_934048045.1. NCBI lineage: Eukaryota > Viridiplantae > Streptophyta > Magnoliopsida > Caryophyllales > Polygonaceae > Polygonum > Polygonum aviculare. Next base: position 21,662,940 of record OW204026.1, read on the forward strand.
AGATGATTTGAGAATAACCAACTTTATTTTATTAATGTAAATCGGATTACAAGTGGGATAAACCTCCCGTAAGGTTACACTAATCATTTAAAAGAGTTGCAGCGGAATTTAAAAGACATTTCGTAAAATTTAAAAGCATGTGGGACCCATAAACATGGTCGAAACAAAAGACATTTTAAAGATTTCTTCCTTCCTTCCTTCCTTCCTGCAGATCCTGATGTCTTCGGCTTCCTTCTGAACGGCCTTCCCTTTCCTATCTGATATCCCCATAAAGGCAAGGAATACCAGCCAACAAAGTTGGGAAAGAAAGAAGGGATGTTAGTCTAACGCGAGACCAAGCAAGAGGTAGAATAGGGTTCGGTTCTCAGAAAGATTTAGACATGAGGGCATCAAGGACCAATTGAGAATTAGCTGATGCCCAACAGTCAAGGGTTCTTTAATGCGGAACCCTTATGGCTTTTTGAGCGAGAGACTTTAGGTGAGCAAGGCTCAAAAGAAAAAGATAATTTTAGCTTGAGGCTTTATGAGATGTGAGGCTTATGGGAAATAAGATTTTTCGGAAGTAGGATACTACATGGAAGTAGCACCTAAGAAAGGTATGTGTTTAAGATTTGTTGGGAACTTAATTAATTCAAGCAACAGTGAAAAATCATCCAACACTATTCGAATCGTATCAACCTCATCATAACTCGAAGATGCCGACAGGGAGGTGGCCACAAGGACGCTTATACACCTGAACCCATCTTGCCATTTTATAGGCATTTTAACAACTCGAGTCATGCATTCAGATTGGATAGGCGATCGTCAATAATGTGGACCCGAAGTGATTTTCCAAGTTGTACTAATCACCTCGCGTTATTAATTAATGTGCATTGGGCACTTATCTTATTAGGTCATAAAACAGAGCAATTTATTTAACGAATTTTAAGTGACGGCTCATCGGAGCTTGGCCACGGATTAACAGGAAAGCAAGCGTCTCCTGAGCACTTAGCTAGAGTGCTATAGCCCATCTTAAGGAACGAGCATTAGTCGTACGACCTTAATTTTACGAGCATGCACTAATTACACCTCGTAACATGAGTTATTAAGAAATAACGAGAGTCTTAAATCTCGCATTCCTATTCCTAGACTAGTCCACAACAAATTCTCGAAAAGAGACTTGAAACAATCAAAGGTCACACATCAACGGTCCTAAGTCCATGTACTAGCGCGTGCGATAATAAAAACAATGGTCATTAATTCTAAGCATAATAATCCTAATCCGATTATTAGCAAACAAGGTTGTTCCCAACATTTAATCTGATAACGGAAAGCAATTTCACGATTATCGAGTAAAGAGGAAAGGAGAACCATCCACTTGCCTTAAAACGAGATTTAAGAACGCTAATCGAGGTGAGAAGACGAAGCTAGCAAGGCCCTAGAAGAGGCCTAAGGCAAGGCAAGATGCAAGGCAAAGACAAGGCACGGCCCGAGCAACGGCTAGGCAACGGCCCGGGACAAAACGCAAGCAAGGGCAGTGGCGGCGGGCGCTGCCCCCTTGGCGGCGGTCGCTGCCCGTATGTGTGTCGACGGCGTGATTTTGCAAGCTTCCTCCGATCAGCTCCGGCCACCTTTCGACGAGCTTTTTCCAACAGTAGCAAGAAGAACACTTGAACTTTATAATGGAAGAGGTTTCAAAGGGAGAGAGGAGAGATTTGGATGTCTTAATCCATCATCTTCAACCCCTATTTATAGTGTTCAATGTCCCTAATAATCCAAGAAAGAGAGTTGACATAATGCCTAACAATCCAAAAGGAGTTGACATTGGAAGGGTTGACATTGTGTAAAGGTGTTGGGATTGATCCCAACTCAAAACCATTGCAGAAGTATAAACCAAGGCGCCCACAATAAACGAATTTTTGTCGAGCCACTTGCGTCTGCAGCAAAGCGGCGCCCGCCAGTTTCATAGGCGGCGCCCGCTGCCCTCCTTGGACTGCGCAGTGCTTCGGTAAAATTGCCATAACTTTCGAAATACTTATTGGAATGGCCTCAAATTTTGAGTGATGAAACTAGACTCCTTTATCTACTATTAGGCTTTGGAATCACTCGATTCCGAGATCTAACGAAGGTTTTATGAATTTTTGAAGTTAAGGTATCCGTTTAGCGTTATCCAACGCTATTCGGTTAATCGGGTGACCTTTGCCCTTTCTCTTGTCGTACCAAAGACAAATTTGAGTCATAAAACTAAGGAGAATTTCATGATCCATTGCTTTAAAATTTGCGGATATTACAGGAAGTGTGTCGTGACCCGGAGGCGCTTCGACCACCACTCGATTCTTCGGTGGAGGTGGTAGAGCAGGCGGGCGGGTTCGGATTTAGCGGCACAAGACCACCGGCAATGATCGTAGCCCCGTTCCCGGAGATCGCAGGATTAGGGTTTTGCACTGACAAATGGTCTGCCGCGATTGTGGCTCTGTACACGCGACCGTGGGATTAGGATTTCCGGCGACGGCTGGAGCCCGATTGTGCTGATGGTTGAGAATGTTATAGACATTGTCAGTGCGCAACCTTTCAATCTCTTATGCGCAACTAACGTTTTGAACATCTGTTATCAATTGTAGGAGCATGTCTTCCAGCCTTGCTAAGGCCGCCGGAACTGGATCGGAAGCGAACCCATCGGATGCCGACTAGGGGTGTTCATAAATATCCGATCCGTTCATTCCGATCCGACGATCCGATCAACGAAAATCCGAGTCCAACGGAAAATTATCCGAATCCGGTCCGATCCGAGAAAAATTAGTCGGATAATGGACCGGATATGGAATAGAATTTTACCCCTAAAATCCGACGGAACGTGATCCGATCCGATCCGATCCAATAAAATTATATATTTTCTTAGCATAATGTCATATTTTTGTGTTTTAAACTTAATTTTATTTGGAAAATATATGTCAAATGGCACGGATATTCGATCCGAGATAAACGGATCGGATATCCAGATATATCCGGATCGGATACGGATAAAACTTTTGAAAAATTTTATCCAGTAATATCCGATCCGTTTAGGCTAAACGGATCGGATATCCGACCATGAACACCCCTAATGCCGACATGGTGTTCGGGATGAAAGCACCAGTTGTTATGAGCCCGGTGTGGAATCGTAACGAACCCTTGGTGGTCAAGGGGTTGAGTCGCTCTCAAAGTGAGAACCACTCAAAGAGTATTTATACAATGCCCTAACGGTTCAAACAAAGCAATCTAGGAAATAACTATAAAGAAAACCTGGAAAGAAATTTATAAAACTCTAACATGAAAAATTGTACTTAAAATAAAATATCCAAATAAATAAACAATAATCCACATATCGCCTAGACGTTTGGGAGAGAGTTAGAATGCCCTTGTCCTACTCTTTTTCATAACATTACTCATATTATTTTAATTCATTTGATCAAATTTGTTGGAGATCCTCTTACTAATTGAGTTGTAGGGAGAGAAAAAGTTGCACCTAGCCTTATTTCATTTTAATTCCCAAAACATTGTCATATATGACGAATCATCTATCATTATCCTAACTCGATTTTGATTGTTGAAGCTCTCGGTCTTCAAGATGGAGTTAGGAAAGTCAAACAATTAGGCTATACTTTACTTTACTTTACTTTATAACTCAGTGGAGTTCCCCTTCTGGGGAATCTGGGGGGTCAGGATGGGGACACCCCTGGCTTATGCAAAGGGGGGTGCGCCCGAAAGACCCAAAGAAAAGAAAAGAAAAGAAAACTAAAACTCAGTTATGTGTCAATCATAACTGAATTTAGTTAAAATGCACCAAAATTGATGTAGGGGTCATATCCAACACAATTAGGCTATACAAATATTCAAATTGAAGGTGACAACTCGACGGTCATCAAAGCTGCTAAGGGTACGAGAAAATGCCCTTGGCATATTGACCTACTGATCTCGGACATCTGGGCATTTCTCTAAGGGTTCGAGAAATTGCAAAACTGATAAAATTGCAAAACTGGGTCACGATCTCCCTATTGACCACATTGCGAACCACCAAGAACTCAAAGTTCTCATCCGAAAGGATGTTCTACGTTAACCCGCCCCCCCGGTAGGTGGGAGCCTAATTTTTACCTTATAAAAAAAAAATCTATCATTATCCAAAACAAATTCTATCTCAAATGAGACAATTAATTGTCTGTAAAGGCTTGTATTAATTATATCGTACATAACATAGGAGTAACGCATGGGAATGGGATTGCAATTTCGTTGGCCAATTCCAGACGACAAAATGACAAATGGATCTTGGCCAAAGAGTGGTTGCATTTAATTTCTACAAATTCCACCCAGTTTAACAAAACATAGAGTCAAGGTCAATGCTTTTATTATTATTTAACACAAAAGCAGCACACAAAGTCCAGTGTTGAGGTCCACCAAATTTAAGGAAGGAAGGGGTGAGGAAAACTTCAAAACGTCTTCTCTGAATCTCTTCACTTATTTTATCATTTCTTGTTCTCTTTCATACCGTCCATGGGAAGCATGAGATTGGTTCATTTTGAGTTTTCAGATTATAAGTATTTTTCTGAAGACGTACTTTTCAAATGCATAGTTAGTACTTCGATTTATGTTTGTGGAATTTGGCACGTACGATTTTTTTTAAATGTCGGTACACAATTTTACAAATGATTGTGCGTTATTTTATAACTCATTGGATGTACCTAAGTTTATTATCGACTAAGCACGTACTTTCTTACAATTTAAGTGCACATGACCAAATAACTATAGTCAACCCTGAATATGTAGGGTATGTTTGATAATTTATTATATCATGATAATACTTAAGAGATTAATTAAAACAGTTTTTAAAAATCGAAATACAAAACCAAAAACTAGTTTCAAATTTTTAAAAACTAAAAACTCGATCTCTATAGTTACCGCATAGACATTTATATTGTGTTATTTAGGGTTGATAGTTCAAATTAGCTAAACAACTGGGGTCCTTAGCTAATGCAATATGCTCAATCTTAATTACAAAGATCCTTTTTATTGGAAAAGTTGATCTGCAGTAGGAGAAAACTTTTTCTTACAATCAGACCAAAGATCCTTAAGTGCAAATGTGTTGACATATTATGACCACAACAATACATGATGTTGTATTATACCCTTGGAAGTTGGATTAAAAACATATACCGTGGATGTTTTGGCGTTTTTGTTTGGTCAAAACTCAAAAGGTTAGAAAAGTAGTTAGAGATGACTAAATGCGTGCACTTGGGGGTCAATGGAGGAAGCTGCCTGGTGCCTACCGCCTACCTCCAAATTTCAAAGCCCAGATTGCACTCCAAGCAAAACAACACCCTCTAATCTTAATTAATTTTATATCAGTATATGTTTACCTTTTTATTTTATTTTTTTAACAATTCATTTTACTTTCATCGAGTTTAATTCTGGTCTACCTCCTTTTTTTTTCTTTTTTTGATAAGGTAAGGATTAGGGTCGCCGCAAGTACTACTTGAGCTCGCCTAGAGCATCCACGAGGGATGAGAACTGGTTACTAACCAGCTCTAAAGGAAATAGGACAAACCGCCGCCCTGGATTCTCGAACCCGAGACCTCATGGTACTACCATGAGTGCTCAACCAGTGAGCTGATGCGACAAGCGCAGGTCTACCTCCTCTTTGGTTACGTTTCATTTGTTATCCAACCTTTTTTTAATAAAAAATAGTATTTATGGATTAGTTTTTTTTTAAATCGAAAGTATTTATGGATTAGTTTCAAACATTTCAACATAAGAAATAGGGTCATTTACCGAAACCACTCGTCCAATAGGTTATATTTCACTTAACCACCCGTCCAATGCCCAATTATCGCAAACCAATCATAATAGGACTTCCGTTACCCCAATGCCACCCAAACATGATTTCCGTCCAAAACTTCCGTTAAATCATTAAAAACCCATATTTTCACTCATTTTAGTTACATGTTGATCAATTATTAATTTTTTCCTTTTAGCTACTGTTTGAGCCAAAATTTACCAAAGGAAACTTTGACAAAAATCGGGCCTAGATCGAGATAAATCAAAGAGAAGGACGAAAATCGTGTTTGTATTGATGAGAAAAGCGTATGAATGTGTGAAAACATGGTACCCCGTTCTAGGGTTTACAATGGATGTATGAAGGTATGACCCCCCCCCCTTCTAGGGTTTACAGTGTATGCCTCTGGCCAGGGCTATGGTGTGTGATTTCATGTGATATGCTATCATCTTATATCTCTCATGCTCAATTTCGTGGGTTACATGAGTATATATAAACAAAAAGTAGAAATCCTATCTTATACAAGATATAAATCTATCTTAACCAACTAAGTCTTTCGGAAAATCTATCTTATATCTTGGATATTCCTTATCTTGTCTAGCAACGAATATATCATATATCAGATGATATCTTGGAAAGATTATATCTTGTAACAACCATATCTCGGACCTTAGATCCTTCCTCCGACTTAGCCAATTCCGAAGATCTTCCGTTGCCCAAAGATGTACTGAAGATTCTCTAGATAGGTATTGGTACTTCTTCGCCTAAAACCTGGGTCCAATTGTATCTTGTAGCTGTAAGGCATTGGGACTTCTCTGGTAATGGGTTGCTTCCTGCTTGGATTATTTCTGGGTCCAACAGCTACACCAATATTATAACACAAATATTTATGATAATATTTAATTACTATAAAATTAATAAGTATATGAAGTTGACCATTTATAATATTATAATAATGTAAAAATATATTAATATACACTTAGCAAATGAAGATTAATTAGGGGTATCGATATTCCAATCATAATAAATTAATGAAAATATTGATTTATAAATGAGTGGACGACGGATCAAGCAGATCTAAAGTTAAAATCTTAATCTGCAATCTGGTGAAGAGAGTCGATTGCTTTTCCGTAACCAAATGTCATGTCCATAACTTAGATTACTTCATTTGGAATATGAAGATGATATAATGAATATTTTAATATTTATTTTATGTACCAAACTATCAACACCCCAAATCTTCATTTAATTAATTATTCGTAAGTATATTTATATGTTATTCTCGTATTATAAGTTTTGAATTCCATATAAATAATGATTATCACAAATATTAAATTTTATACTTATTAAATGTTATCAAAAAATTTCAAATTATAAATTATAGTAACTAATGGAATGAGATTATTTAAAACAATAACTAAACTATAATAAAAAAAGGAGGGCAAAATGTAGTTTTTTACAAATTAACGGAAATTTGGACAAATAATGAGTTTTGATGGTATTGGAATAGCGGAACGGTGATTAGACATTGAATGGGTGGTTTAGTAAAAAGCGAAATGCATCCACAGGCCCTCGAACTTGCACATTTTTGTCACTTAGGTCCATGTACTACGAAATGTTCAATTAGGCACTTGACTTTAGCATTTTTTTGTTCAAATATGCCTCTTATGGTAACGTGGCTTGGCGCGTGCACCACACGCCAATATAGTTCGACTGAAATCCGTTCGCATTTAATACTAAAATATTATTTTTTAAATTAATTTAATAATAAAATATAGTATAATTTTGAAAATAAATTTTATGCATTCTTTTATTAAAAAAGAATATTTTTATTCAATAACAACATTTAACACTAAAATATTATTTTTTATTTAGTTTAATAATAAAGTTATAGTATAATTTTGAAAATAAATTTTATGCATTCTTTAATTATACTAAATTGGTGAACCCAATGGATTTCGGGTTTCAACCCATTTGGATTCGAGTCAAAACGGATTTTGTTCATTTTCGGTTTTGGGTTCAAAATTTTGGGTTTCAACCCTAAAACTTTCGGTTGGTTCGGCTCGGTTAGCAAATTTGATCAAATTTTGAGCTATACTAATCAATCATGTAATAAGAACTCTAGCTCGTTCGGTAAAAATAACTAGATCTGAAATGAATATGTTATCGCGTGTTTGGTAGAACGACCTTGATAAAAAATTATATTGAGTATAATTACCATAAAAGTTTTTAAAAAAAATTATAAAATAGTTTTTAAAACAAATGATAAATATTTTTTTAAAAAATTGTACAATATTTTTTAAAAAATCATAAAATATTTTTTTAAATTTTTTTTCTAAATTAAAATATTTTTTAAACCATGCCACGTCAACACTGACGTAACATTTATGTAGCACTGACGTGGAGCGCGAGTGTATTTCACACATAAGTGTTTCACGTGGCCATGGCTTGATTGAGCAAAAATTGTTTATTTTAAGGGCCTAATTGAACTTTTTTTTTGGTCAGGCCTAACTGATCATTTCATATTACAAACCTGAGTGACAAAAATGTACAAGTTTGAGGACCCGTAGATGCATTTCGCGTTTAGTAAAATATGGTCGCGTTTAGTAAAATACTCCCTCTGTCCCGAAAAGTTTGGCCAAAAGCACAATTGCACGCGGATTAATGAGAAATGTTGAAGTTGATGAAAAGGGTATAAAAAGGAGTAATTTATAAGATTGGTTGAGAATAATTTTGTAATTTTATAGGAAAAAGTGATAAAGTTGTGAGAAAAGTTGGATAATGGGGGTAATATATGAGATTGTATGAGGGTAAGTTTGTAAAAGCATGGTGATATAAATGAAAATAAAGTAAAGATGAACAAACTTTTAAGGACGTCCGAAAAAAAAAGACGGATAACTTTTGGGGACCGATGGGGTATGGCATATGAGACGCGTAGTTTCGGTAAATGAAAAAAAAGTTAGGAACCTAAAATAATGATACTAATATTTAATAAAAATTGTCTCATAGGTCCTCCAGTCCTCCACTATATATATACAAATACACACACCTTCTGCCCTGCACAATCTCAAAGTCCGAATCACTAACCAAATTCCCTTCATTCATTCCTCCTCCTGAACCCAGATCAAACCCAAATTCCCTTGAGATATGGTGATGGAGATGCCGTCGGCGAAGACGGTGATATCGGCGGCAGCGTCGGCGGCGGCGTCGGCGGTGCTGATCCGGTCGATCGCGAGGGACATCCTCCCCTACGAAGTGCAGGACTTCTTCCGCCACAAGCTGGTGTTCCTCTTCTCCTCCATGTCCTCCCAGGTCGTCATCACCATCGACGAGATCGAGGGCCTCCACGAGAACCAGCTGTTCCAGGCCGCCGAGCTCTACCTCGGCTCCAAAGTCTCCCCCTCCTCCCAGAGATTCAGGGCCGCCATTCCCGCCAAGGAGTCCAAGATCATCCTCTCCATGGACAAGAACCAGGTGGTCGTTGACCTCTTCCATGGCGTCCAGCTCAAGTGGACCAAGGTCAACAAGCAGGTACCTTCCTCAAAATTCCTCCTTTTTTTTTTAAATAAATTGACTACACCATTTTCTAAATTACCCAGAATACAGACTTCATATTGACTAGATGAAATCATGCTCATACTCAATTTCAGTTTTCTCTTATATGCATATCCAATTGCATTTGTTTCAGTAGAATTGAGCTCTGCAGAAGATTTCTACTAGTGTTATAAAGTTAGGTTTGAGGTCAATTTTTGGTCGGATGAATTTTGGACTCTGATTCGATTTGGGTATGGAGTTCATCAGTTATCAGGATATTAGAATTGGATAGGTCTAATCTTGATTCTTGGCTTACAAACTCTACATTTGTTTTAATCGTAACGACGATGGAAAGTGGAAACTAACACAAAAACATTGAATTCATTCCACAGGTAGACTCAAAGTTCACAATGTATGATGAAGGCGGCAGCAGATCCACCAGCAAAACCGACATATCGCACTTTGAGCTCAGCTTCCACAAGAAACACCGCGACATGGTGTTCGACTCCTACTTCCCTTACATTCTCGCCGAGGCACTCAGGTTCAAAGAGGAAAAGAAGACCCTCAAGATCCACACTCTCAAGTATGATCGAATGTACCGAGGCTCAGGGCACCCCTGGGTGTCGGTCAACCTGGACCATCCGTCCACATTCGACACTCTGGCCATGGATCTGGAGGCGAAGAAGACGATCATGGACGATCTGGAGCTGTTCGTGAGGAGGAAGGACTTCTACAGGAAGGTGGGCAAGGCTTGGAAGAGAGGCTATTTGCTGTTTGGCCCTCCTGGCACCGGCAAGTCGAGCTTGATCGCTGCCATGGCCAACTATCTGAATTTCGATATCTATGACTTGGAGCTGACTGATTTGAGCTACAACTCGGAGCTCCGGAAGCTTCTAATTGGGACCGCAAATAGGTCGATTCTTGTGGTGGAGGACATTGATTGCTCAATTGATCTAGAGAGGAAGAAGAAGCAGAAAGCCGATCAAATGGCACCGCGGTATCATCAAACACAGGAGGTGAGCCTTCTTCTATAGCCGACACCATCAATTATTTTGTTCCCTTGATTGAACATACTAACTGAATTTTTGTTGTTAACTTTCAGATTACTCTGTCTGGCTTGCTTAATTTCATAGACGGGTTATGGTCGAGCTGCGGGGACGAAAGGATCATCATCTTCACCACAAACCACAAGGAGCGTCTCGACCCAGCCTTACTCCGACCAGGTCGAATGGACGTTCACATCCACATGTCGTATTGCACTCCTTGCGGGTTCAAGATGTTGGCCTCCAACTATCTCGGGGTGACCGATCACCCGCTTTTCGTGGACATCGAAGATCTTGTGCCCGAAGCCAAGGTGACTCCAGCAGAGGTGGGTGAGCAGCTCATGAAGACCGAGGATTCCGAGGCTGCACTCGAAGGACTGGTGGCTTTCCTCAAGGCGAAAAAGGAGGAGAACGAGTTCAAAGCCAATAGCCCTGAAAAGGATTCGGACGAAGGTGAGATTGTCGAAGAGGAGGTTGGTTTGAATGAGAAGATTAGGAGCAATGGTGTGGTGGTATATGACTTGTAATTGCGCGTTAAGAAGACGCCGTACGTTTGTCTTTAAGTTGGAAATAGTATATGTTTGAGGACGATGAATAAGAAGAAAATGTAGCTCGCAAGGCAAAAGAAGAAGCATGGTAATAATTATTAGTAGTAAGTATTATTTTGAGAATCGTTTTGACATTTAAAGATGTATGATTCTCACTTGCTACCTCTTTTTCTTCTACGCAGTGGATAAGTTTGTAGGCACGCTCAAATTATCATCATAGAATATTCTCACAGGCCCTAAAAATGCATAAAGTCACGTTTCGCTCCATGTGACTTCTTTTGAATGATAAAATCAAAGAGCAAAACCTACAGTAAAGTTTAGTACAAGAAGAGCAAAATCAGAACTCTATTGTAGCCAAAAGGCAACCAAATCTTCAGAAGGTTAAGGTGAACATCAGAACTCTATTTCCTGGCCTATCACGAGGATGGATAACCTGAAAGTATGGACAGAGTGACCTGACCAGATTCTTCATGACTTCATCTGTTGATTCCCTATAAACTTAGGCAGTGGCCTACAGCTGTGGCTTGTGGGTCGATCTTGAGAATATATACTGTAAAAGATTAATTTGAAACCGGGTCAATTTTGAGTCCTTGATATCCTATTGGAAGAGTAAGTCAACCGTACATTAATCCACAGGAGAGCAGATACACTGTATTTTGCAGTGATATTGCTTATCATAAATCACAGCCATCCATCACCCAATCAATGATCCAAGGAAGCCGAATTCATCAGAATTTACTGCAAATCTTTTCCAGTACGCCTCTCTGCAAACGTAAATCAAATACGCTTCCCTTGGAATACATGTGCGTTTGCTCTTGTTGTGAAGCCCATCCATCATCATCCATCATCATCACTCCCAAAACCCTCCCAACGAAACCCACAATGTTGCCCCCTGCGAAGACGGTGCTATCGGTGGCGGCCTCGGCAGCGGCCTCGGTGGTCCTGATCCGCTCCATCGCCCGAGACCTGCTCCCATACGAATTCCACCACTTTTTCCGCCAGAAAATCGCCCTATTCCTGGCCTCCATTTCTCCGCAGATCACCGTCACAATCCACGAGCTCGAAGGCCTTGACGAGAACAAGCTCTTCCAGGCGGCCGAGCTCTACCTCGCCGCCAAACACTCCCCCTCCTCGCGGAGATTGAAGGCCTCCGTTCCCACCAAGGAGACCAAGGTCGTCCTCTCCATCGACCACAACCAGGACCTCGTCGACGTCTTCAATGGCGTTCCTCTCAGGTGGACCAAGATCACCACCCGGGTACCGTCAATTCTTGCTCATATAAGCTAGTAATAAAAAAAATCCCTTTGCTCACTCCCTCGGTTTTAGCTTCACATTGCACAAAGAGCAGATTATTTGGGTCATGACTATGAAATAATGCTTATACTCGCTGGGTTGAATATATTTCCGTGTATATGTTTCAATTAATGCATTTGAGCTGGGGCAGATTTCTAGTAGGTTTGATGTGTATGTTTTGGACGCTTGATGTTATGCTCTGCCGGTCAGTTTTGCTGTGAAGTCAAGTTAATGTGGTAGATAGCAGTCGGGTTATTTCGATTGAATAGGCCTACTCATTGATCTCCTCTATTACTTGTCGACAGAGTAACGCAAGCTTCAGGATGTACGACGAAGACCGAAACACATCCGCCTGCAAAACCCAGGTCTCACACTTTGAGCTGAGCTTTCACATGAAGCAGCGCCAAATGGTGGTTGATTCCTACTTTCCTTACATACTCTCTGAGGCACTCAAGCTCAAACAAGAGAACAAGACCCTCAAGATCCACACTCTCAAGATGGACCCTATGTGGGAGCACCGCCAGTGGGAGTGTGCGAATCTGGACCACCCGTCCACGTTCGACACTCTGGCCATGGATCTCGACTTGAAGACGATGCTCATGGAGGATTTGGAGTTGTTTTTGAGGAGGAAGGACTTTTACAGGAAGGTGGGAAAGGCTTGGAAGAGAGGCTACTTGCTGTTTGGTCCTCCCGGTATAGAGATTGTGTAAACAGCCGTAATTTATTAATGAATGATGAGAAGGCTTATATAGAGCCAAGGTTACACGTACAGGAGAATATAATAACAAACCCTAATGATCCGTATAAGATCAGAAACTAGTGAATAAGATAATACAGGGAAATCTTTTAATAACAGAATGAATATCTTAACATTCCCCCGCAAGATGAGCTGGTCGTCGAGCTAGACCGAGTTTTGCGAGAATGCTAGCGAATCTTGGACGGTGCAGCGGCTTAGTGAGGACGTCTGCAAGCTGGTCGTCTGTAGGTACATGAGAGACACGAAGAGACCCACTTTGCACTTGTTCGCGAACGAAATGAAAAGCGAGGGCAATGTGCTTCATGCGAGAGTGAAACACTGGATTGGAGCTCAGATAAGTTGCGCCTAGATTGTCACAGTAAAGAACAGGCTGCTGAGGTAGAGAAATCCCGAGCTCATGTAGAAGTGAGATGACCCATAGCAACTCAGATGCTGTGTCCGCAAGCGCTTTATATTCTGCTTCAGTGGACGATCTTGCTACGGTTTTCTGTTTGCGGGAAGACCACGAGATTGGAGTCGACCCATGGTAAAGAATGTATCCTGTTGTTGATCTGTAATCCGACTTATCTCCAGCCCAGTCGGCATCAGAGAATGCATGAAGAGCGGGTTCCGGAGATGAGGAGATGACAATACCGTAGTCCACTGTACCTGCAAGGTAACGTAGCAATCTCTTGAGAGCATTCCAGTGTTCGGTTCTGGGCTGTTGCATAGCTTGCGCCAATTTGTTCACTGTAAAGGCTACATCAGGTCTTGTGTGAGCCAAGTACTGAAGGCTTCCAATGAGTGATCTGTAGTCTGTAGGGCTTTGTAAGGGATCACCAACATTGCAATGCTGCTGAATGGTGGCAACCGAAGGAGTAGGAACCGGTTTGGCTGTTGTCATGCCTGCGTTTTCTAAGAGATCCAGGACATACTTCTTTTGGGAGAGAAACAAACCTTGAGGGCATGGTAATACCTCAACGCCAAGGAAATATGAGAGGTTCCCGAGATCCTTGAGAGAGAAGCGAGAGGAGAGTAGGTCAAGTAGGGTTTGTACCTTTGTGGGCTGATTGCCTGTAATAATGATATCGTCAACGTACACGAGCAAGAGCAAGGTGATGCCTGGACGTTGAAGATGAAATAGAGACGCATCAGAGATTGAGTTTTGAAACCCTAAGCCGAGAAGGAAGGTCTTTAGCTCAGTATACCAAGCCCGAGGGGCTTGTTTCAACCCGTATATGGCTTTGTTGAGTTTGCATACATGTGATGGACGAGTGGCATCGACAAAGCCCGGAGGCTGTATCATGTAAACATGCTCGTGAAGTGTGCCCTGAAGAAATGCATTGTTGACGTCAAGCTGTTTGATCGGCCAGTGGCGTGTGACAGCGAGAGACAACACAATGCGAACTGTTACGGGCTTGACCACGGGGCTGAATGTTTCCGAATAGTCAAGTCCCGATCTCTGATGGAAACCCTTCGCAACTAGCCTCGCCTTGAGTCGCTCAACAGACCCATCCGGTTTGTATTTGGTGCGGAAAACCCATTTACATCCAACAAGGTTTTGCTCAGAAGACCGCGGAACAAGATTCCAGGTTTGATTCGAACAAAGGGCTTCGTATTCTTTATGCATGGCAGCTCTCCAGTCTGGACTTTTGAGAGCTTGGGTAATGTTTGTAGGTTCGGTGGGTGGTGATGTTGTAAGGGTAAGGTTGAGTTTTTGGATGGGCTTATGGATATTATTTTTTGACCTAGTGATGATGCCTTGTGGTGGTGGATTAGGGTTAGGATTGGGCAGCGGAAGTGGTTGGGGTGATGAGTCTGTGGAGTTTTGTGACGTGTTGGGTGAGATTGGGAAGGACGAAGAGGAGGGTTGGTTAGGATTTGGATGAGATGTTGGTGATGTCGTGGGAGATAAGGCAGGAGATGAAGTAGGGTTTGGTGTGATGGGATTGAGATTTGCAGCGGAAATAGGGGAAGGGAGATTGACGTGAGATTGGGAAGCTGACGTGGATGAGGTGGGGTTGGGATTTGTGGGAATTAAGTTGTTGTGATTTGGTGGAAATACGTTAGAGTTTGAGGGAGTGTTTGGAGGTGTAGTTTGTGACAGCGGCGCATGGCTTGGATTAGGTTGTTGAGGTGTTGCATGTTGACTCAAAATGGGAAAGGAAATTGAACCCCATTCCTCTCCCAAATTTTCGTCACTATGCATGGGTGGTGGATTATTTTTGTAGGGAAATTGGTGCTCAACGAATTGAACATGGCGGGAGATATAGATTCTTTTTGTGGATGGGTCGAGGCAAAGATATGCGGATTGAGATGTGGAATAGCCTACAAAAACGCAGGCCTTGGAGCGGGGGTCAAGTTTGTTGGTGGTGTATGGACGAAGGCAGGGATAACACAAGCATCCAAAGCATTTGAGCTTTGTGTAGTCTGGCAGTTTGTTCAAGAGCTTGAAATATGGTGAATCGTTTTGTAAAACCGGTGTTGGAAGACGATTTATTAAGTAAACTGCGGTAGACATAGCTAAGGGCCAATGGTCCATAGGCATGCCGGAAAAACTTAAGAGACTCAAACCGGTTTCGACTATGTGGCGATGTCGCCGTTCCGAAAGACCATTGTGCTGAGGAGTGTGTGGTGGTGATGTGAGATGTGTGACGCCATTTAAGCTAAGGAAATTTCTTAAGGCAACATACTCTCCACCATTGTCTGAAAAGAGGGTTTTGATTTTTGTTTGGAAGAATGTTTCGGTTAAGGCTTTGAACTTCAAAAAGGTGTCATATGTATCAGATTTCTTTTTCAAGGGATATAGCCATACGTATCGTGTAAATTGATCCACAAAGATGATATAGTATTTGTATCCATCGTAAGAAAGAAGAGGTGATGTCCAAACGTCAGAAAATATTATTTCAAGTGGATGCGATGCAACAATAGTAGAAGAATGAAAAGGGAGCCGATGGCTCTTGTTTATTTGACAATCATGACAATCTAACATGTTGAAAGAACTAGATGATAAATTAAAACGATGCTGAAGAAGCTTGAAAATTGCAGTGGAAGGATGCCCTAGACAGTGATGCAGACTCTTGGAAGAAATGCTGACAAGGTTGACGTTTGGAGAAGAAGTAGGCCACATGTAGATGCCATCAACACAAGGACCATCAAGTATGGTGTTCCCCATCTTGTCCTTCACAAAAAAAGAGTTTGATGAGAAAAGGATAGTATGACCAGTTTGTTTGCAAAATTTTGAAACCGATAAAACATTCTTCGTCATTCCAGGAACACAAAAAACATTGTTAAGTGTGAAAGGTTGATTCACCGTATTTAAAACAATCGAACCAGAGTGAGAGATAGGTAAGCCCGTACCATTGCCAACATAGAGTTCGTCGGGTCCGGAGTAAGGGTGATGATAGGCCATGTTTTGAAGGTCATGAGTTACGTGGTGGGATGCGCCACTGTCAACTAACCACTGAGAAGCGGGATTGGTAGAGATAGTGTGTGCTTGGGGCAGAGGTGGGCTGGGAAAGCGGCTGGTGGAAGGCCAAACAAAGGTGGGATGGTCTTGTTTGAATTTGGTACAGTGGTTGACTACGTGGCCAAGGCCAAGGCAATACTGACATCTACCTTTAAATGGTTTTTGTTGGTTTGAGGACATAGGGTGAGGCTGTTTGGTAGTAGACGGAGGTTGTGACTGGTTTTGTTTGAAGGGTATCCAGGATTGTGGAGGATGGGGAGGAGTGGGCTGCCAATGCATAGGAAAAGAAGATTTGTTCTTGTTACCTTTCGCCTTGGTCGCAGGCAAAGCAGTAGCCGGTGAGGACTCCTTGGAGATGTTGAGTTTCAGCGCCAACTCCTTGACAATAAGCTTCTCGTGCAACTCTTCAAAGGAAATAGGAGTGTCGCGGTTGTGCACACCATCAATGACGGATTGAAAGCTGTCGTCCAGCCCTCGTAAGATGTGGTCCGTGAGATCCTCTTGGGAAAGAGGAGCCCCGAGAGAAGCCAAGAGATCGGCGTCTGCCTTCATGCCCTGCATGAATTCAGAGACGGATCGAGAGCCCTTCGTGGTGTTGCGAATCTTGGCTTTGATTTGCTGTTTGTGGCCTCGTGACGCCGTCGCATATGTGGACTTGAGGATGTCCCACACTGCCTTAGAGGACGTTGCTTGTGTAACAAGAGACGACACACTCGCGGAGAGCGTACCGACTATTGCACTGTGTATAAGGCGATCTTGGCGCCTCCATCCAAGATAGGCAGGATTGGCAATGGTGCGATTGTCACGCACAATTTCAGCAGGAGGAACCACCAATGAGCCATCAAGGTATGGAAAAAGGTCATAACCTTCAAGAGTAAGAGTAATCTGAGTACTCCATGCAAGGTAGTTGAGGGCTGTGAGTTTTTGTATGTGAGGAAATTGAACAAGAAGGAATGGTTTGTCCGTTTGGTAGGGGTTGGGTAGCGTTGACGTGAATTCAGTCGCCATTGCTAGGGTTCGTAGGAAGGTTTGTGAAGCAAAGAAAAGAGAGTGCCCAGGGTTAGGCTGATACCATATAGAGATTGTGTAAACAGCCGTAATTTATTAATGAATGATGAGAAGGCTTATATAGAGCCAAGGTTACACGTACAGGAGAATATAATAACAAACCCTAATGATCCGTATAAGATCAGAAACTAGTGAATAAGATAATACAGGGAAATCTTTTAATAACAGAATGAATATCTTAACACCCGGGACCGGCAAGTCGAGCTTGATCGCTGCCATGGCTAACTATCTCAACTTTGATATCTATGACTTGGAGCTGACTGCCGTGACCAGCAATTTCGAGCTCCGGAAGCTCATCATCGGGACTGCTAACAGGTCCATTCTCGTGGTGGAGGAAATCGACTGCTCTATTGATCTTGAGAGGAAGAAGGCGGCCCAACCACCAAAGTATGCTCATCGAGCAAAGGAGGCAAGTTTCTGACAACTTGCTACCAACTGCCATTGTAGTATATTGCCAAAAAATATCGCTTATGCGGTTTGTTAGTAAAAATGGGCTTGAGTTGATTTTGAGTATCATAACACATGCATATATACAAGGGTGTTTTCCTGTCCTGCAATTTCATGTTTAACGTGTGATTCTTTTGAAAATACTTGGAGATCTTACACCACTTGGTCCGATGTATCAACAAGGCATTTTAACGTGCTCATTGTTTGTTAATTTTAGATAACATTGTCTGGCTTGCTCAACTTCATTGACGGATTATGGTCAAGCTGTGGGGACGAAAGGATCATCATCTTCACCACAAACCACAAGGAGCGTCTCGACCCAGCCTTACTCCGACCTGGCAGAATGGACGTACACGTCCACATGTCGTACTGCACTCCTTGCGGGCTCAAGATGATGGTCTCCAACTACCTTGGGCTCACCAATCACCCACTTCTCATAGATATCGAAGAGCTTATGCCTGAAGCTAAGGTCACCCCTGCCGAGGTGGGGGAGCAGCTCTTGAAGATCGAGGATCCCGTGGCTGCGCTCGAGGGGCTTTTTGAGTTTATCAAGGCCAAGAAACCCAACGAAGGTACCGCAATGGTTGTTAGAGATTCAAAAGATGAGGCTGATATTTAGCAATGTTGGTGCATACGAGTTCTGATTGCGTCTTCAGATGAAGCCAAAACGTGAGCAACTAGTTGAAATTAACTAAATATTTGCATATGAATGCTTTTTGAGTTTAAGTAGTATGAATAGGTAAACGATATGATGATTACATATGCAGCCTGCACGGATGACGAATCAAAGTAACCTACCGCTTTGTGTTTTGTAGCATGAGAAATGCATTTGGTTGTAAGTTGTAACGGATCTCCTAGTTTAATTTGCACAATATGATATGTCGCATTACCCGTACAGGATACGGTGATACGGTATTTCTAGTACTCGAATAACAATTATAATCTCCCTTAGTATTGGTAACTTGAATGACAACCCTCCATCCCCTAACGATCCAATAAACATAGGTCTTGCTACATTTTCATGAAAAAAATAGTTATTTTTTGTCTTGAAAAACGTAAAAAATAAGGTGATTGTACTTATTTCAAAAGTTTTAAAAATAATTGGGATATTCCGCATGGTAACCCCAAGGTTTTGCGAATTCTGCATGGTGTCCAAAGTGTTTTGAGATTCCGCGTGGTGACCATGAGGTTTTACAAATTTCGTGTTATAACCTCGTCATATTCTAAAAAGTTAAAAATATATAAAACTCACCCCTAATATTTACTTAATTACATAAAATCACCCTACATTATTTTTTCAACAAAACTAGCAAATCTTTTTTCTTAAAACACTTAATTTTATAATTATACAATCATATATTTTTATTTAATGTTTTTCCATGTCACTATATGTTATTATTTTAAAAAATTACTTTTTGTTATTATAAAAAGAACCGCATTTTCCAAAATTTATAATAGTTGATATTTTAAGGGAGTGTTTTTTTTAAAGTAGGTGCACGAATTCAAGTAATTTATTTCCAAAATAATATAAAATTGGTTTTCTAAATATGGTGTACGTATATAGTGAGATGAAAAAATGTGCAAACAAAATGATAGAGTTTTTAATGACATGTACAAATTTAGGCAATTTTTTTATAACATTTAAAAATAATAAATATTATGTGTATCAAGTGATAGTTATTGTATTAAGTGTTTTAAGAAAATAAATTTGCTAGTTTTGTTGAAAAAATAAAATGTAGGGTGATTCTATGTAATTAAGTAAATATTAGGGGTGAGCTATATATATTTTATACTTTTTCAAATATGCCGAGGTTATAACACGGAATTTGCAAAATCTCAGGGTCACCACGCGGAATCTCAAAAAACTTTAGGCACCACGCGAAATTCGCAAAACCTCGTGGTTACCACGCGGAATTTCCCAAAATAATTTTTAGGAGAAAGTATAATGTTTGCATGAAGCGTAGCAAGTCCTTAAACTTACCTTCTCCTTGATTTTACTGCAAGGAATCTTTTCCCGTACGCCCTGCAAGCAAAGACCAAATTTCACCTTCCATCAAATAAGTAGCATCACTTTTGACCAACCCGTCACTACTCACAACAAGTCACACCACTCGCATTCCCTCCACATGTGATTTTGATATTGATCCCCCAACAAAACCTCCATAAGACCATAACCATGAACATGATGAACATGAGGATGAACATGAAGAACCTACCCTCTGCGAAGACGGTGCTATCGACTGCAGCCTCAGCGGCGGCCACCGTAGTCCTGGTCCGCTCCGTCGCCGGAGACCTGCTCCCCTACGAAGTCCAACACTTGTTCCGCCAGAAGATCTCCTTCCTCTTCGCCTCCATTTCTCCTCAAATCACCGTCACCATCGACGAGAGCGAGGGCCTTCACGAGAACCAGCTCTTCCAGGCAACTGACCTCTATCTCGGCGCCATAACCTCCCCCTCCACCCGCAGATTTAGGGCCGCCATTCCCGCCAAGGAGACCAAGGTCGTCTTCTCCATCGACAACAATCAGGACCTCGTCGATGTCTTCAACGGTGTTCCCCTCAGGTGGACCAAGGTCGTCAAACAGGTACCATGCTTTATTCTACTCAAGTTGTTTCTACATTTGATTCGGGCCTTTCAATTTATTACTTGTGAACTGGTCAACTTGATCTAAGTTCAGGTTATTTCGGGTCTTGATTCGTTGCTCTGTCAATTCAGTTACGGAGTTAAATGAGGTATCAGGTTCTTGGAATTGAATAGCTCTAATATATATAATACTGACCTGAATTCTCAACAGACAAGCCCAATGCCCATAAGCTATGATGAAGAAAGAAACATGTCCTACAAAACCCAAGTATCGCACTTTGAGCTCAGCTTCCACAAGAAACACCGCGATATGGTGTTCGAGTCCTACTTCCCTCACATTCTCGCCGAGGCACTCGAGCTCAAACAAAGGAACAAGACCCTCAAGATCCACACTCTCAGGATAGGACGTATGTACACCCCACCTGGGCAACAATGGTTGTCCATTAATTTGGACCACCCTTCCACGTTCGACACTTTGGCCATGGATCTCAACTTGAAGAAGACGATCATGGAGGATCTGGAGCTGTTTCTGACAAGGAAGGACTTTTACAAGAAGGTGGGAAAGGCCTGGAAGAGAGGGTATTTGCTGTTTGGCCCTCCTGGCACCGGCAAGTCGAGCTTGATTGCTGCCATGGCTAACTATCTCAACTTTGATATCTATGACTTGGAGCTGACTGCCCTGACCAGCAACTCCGAGCTCCGGAAGCTCATCATGGGGACCGCTAATAGGTCGATTCTCGTGGTGGAGGACATCGACTGCTCTATTGATCTGGAGAGGATGAAAGCGGCCCAACCACCACCAAATAATAGCATGGTGGAAGTTCATCCAACAAAGAAGGCAAGTTTCTGAAAACTCTGGTCTTTATAATATCTATTAATGATGTGGTTTGCTAGTACAAAAGGGCCTGTGTTGGTTTTGAGTACGATAATTAATAACGCATGCATATAAGGGGGTATAATTGTTTGAAATTACATGATGTGTGGGTTTGCGGAAATACTTGCAACTCAACTCTTAACCACTTCACAAGTGCTTATTGTTTGTTAATTTTAGATAACCTTGTCTGGCTTGCTCAACTTCATTGATGGGTTATGGTCGAGCTGTGGGGACGAAAGGATCATCATCTTCACCACTAACCACAAGGAGCGACTTGACCCTGCCTTACTCCGACCTGGCAGAATGGACGTACACATCCACATGTCGTACTGTACTCCTTGCGGGTTCAAGATGCTGGTCTCCAACTACCTTGGGATCACCGCTCACCCTCTTTTTGCAGCTATCGAAGAGGTTGTGACCCCTGCCGAGGTGGGTGAGCAACTCTTGAAGACTGAAGATCCCGAGGATGCACTCAGATGGCTTCTCAAGTTTCTTAAGGCCAAAAAATCTGATCAAGGAAATGTGATCGTCGAAGAAGCAAAAGAGGACGGTGGTATGACCAAGAAGATTATGAGGAATGGTGGTTGAGTGGTACAATCAGTGCTCAGAAGAGGCTTAAAACTTGGCATGTTGAAACTAATGTCTGCATGGGAATGCATTTTATGTTTAATTAGTGTGACTAGAAAAATAGTAAATTCTACTAGTATGTTTGTAGTATGTTGATGACATTTGCAGCCTGCACAAGTCAAATGAACCCACAGTCAGTGTGTTTCAGAGCATGAGAAATGCGTTTGTTCAAAAAGGATCTCCCAGTTTCTGCTGTTTATGCAAATTGCCATTTTCTAGTACAGGAAACGTCACAATTAATCTCACCATATCCCATATATGTTGGATAAGTTTTATTGAAATCGACACACAAATTAATTTAGAAAGGAGGTGTGTTGAAATTTAACATTTGCAAAGGTAAAGCACCCACACCGGTTTAGATTAACAGGAATAAACTGTCTAAACCCTTAACCAACCACTAATGAGATATCGTGAACTATTAAGTGAGTTCCATACTTAACTTTCTATACTTGATCGTATGGGCCAACCCGCATAAAACTAAGGCCCAGCCCAACTTTATGTATACAAATTAAAATTACACAACGTGCAAGAAACTTGAAAGCTTAGGCACTAAATTATCGTTCAAGAAAGTGGGTTGCATGTCTTTATTAAATTATAACTTTTAAAATTCGGGGGCCTCTTCTTCAAACATTGATTTGGATCCTCTCTCTCTCTCTCACTCACCTTCAGTAATCAGCACAAGGTTCAGTTTTCTTCATTCTCTATCTCGTTCATTTGAGCTCATCAGCTGGGCACACATACTTTCTTCTATAATATATTCTCACATTTGCAACTGTTTCACAATATCCAGTCTTTACCATTTATACGTGCTTGTTTTTGTTTCTGGTCATTTGCAGGCTCTTCACCCAGATGTAAGTTCAGGTACTAAATGTTACAATATTGACTCATATAAGCAGTTTGCTAGGGAAAATTGGCTTTGGGTCAAAGTTGTTGAGACTGAATTTCAGGTAGTTAATTAGCACACATCAAACAAAGTTGGTTCATTCTGTAGTTCATGCCCTTTCACTTCGCACCTATGATAATTATTTGGCACGTTTTGGTGCATAGTGAAATTAAGAGTCATCACAACACCGTAAAATCACCAACAAAAAACACACAGCAACTGCTTTGTACACCCATTATGTGGAGGGGCAAAGGGCTGTTAGGATAAAAACAGTAAGTTAATGTCCATGGCATCTAATTACGCATGTGTTTAGCTTGTAAGACCCGAGAAATGGCCACCAGCCGATGACAGTCCCGAGGATTTGCCGAACGGTGCATCTCTTCCCTCTTTTACCAGCAAAACTTCTTTTTCTGCAACATCACGCAATTGAACACATTAGAAAGCCAGATCCGACCAAAACATAATGGTTAGGTTCTGGCTGGATACATAACTAATTATAGTAAATGATTCATTACCTGGAACTTGGCTGCTTCTTGATGATCAATGTAAGCAAGCAATTCCTCTTGCCTCATTAGAGCCTCGTGTAGTGCCTGCGTACCAGACCAGAAGTTATCACAAGAAGAATCACGCGGGAGAGATGAGAAGACATGGCTGGGGAGAAATTATTCACTTTTGGTTTCTTAACGGATGGACTTGATGATTTTACCTTCTTAGTGGCAATTAGCTCAGCTTCTAGGGCATCTACTCGGCATACAGCAGCATTTAGCAATTCCTCTTTCTCATACGGCATTGCATTCGGCTTTGCTTGAAGAGTATTAACTTTCTCTTCAAGTTCACCCAGCCTCTTCATCATAGTTGAGAGGACATCAGTTTGAGTAGAGGCTGGAGGAGGTGATGGAGGCTGGGTCACCCCAGTGATATTGCCTTCGATCTGCTTAGGCATATATATCTGCCAATTTGAGGAGTCACACGGCAATTTTTTAATAACACGTCCTGTCACTGCACGAAACGCTGTAAATAGCATCATAAGGAAGGCCATCAGCATCACTGAAACCCGAGCACAGATGCCTTCTGAAGTCTTTTTATCATTTGACATCATCGGTGGCCCTGCACACAAAATAAGATTTAGTTGTTTCACATGTATAATGCAGTTGTGATAACCCACGTGTCGTACACATAATTTGTCATATATATCACCATACTAACAAAAGCTTGGAAAATGAATTCCATATAGTAGCAATATCATTTATAAGGCATGAAATGCCATAGCATATAATCACATATGAAGAGCATACAATAAACGACACTACAAGTGCAGAAGGTCCTTACAACATCATTATTGTTTGTCTTTTTAGGAACATACTCATCCTACAGTAGAGCTATTGCTTTATAGCTATCACATTTTCACTCACATGTATGTGTTTGGAACTAGCATTGGATGAATGTTCCAATTCTATATGAAAGGGATAGAAGTTATGGAATAACACATTTGAGACTCTAACCTCTAGGAACAATAGTAGAGGACTGCTTCCAACAAGCATCAACTGCCTTGTCAACCATTGGAACGTACTCATCATATCCAGGGAAACTACCAGGATAGCTAGTCTTTCCAGCAATCTTGGCCTGTAAATCCGTCATTTTTTGAACTCAATGTAAGCAACTTGCTGTTCTGGGGCAAACCAATTGATTTAAATGATAAGGATAATAGCTTAGATCACATATGAGAAATTTTTTGTATGGATAGTCATTGTAGTATACAAAATGAATGGAATGCACCATGTGATATGAATAAGAGTATGATAGCATGACAATAAACCTTGCATTCAACTATCCAAGCGTTCTCATTTTTATACAAAAGATACCAATGTGGAGGAATAAAACATATTTTTATAAAACCACTGTTTCGCCTTGTCTTTTCTTTATTTTATCATATTCCCTAGAAACAACATAGGACTTGCACGTCAAGTACAACAGCGGCGATGATAAATCAAAAACCAACCTCTTCTCGCACTGGAGTCAGCCTGAGATGTGAGAAGCTCAAGGAAGCTTTTGGGGAAGATAGTTCTTCAGCTTCAGACCCTGACTCAGCAGTTGAGGTATCACTTCCCTTAAGCTGCTTTTATGAATTGAAAATATCAAAAACAAAAGTTATGTAACCATATGTAAACCAGGATAGGACCCAATCAGTGACAGAGTCAAACAGTTTTAACTTACCACTGGATACTGGGGCTTTGCATAAGCAACCACTTTGCCTTCACTGTTCAAAACTTTTACAACTTGTCTAGCACGTCGTGCATCACCATTAAGAACCATCTGCACAAATGTGTGCAAGGAAGTATTACAAACAACAGAACCAAGGTGTATACACAGAAAAATAGAAGTAGAATTTATTATTATAAAGGACTTGAACTATAGATTCTTAAGAGTAATGATAAGAAACCTTTAATATTTCAGGATGTTTCCAAGGCCCCTTATCTGACCTAAGGCATCCTCCCTCATCTGCACAAGTACAAGAGCCTCCGAGAAAATCTGGCAACTCACTGCATCAGCAAGAAATTTCTTAAAACTCGTGAAACAGATGTCATGGACTGACAAGAAAGAACAAAAGAAAGAAAACCCTGATGTTTGAATGTATTACTTCTATTAATTCACCCGGAAAAGCATAGAAACACCCTACATTAATTACCTGGCATCAATTACCTCCAGCAGCTTACTCTGGAATTTGTTTCCAAGAACCTAGACAATTCTCATTGACATTAAAGATTGTCAACATGCAAATATCAATCGATAACATACATATTAAGAGAAAGAGATGTAATCTTCTACTTCTGGAATCAACACCACGTACATGAATCTTTGAAGTGGTTTTTGGGTCCAGGAAGGACTTTACTGTGTTCCACAAAAGCCTGAATCCAGGACCAGCATTGACTATAAACATTTGATAAAGGGTCTGCAGCATGAGAAGGCATGGTTGAGTTATAGCCTTCAGTCGTCCACTTATATGGTAACTAGAGTAATATAAGATTATATACCTCAGGGTAGTTATCACTATCGATCTTCTGAAGCCGCATTATAAGCTCTCTGGCCGACTTGGTGAAATTCTTAAAACCCTAAGGGATGAAAAGGCAACAGAGTAGCAATTCACATACCCAGGGTGAAGACATTCCTCAAACTTCACTAACAATTTTAGGGACAAAATCAAGAGCATGGAGAACTTACCACACCCTGTACATCAAGGATTGTTGTACTTGAATCTATATGTTTCTTTGCAGCAATAGTGCACGCTGGAAACTTAATAGCAAAGGCTTTCTCGAATTCACAAACATGATATCTGATATACCGATCCATGGTAGTCACCTGCATAAGTTTGACAGGATCAACTTTTCCCAGACGCTCAATGTAGATAGGCCTTCCATCCTTGTCAACACCATGATAGCCATGGGGGTAGTATTTTAGGACTTCATTAAGCTCTTTGAACTCAAAATCCTGATGCCATGATAAGAAAGATCAAGTTTTAGAAGAAAAAAAAAAGAGTACAAAGGGTATCCAGAATTACCAGCAATAATATCCATCAGGATAGAAACTTTTCAATTTAACACAAGTATCGCGATCGTGGTTTGTTTGGATGTCATGAAACATAAAGAACTTAAAGATTATTGGGCACTTTGAAATTTAAACTTCAATATTCAAATTGAGATGTTTACTTGATTTAAGTCGGAATATCTAATGCCAAATGCTCTATTTTTGGGGCATGTACCGTTTTCTAAGGTTATGCCTAAATCCTGCTTTATAAATGTTTTATGCATCCAAATAGGGTCTAACAAAGCAGTCGAGCTTTACCTCTCTAATGGTGTCAGCACCAAAGTCGGTCCTCCATTGTATCATTTCAGTCCACATGTGCTTTGCTTTTTCAATATCAAACTTCCTGGCTTTCAAGAACCTGAAAATGTCATTGTTTCACGATTAATTCAATGACCAAAGCAATTCAACTAGTAGACATAAAATAGGACAGAGAGCAGAAAACGGTACCTTAACATCAAATGGTAATCATCAAGCCTTACAGGTAGAAGTTCCTCTAGAAGCAAAATTTGTCGAAACTCATCAACAGCCTTTAGCTCCTCTACATCACGAACATCCTCTATTGAGACTGAACTGACACGGCCATCACTCTTTCTTCTGCTGCTCTTCTTTCTAAGAGAATGCTTCAACTTTGAAGATGCGTTCAAAGCTTTCTTTTTCAAAGACCAATTTCTTGACCTCCTCTCATCTTCGGAGTTCTCAAAATCAGATCTCCGCTCTCGTCTATCTTCATGACCAGAAGACCCCTCAAAGCCTGGAAGATATATGTATGCATTACAAAAATGTACATAACCGAAAAAAACATTTCCAGAAAAGATATATATAAACCAGATAAAACAAAGTTCAAATTGCACAAACTCATCCATTTTAATTTGTAGAACTTGTAGCTAACACTGTAAGCAATCTATACTCCTCTCCTAAGAAAGAAGACAACCAAAATAGCTTGGACTATAAAACCACCATAGGACAGGCAAAGTAATAAACACCGGCAAAGCCAGCCCTAGAAAAATGGAAGTGGAAAGAGCATCACTGGCAACGAGCCAACTCATAAAAGGGAGTAATTCAGCTGAAGAAGTTGACATCTATAGCTTAGAAAACCCAATTTTACTGGGTCAAGTAAGACATTATGCCGAGACAAATCAAAGCCTAAATAAAATGTTTCTGAATAACAACTTCTGCAGGCCTCAATTAACTTGGTAACATAGTTATCAGAAAAGCGAACAAACCCATTTCCGAACGAAGGAGAAGGGTTAAATTCACCAACAATAGGCGCAAACCCTAAAATTTTCCGAACAAAAGAAAGAGGAAATGTGAACAGAAGCAGACACTCACAGGGCCTAGCAAATCGATCCAACGGGCCAGACATGTCTTCCGATCCTGATCACGCAAGCAGCGTCCGAAAATCAGCACCTACAAGACCCCCACATTACGATCAAAGCTCCCAATTCCACCGCAATCACGAATTTGACAGTTCCCCCAAATTAGAAGAATGTTAAAAAAAACCCTAACTAACCTTGGGAATCCAGGCCTCGGATCGCGAACTCCAAAAACGAAATGGGAATTGGAGATCTGGGTTTTCTTTCTCCTTTGTGGAATTGCAATCAGCGAACCCAGAAATTGCGAAATGAAAAGATCCGTCCTATTCAGTTCAATCGCTGTGAAAAGCAAGATACAGATCACCAAGAAAAGAAACAAAATATCCACTTGGTAGGTAGTAGAGGTGAGAAATTTTGGGATTCAAAAAGGGAAGAGAAGAAGAGCTGAGAAAGAGAAAAGAGGATATTTCTTTCTATTTGTTGTTGTTGTTGTAAAGATAAAAAGATGAGATTACTGTTTATGAGCAGTAGAGCTCAGTCATGGGAATGAAGTTTGATCGGAACGTTGCGGAGTATCTACAACGGGCCCGCTTCTAGGTTGAATCTGACGGTATTATGGGCGTCCCTATTTTTTTCCGTTTTTGAGCGATTTTCTCTTTGTTATTGGGGATCAATTGTAATCATAAAAAATTAATATATCGTCCGTTCTTGTTTATGGAATCTTATCTGTGTACGTAAATTAAAAAATCCTCCGGCAGCTGCGTTTGCGCCACCAGCGGTGGTTGCAGTAAAAACACTTAGCTTAATTTCTGACTAAACACCCCAAGTCTGATTTCAGGTGGGGCAACAGTTATCGTTATCTCACCCGTTCCTGATGCCGAGTAAATGTCACCTTCTTATATTTGACACCTCATATGGATAATTTATAGGGGAATTTGTCCGATACCCCTTTCAATATAAAAGTTTACAAAAACATCCTTTAAACTATCAAATTACAAAATATGTTATTTTGGACATTTTTGTAATAAAGTTTACTTTATCTTGTATTTTTTTAAATAAAACTTTATTATAATTATATTAAAAATATTTAGCCATAAATTTGAAAGTATATTTCAAAATACAAACTAAAATTACAAAAACAAAAAGAAAATACAAAAACAAATTTACAAAAATAAATTTTTTGGAAAAATAAGATATTGGGGAAGATATGACTAAGATTTTCATCTAATAATATTGTGAAAAATATATATATGATTTTCGTCATTGTTACATATATCTATGATTTTTGACGACAGGGTTAATCACAAAGTCGGGATTCTATATTCCTACTCAAATATTGTTTGAGTTTTACGCTATAGATAAGATTCATCAGGTCATCCACATCCAAAATACTGTCATTCACAACCAAAATCCTATCACCTTTCTTTTGTAAAATTTTTTAGTTTTTTAGAAATTTCGAAAATGGCGTGTACGTACGGAGAGGAGGGGATCTAATTCCGAGCCTAATTGTTGAGACGATGTTAAGGACTCTCAGCATTTAACATTGTGCCTATAACAATCGTCCCTTAGTTTTGATATGACAAACTCGCTTTGATCTAATAAGTTGTCAAAGTACGTCTCAAGAACGCAGATCATGAAATGGACAACAAGTATTAGTCCTCCCTAAGCAGTAGGGACGCTATCTTTCAGAAAGAAGAACACGAGTGAGTTTCTACGAGAAGAGGACACATTCTCCAACGAGTAGGAACGCGAGTTTGTTAGAGTTCTTCCAAGGTTGCCCGACAAGATGACATCACCAGACAAACCTTGATTATAGAGTACACGTGGAAGTAGATCCTGTTCACCAGTCCATCACCACGTGGAAGCAGATCCTATAGCGAAGTTCTATAGAAATTGCCAGCAAGCTTCCTTCATCATCGCCAAGACACATGGAAGCTGATCCCTGTAGCAACGTACCGGAAGGGCATGATCATCAGAGGAAAGATGCCCTTCCCAAGCACTATAAATAGCCCCCGAGTATTTATTGTGATGTAGCTTCTCAGAGAATATTCAAAGCATTCTGACGAGATCATCAAGAACACCAAGAACTTGCCAAGAACAATGAAGAACTAGGTGTTTAGATCAAAAAGAGAAGTTCACCCAAAACACTGTTTGTAAGAAAAAAAAAGAAACAAGTTCTAAGGGACGCAGGGGATAGCGTCCTTATAGAGATTGAGTTAGGCTATAGTGTAAGGCTAAAAGGAGTATTACTAGTGGACTTAAGGACGGACTCTTAGGTGCCAGAGAAGTATAAGACTCGCCTTGTAACTGTAAGGACTCTCAATAAGATAAGAAAGAAAGCTATTCGAAAATTCTCCACGGAGGTAGAGGTTTACCCATAAAGACTACTTGGTCTTGTGGGGTTTCTCTATAAATACCTGAGTTCCTTTCTTATTGTCCTTTACCTGTTTAAGTCACAAGTTTACTTTTCCGCTGCACAAGGACGCCCTTAACTTATTAAGGACGCGCCATAGTTTCTGACTTAACGATCCAACACTAATCTATATTTTCCTGTTTTTAGAAATCAATTTGATTTTTAAAATTTTTTGCTCTTTTTATTTTCAAAATGAAAAGAATATTTTAATATCTTGTTATCATCTTCAGAATTATTTAGCATAATATTTTAACATAAAAATATATAAAATCTTTTTATCTTTTTATATTTTTAAATTGGGAGAATGCTTAGTCTACCCGTTGGATGGACAAAGCTTATATCCTATATTTGTATTCTTTTAAAATATATTATTTTTTCGAACAAATACAAAAAAATTTCTTTTACAATTTTGTTTTTTATTTGTAAAGCCAAAATTAGTCATTTTGGGCATTTATGTAATATTTTTATACATTTCTACAATAATTTTGGGTAGTTTTTGCAAACCGAAAAATATAGATATATTTGCAAAGTGATAATCAAATAGGGGTACGGGTATTAATTCCTCTAATTTATAAGCATTATTATCACTATTAAACTAGTTTAAACATGGTATTATATACGAACCATTGTAATAAATTTGCTACATAAATTGAAAAAAAAACTAGAATGCTTAGCCCATCCATTGAACGAGCACATCTTATATCCTATATTTGTATTTTTTTCATAATTATAAAGTTGTTAAGATACAAAATAAAGTCAAGCATGATTAAGATGACAAGTTTGGAAAAATTAGACTTTCTTATCATTCTATGTAAGTGTATGACACAATTAGAATATTATATATAAAAGATTGAAATTTACTTATTTTAGATTCATGGTGAAATCAAATAAATAAAAACTTCAATTTGAAAAAATAGAATGAACAAAATAACTTATGAAATTCTTGGAGTCATATAATATGAAAAATAAACACAAAAATGACATTTCTAATTAAAAAATAAAACTAAAAAAAGGACATTTATTTTACTTCGATGAAAAATCTATAAATTGTAAAGATGTTGTCTTCATTTAAAAAAAAAAGCAAAGCATTTGATGCTTCAAATAATAATGTTATTTTTTAAAAAACAAAGCGTTTAGAGTTATGAACATTTATGGGGCAAAGGTGTACAATGGTTCAAGTTGTTTACATATTTTATGTAGAAAGTTCACTTATTGAACAAAACTTTTATTATAAGAATTTATAAAATATAAAGATATTTTTTGTATATGATCTAAAGTAAAACTTTATAATAAATAAATAATATTTTTACTTAATAAATCTTATTAGATAAGGTAGACTCTTTTCAAAACTTTAAAATAAAGTATCCATGGAATTCACCTACTTTAATAAATCTTTGTTATAATACTATTTTGATATTTTTAAAAATATATTTATGTTTGATCTCCATCAAAGATTGTAGTATCCTATAGCCAGGATTTTCGAATCAATGTTTAATTACACAAATTATGTTTGCACAATATTATCAAGCTAAGAGTACCATAAGAAATTATTCTATGTTATTAATTAAATAATAGTGCATTAATTAGTTAATCTAATCACTAAAAACGGCTATATATTTGTATATATAGTAATTTCTATTAAATTATTTGGAAAATAATATAAATAAAAACCATGAACCATCATAATAAAATATTTGGATTCGATTTAGGGAATGATAGGGTAGATTTTATTGGTGGGTTTTAAACCCTCTTCTTCTTTTTCTCATTGGGTTAGTTTTTTTTTTATATACAAGAAAGAGTTAGAATAGCTACTGATACACAGGGAAACTATCTTAGAGCATCCTTACAGATGAGGTCCAGAAGGACTGGTTCGGTGTCGAGCGGGCGAGACGAAACACCACGAAAAGAGATAGCAACGAAATCAGCAACTGAGTTGACTTCACGGAAAATGTGTCTGATCCCCCAACTCTGAAACTGCCCAAGCAACGTCTGGATGTTTGCGCGCATAATCTCAGTCTCCCATGGGCAACTCCAGTTACCCAACACAGCATGAACGACTTGCAAATTGTCGCCTTCAATGAGCAGGGGGGATACCATGGTGAATGGCAACAAGAATCCCCTGACGAAGCGCAAAGGCTTTAGAAAAGATGATTGAACGGTTCCCAAGGAAGCCCCCATCCAGAGTAATAGCAGAACCTCGCTCATCCCTAATACCAAAGCCAAAGCAAGCAGAGCCATTAGAGTTAACAACACCATCAAAATTAAGTTTAAAGAAATTTTCCGGGGGTTTCTCATTGGGTTAGTTAGCCCAAATTGCTACCTCCTCTAATGGGAAACGGACATCAAAATTTTGACGGCTCTAAAATCACGAACGGATCAACTTCAACCGGAGTAATAATAAGGGATTCTAATGTTATGGTTATTAATAATGACAAAGTATGGAAAAGTGTCGGTAGCTACAATTGAGGCGCTTGCCCTTAAAGACGGAATTAAAAGAGCAAGAAACCTGGGTTCGTATACAAAAGTTAGAGGGTGATAATAACATCACTATAATAGAAGTGATAATAAGCAAGAGCAATTTCCATAGGAAACGGACATCATAATTTCAGACATCACAATCTCATTAAGATCTCTAGAGGTTGTTAAAGTTTCTTTCATCGATAGGACTTGTAATGTTGTGGCGGATAAAATCGCGAAGTTGGGCTATAGTATGTCAATCGATGCAATTCGAAATCACTCAGAATTCCGTACTCTCATCCATACGGATGCTCTAGGATATCGTCCGTAAGAAGACTAGCCTAATTCTTTCCATGTCAAAAAAAAAATTGCTACCTCCTCTTCTGTTTTGGTCCAGCCTGTTATTTGATTTAATTCCCATCCTTTCTCTTTTTTTAATTCTCATCATTTTCAAGTGGTGTAAACTAAAAGACAACTTTCTTTTGGGCATTTTAATGTGTTGGAGTTGACCATCAATTAGAACCTTTAACACATACCGACTTCTTCAATTCATGTTTTTTAGTAATGCTTTACTTTATTCCACCCTCAGCCCTTTCCCTTTTCTCTACCACTTTATTCCTTCTTCCCTCTTACTTTATTCATCACCTCTCTCTATCAATTCTCCAGAATTTTTCTTGTTCTCATTTATTTTCCTTTTTAAAAGCTTTTTCGGATCTAATGGCCAATACCACCTCTGAGCAGTTGTCGATTGAACCTGACGACGCGAAACTCCTCCTTATGTCCCCCTTTTGTTCTAAGAAGACCAACACAAGGTTGTTGTCTTAAAACCCTTTTTGAGCTCGAGTATTTACGTCAATTTTTCGTGCATGATTTTTTTAAATGCACAAGGTCGATGAGGAACCCTCAGATCTAGCCGAGACCCGATCCGTTGGATCTGTTCAATTTGGCAAAGGTTATGGGTTTAAAGCCCCACTAATCCTTCTACATGTTAATTTTATTCATTTATTTTGTTTTCTTTCGGTTCGATGAAGGATCGACTGAGATATCTCGGCATAAGCAAGGCCAATGGTCGGTGCATGCAAGAGATTCGGATCCAAGGCTATGTCGTTCCCTTTCTTTTCTATAGCTATACTAAAGTCAATTTGGTTAAGTGAATTGAGTTGCCTATTGAATTTACTGGGTTCCAAAGACTTGGCAATTCCTTAAACATCCTTATCTATGTGTCCAATTTAACTTGTACATTACTATCAATTGCACAATGAATTCTAGAAAAATCTCACATTGAGACTATATCATCAAAATTGTGTTTACTATAGGACCTTAGTTTAATGATGGTGATTGCCAATGAATTAGGGTGTGACGATCATTGGTTTTGTTTGGTGCCTCCTTCTTCAACAACTGCGCAATCAACATCCAGTCTTAATTGTGACACATGACAACGGTTCATGCTGCTAATTAATTATCCACCGGTGACTGAAAGATGAATATGTATTTGTTTGCAAGAAAAAGAATCACAAGAATTTTGTTCCCATTAGTTAAATAAAGCTTCAAGCTTGCTTAAGCTTATTCATGCCAATGTATAGGGTCCAATAGTTCTTCTATAAGCGAAGATATCATTTTTTAATCATCTCATATATGACGACTAGTCTAGTTGTATATGTCTATTTGATGGCGTCAAAATATGAAGTTGGGTATCTCGTCCAAAAGTAATGTTCCTTTGAAATGGCACAACTTGGCAAGCAAGTAAATCGTTTTTGCATTGAAAATGACACAAAAATTCTCTCTTTGAGGGGTTGAGATAGCCTTTCATCTTGCTTCGTGACTTTGTATGCAATATTATATTCCCCTTAAACCCTGTCTCACCTTCAATGTTGACGACTCCATCGCCTTCTTCAAGAAGCATTTATACCTTAGGGAATTATCTTGAAATAGTAACATTTTCTCAAACCTATTAGAAATTTCTTGTTATTGTCACTACCTCACACAATCATATCATATACTGAGATTTTTCATTCTCTTGAATGGTAAATCACTCGCTACAAAAGTCGTCATACAACAATCAAATATAATTACCATATCTAACAAGACAAGTATAACATGCAAGAAAGGGGTCAAATCCCAAAGGAATCGGGTGTGCTCTTAATAATCATTTAAATCACGAAAACCTCACGAACTAGCAAATAAGCTTCACCTCATCAATAAACCTCCAAAGGGAATTTAGTTCTCCATAATAATTTAAGACAAATCTAATGTTGGATGATTGAATGAAAGCTACTAAAAACCTAGAAAAAACAAAACTTAAATAGTGCTTGAAAGAAAAGTTTTTCCGAAAATAAAAGATAAGAAAAATGAAAGAAGATAAAAATAAAGCCGATTCAGATTTGGCCTTCACCGCGCACGTCCTTATCCACCGCGCTCGCGCTCCAAGGCGATCAAGATTTCTTCGATATTTGCTATGTCACCTTCTACCACACACACCCTTATGGATCCGTGCATGCGACCTTCAGTCTTCTGAAATATGGTTCTCTGAAATTCCACCGCGCCCGCGTGCTGACCACCGCACTCGCGACACTTGTGCAAATTCAACTCTTCTATTACGAACTTGTCTTGAAAACACTTGCAACTTGAATCCTTGTGTCTTTGGTCATGATATTAGAATTACATTAAAATACTAACCTAAAACACAATAATTAACATAACCAAAAAACAGTGAATCAGTAGATGACCATGAACACCACACTTGTAATCTTAGTAAAGAATTGACTTTGATATGTTGTTGATGTCATGCTTTTTAGTAGTTGTTTTCTAGGTTGTTTTGTGTCTTTTCTAGTAGTTTGGTTTGGTTTTGCATGTGATTTCAACTCTCTTTCGAGAGTTGGAGTTGTTTGTGGTTGTTTTTTGTTTTTTGTAGGTGTTTGGAGCGTTGAAGAGGAGTTTTCTAGCTTTTCCATGCATTCCATGCATTTCTAGGAGGAGGTGTGAAGACGGTTTGTGTCGGTGAAGTGAAGTGTCAAGTGAAGTCAATTGTCAAGTCAAGTGGAGTTTGCTAGAGTTCAAGGAAGGATTTGCAAGTTCTAAAGTGTCTTAGAGGGAGTTACATGAAGTCTTAAGGAACCAAGAAACATCAAAAAAGAAACACCGAAAGAAAGCCAAGCTTTGGAGCAAGTTTCGAGCAAAGAAAAAGAACAAGCCGAGTTGACTGAAGCTCGGTGCCGACCTACACTAGGTCGAGTACGACCTCCCTTGGAGTTGACCGAGTAGAAAACTTGCGGCTTAAGTAATTGATTTTCGGGTGTTTTATTTATGGATTTCCAAGATAGATTGTACTTTCCTTTTATGAACACATATACCTCTATATAAAGGGCCTTAGGGTTCCCTTTTCTAGGATTCTGCTTCATATTATCCAACCTCTTTGACATCTAGAGAGTGACTTGGAAGGATTGTTAGGAGAAGTTGTGGATTTGCTAAATATTGTAAGTTGAACTCTCTTTTAATTCAAGTCATTTGTTTGAATCATGTTTTCTTCTTCTTCTATGATGATTGATTGTATAATGAAGTGTGAGTAGTAACCTTTTTCTAGGGTTGGGGTGAAACTTAACATAAGAATGCATGTTAAAACTTGAATCTTTGATCAAAACTTGACCTTTTAATCTCTATCTTTTATCTTGTTGTGCTAAATTCCTTGATGAAAGTTAAGGCATATTCTTGTTTGTAATTGAACTGAAAGATTAGATTGTGAAATTGAATAACTATTTTGGTTTGAAGCGAAAGTTAAAACTTTAAGATAACAAGTAGGATGCAAGTTACCATCTTTATGAAAATTGAGATTTTAACTTGTTAACTTGTGACGAAAGTCATCCATGAGATATAGGTTAGTTGATCATTGATTGATGTTTGCATGCATGATTATGTTGTGGGGGATCCTTGGTCCTAGATTTCTTTCTCATTGAATTTTTTAAGCTTTTTCCGTACCCAGCAAAGGTCGTATCCGACCTCCCTAAGGTCGACGTCGACCTACCCTGTTTTCTGTGTTTGTGTGTTTGGAGAAGGTGAAATCGTGGTCGGTGTTGACCTTGACAAGGTCGAGTCCAACCTATTCTAGGCTTGTGTGTTTGTGTTCTTTTGCTCTGTTTTGCTAGGATTGATTGTTAGATTTTAGATTCTACTAATTCCCATGGACAATCTTGACTTTGCTATACTCAGCGAGGTCTTGAATACAAATTTATTTATTCAAGTTTAACCCTTCAACAGTTGCAAAATGGGTCTTTAAAATCAAATTTTGGTTAATGGAACATTTGAGCACAACAAATCTTAGTTGGTGGTCCTGTAACACCCCCATTTTTAAACCAAGGGTATTACCGCCAGTGACCTCGGATATTACCATCCAAAGTCACCCAAGGCTTTAGGTAACATTACACGATCTTTTAGAAAAGTGACAAGGACTTATATTACAACAAAATGGTTCATATTTTGATATACTTAGAGGAAATCGTTCGACAATATGAATTAAAATTTGTTCAAGACGACATCTTGAAATAGAACGCAGCGGAAATAGAATGACAATCCAAAAATACAGTCGTTATCAACGTGTGGGACCCATATTGACAAAAATATTAAAATAGTCTTGAAATCTTCCTTTAATCTTCTTGTCTTCACCTCTGGATACTACATGCTGACGGTTAATACCGATCAAAATAAACCAAACTACCTACTAGGAATGTAGTAGGGAAGTAAGGGTCGATCCCACAGAGACTCAAGTTTTCAGTGTTTATTGTTACGCCACTCAGAGTTAGAAAAGGGGGGTTTTTGAGTGTGATTCTAACAACTATCAAAACTAAACATGCAAAACTAAGATTGAGT
The DNA here is from genome assembly GCA_934048045.1 of Polygonum aviculare. Lineage (NCBI taxonomy): Eukaryota > Viridiplantae > Streptophyta > Magnoliopsida > Caryophyllales > Polygonaceae > Polygonum > Polygonum aviculare. The sequence goes on from OW204026.1 coordinate 21,700,455, forward strand.
TATCAAATATGAGAGAAGTATGCTCAACTAGTTAACATCCATTGCGAACTTGATTATTGATCATTGATTATCAAAATTCTCTTTTTACCTTGACTAATCTATTGCGGAATGCTAATAACCCAACTTCAATAGAAACATGTATTCAGAGCAACCAGACATCCAAATAACATGCGATTGAATTCTCTTCTCTAACCAATTAGTCCTACCAGTCCTAGATTGATTAAAGGTTCTACTTATGATCTAATTAACACCGACCGGTAATTAGAAAGATCTAGTTGTAATTCGTCCTAGAGATTCAATTAGATGGCCAATCTAACAAAACCCTAAATCAAACTTATTCAATCAAGCATAGAGAAAACAATCTAGTCAAGGAAAATTAAGAACAATCAAATCTCACAATAATACTTCGTTCACAACTTCAATTAACTAGTCAAGCAAAAGAGGTTTAGTTGTTCAAAGACATTGAAAAGCTTACAATTCTTCCAAAGGATTCTTGTTCTTCTCAAGCTTCAACAACCATCCTCAAAGTCAAGAGTTATGAGAATATAAACCTAGAAACTAATATCCAAAAATATATCTAAGAAGTTTCTAAAAATACTATCCAAAACAAGTTTCAGCCCAAAAGCCCAAGCCCATACAAAAATATAAATCTTCGCTGACGCGGGCAGAAGCGCGGGCATACGCCTGGAAACGCGGGTGCGCTTTTGAAGATCATCCCGAGTTTTCACGCCAGGAGCTCAGGCGTTGAAGCGCGGCCTGGGACACTGAAGCGCGGGCGCGCTTTGGCTGACCTGCCCGCGTTTCTGAAGCTGTACCAACGATACTCTCGATCACTTCGGGAACTTGAATTCTTCTTTAGCTTCCGCTGCCCCATAGGCGGCGACCGCTGCCAGTACGGCGGCGAAATCTGTCTTAAAAGCTGCGTTTTATTTATTGGACTTATGGATATTATTTTTGGTCCGGTTTTTATGTATTTTTAGATAGATTGTTTTCTCCTATTTAAGGAGCATTAGACCTTTTGTTTAGACCTAGTTTTTGAGTTTGGAATTATTTTGTATTTTGAAGACCTATGGAGAACTAAGCCTCCTTGCTTAGACAGACAATTGAAGTGTTTGTTCTGATTCAGTTGTGAGATTTCTAATTTCTTATCGATTGCATGGATTTAATCTTTTCTCTTGCTTGAATTGCTATTGACTTGTTTCAATAATTTCTAGTCTGATCATCTAGGATTTATTGTTATTAGGTTATCGCTAGATTTAGAGTGTTTCTGGTTGAGCATCTTTAATTCATAAGTAGCAACTGCATCGTGCTAATATCTGGTTGTGTTAGTCTTATGCATAAGAGAATTGATTTGCATTCTAGGGTAAAAGCTGGTTGTCTTATCTTAGTTTGTATCCAATTATATTCCTGTTGTTGAATGCTGCTAGTTAGATTGAATCTTGATAGTTTCATGATTATTTATCTAGTTAGGGTTAATAGTATCTGGTTGAGCTATTAATTACTTTTGAAAAGGAATTGGAATTTCCATTGCATAGATATTGAATGAAATCAATGATCAACTTGTCAAGCGAATGCGGATATTTGTTTGCCTAAGTGTTTCCAAATACTGATTAATAAACTCTTGAATTCGAATGATTTGCATGTTTTGTGTGAATTAAACCTAAAACCCCCCTTGTTACTTCTGTTTGACACATAATTCTCTGCTAAAGATAACTTGTCTCCCTGTGGAATCGACCCTTACTTGCTTTATACTTAGGTTTAAGTTAGTTTGGTTTTCTTTGCATAATTGTGGTTTAAAACGACTAAATCATCGTTATCAAATTGGCGCCGTTGCCGGGGAACCTAATCAAAATTCCTACATATAGACGTTCCTACATCAATTGTGGTTGTTACCGTCTATCAAATTCCTACATCAATTGGTGAGGAGGAATGAAGAAAGAAGGGGCCGGCCGCGTTTTAACTTGTCCTAAATACTCCTTTGCATAATTTGGCCCTAATCAAAATAAACCAAACTACCTACTAGGAATGTAGTAGGGAAGCAAGGGTCGATCCCACAGAGACTCAAGTTTTCAGTGTTTATTGTTACGCCACTCAGAGTTAGAAAAGGGGGGGTTTTGAGTGTGATTCTAACAACTATCAAAACTAAACATGCAAAACTAAGATTGAGTTATCAAATATGAGAGAAGTATGCTCAACTAGTTAACATCCATTGCGAACTTGATTATTGATCATTGATTATCAAAATTCTCTTTTTACCTTGACTAATCTATTGCGGAATGCTAATAACCCAACTTCATGGAATTATTAATCCTACTTCAATTCTAGTTATCAGCCCGACCGGTACTAACAATCCTAATTATCAAATAACCTAGGAGACCTCCTAGATTCAACTTGACAACAGCATTAAGATTCAAGTATCAATAGAAACATGTATTCAGAGCAACCAGACATCCAAATAACATGCGATTGAATTCTCTTCTCTAACCAATTAGTCCTACCAGTCCTAGATTGATTAAAGGTTCTACTTATGATCTAATTAACACCGACCGGTAATTAGAAAGATCTAGTTGTAATTCGTCCTAGAGATTCAATTAGATGGCCAATCTAACAAAACCCTAAACCAAACTTATTCAATCAAGCATAGAGAAAACAATCTAGTCAAGGAAAATTCCCCCAAGCTTGAACCTTGCTTGTCCTCAAGCAAGAAATAAAATCAAGATCACACCACAACTAGCAAGTTAAAGCATCCATCTCAATGTCAATCCACATTTCATCAATAAGTTAAACCTTGACCAAAACATCATTGCACACATGTATGAGAAGCTTTCAAAATCAAATCATTCATCCATTCTAGACCTCACCAAGACAATGTGTTTTGCACTCTCACTCAAGTGTTTAAGGTATGTGTTTCACTCAAAATCAACTTTGAAAGCGAGACTACCATAGGCTTGCATCAGTGTTCTAAATCTCCACTACGAATGATTAAACACACAACAAAAATCATGAGGACTTTTAAGGGTTGTAATGGGGCCAAGGTATAAACAAGTAGGTAGGGAAATATTTGGTCATGTGGTGCTAAAAATCCGGGAACTAGTGTGCACAAAAACCCAAATTACAAAAAACCACTTTCAACTTCCTACTTCCACCACTTATTTCACCTCTATCTCATCACTTTTCTTTCAAAACTTCATCCATTTTCTCATATTTCTCTTTTTCACTTTTTTTTTCATAAGAGAAATATTTTTGATTTTTCCCTCTTTCAACTCCTTATCTTTCTCTTTCTTTTCAAACTCAACATTTTTCCTTTCCTTCGTTCGATCCATCCCCACAATACCACAAAGAATAACTCTAGCTAAAATCCTAATTCCCGGATGGGTCAAGCTTATCAAGGCTAGGAATTATTTTTGTGGAGCTACAAAATAAGGCTAATAGGCTCAAAAATAGGGGCTATCAAACAAAGGAATAATGTAAGGTAGATAAGGATAATATGAGCTAATGAACATGCCTCAATCATCTTAATGTTATGCATTTAAATCATGTAATGTAGCCTTGAAAAAGATATCTAAACGCAAGTTCTAGAGCTAGCAATCAAAGCGATACACTCAAGAAAAATATGCAAATATGCAATAAAAGGCTCAAAATAATCTCACAAGGTATATATGTCTAGAACTTCATGAACAATTCAAAATTTCAACTTCCTATGCATGCTTAATTCTATAATCAAGATTAATAACTTAAGAATCATGCTTCAATCCAAGGAAACTTCAACCAACAAGCTAGTCATGGGTTAGATAATACTCTTAACTTAGAGAGACAAATGGTCAAGTAGGGAAATTTGGATCCTAGAATGCAATATTTTTGTGATTTTTTCAATTTTTCAATTTTTTGTGATTTTTTCAAAATTTTAATCAATGCAAAATAAGAAATTAAACATGAAAATGCAACTATATGAATGCAAAGATGAGATGACTCAACCAATAATCCCCTCCCCAAGCTTAAACTTTACATTGTCCCAATGTAAAATAAAAGAAAAGAAGACGAAAATACGAACCGAGTCATCCAGATAGGACGGAAGTGGGATCTACTCCGGTGGTGGTGGTGGTGGGAACTGCTGTGGGTAGCCCGGATATGGATAATACTGATATGCTGGGAATCCACCCTCCTGAGTCCAACCATCCATGCGAGTGTGAAGCTGATGAAGCTGCTCGTCGTGGTACTGCCGGTAGTGGTCCATCCTCTGCTCCTGATAGTCAAATCTCTGATCCACATGAGCCCTGAACTGAGTCATCTGTGTAGTGAGCCCTCCCATCATGCTCACCAACTGATCAAACTGGCCCTGAGGATAACCACCAACACCATGAACATCCTCTGCATCAGCATCCTCATCCTGATCACCAATCTCGGGCTCAAGCTCCTCCTCAGCTATGAAATCCTCATCACCCTCAGAATCGTCTGATGTAGCCTCATCCTTAGACTCCTCAACATTCCTCTGAATGCGCCGCCTCTTGCCCCGATGGCTCTCAACAGCCTCAAGCGGGAGATCACCCTCTCGAGGAATAATCAGCCAAGTATCGGCACTATCTCGTCCAGTTTCTATGACAACTCTCTGCACATCCGGAAGCTGCATCACCCTCCTGGTATCTCCAATCGTCCAGAAATAGTGACCATAGTGAAAGTGCAGGACACCCATCTTGTTGAAGAAGGCAAAGTCCATCAGTAAGGGCTCAATCCTCCCGCCAAACCGAGCCAAATCAAGCTGGTAATGCAGAGCCAAAACAGTGACAAAGGCTCCAATAGTAATAGGCCCTGTACCCTTCCTGCTGATGTGTGCTAGATTGTTCATAAGAACTGCACCATAGTTCACCCTCCTCTTCTCTAAGAATGCAGCCAAGAGCATCACATCTTTCCTTGGTGCATTACCCTCTCCTTCTCCCCTTCCTGTAATAGACAAAGCATAATAACGCTGCAGTATCCAGAGCACAGGATGGGTAATAGAAGAAGCCTTCGCTCCAGAGGCCTTGTATTCTGCCTTTCCCGTCATATTCCTCCACTGTGAATCACCGAGCCAATAAGCTTGGCTTTCCCATCTCTCCACATCCTCACCAGGACTAGATAAACCAAATGCTGCATTGACCTCATCTAGTGCGATTCTCCTTCCCACACCCCCAAGCTGGAATGTGCACTCCCCTACTCTGGAATTTGCCCCGGAAAGGATATGTGTCTCTAGAGTACTCAGGAACTCCAAAACAAGCCCCTTGTAAGCAGGCTGTTGTAGGTGGAGAAAAGCTCTCAAGTGCTGGCTATTCTCACATTTCCTAAGCTCATCCCTTAATCCCAATTCTGTCAGAAAATCCCAATCCAAGTACCGAGGAGCATGTATTGGTCGTGAACGGAGGAGCCTGAATCGAGCAAAGTGCACAGGGTCGCTCAAACTGAACCCGAACTGAGATGGGGTCACTTCCCCTACAACCGTAGGCGGAGAGAGATGGGCTTGGGGGCGAGCAGAAGATGAACTGGGGTGAGAGGACTGTGGACGGGCACGAGAAGATGAAGCTTTAGAAGAGCCTCTACGGGTTGTTGGACGAGGAGGCATTCTGTACATGTTCCTGCACCACAAATCAACAAAACAACACCACAAGCAAATTTGATTGTCCCGGCAAGGACAATCTCACAACAATTCCAACAACAATCCAACAATTATGCAAATAGCACTCTCAAATACTCTCTTCCCCCACTACCTAGGTTAGTTTTAGGCAAAATCAATCACAATCCAAACTTCACAAGAACAAGCAAGGAAATCAAGGAATCATGCTAGAATCATGCAAAGGAACTAACAAGTAGCAATTAATCATGCAAATTTGAGTTGAAATTGACAAATCTACAGAAATTAGGCAAAACCTAGGTTTCCAAGTTCAAGCTCAAAAATCACAAATTAATCAAGGAAAAGAGAAGAGTAGAGAAGAGATTACTTGATGATTGATGAAGAGGAGTGAATTTGAGGGAAGAATCACTTGATTTGGTGTTGTTTGGGGCTTAGTGTGCTCAAAAATGGAGGGTTGCTCGAGTATTGTATGGAGGACGCCGCGTTTTTGGTGAGGAGGAATGAAGAAAGAAGGGGCCGGCCGCATTTTAACTTGTGCTGTGAGAGAACGGAAACGCGGGCAGGTACGAAAACCAGGAATGTAGGTTGTAGTCGCCCTCCATTGTTTAGACGGGCAGGAATGTAGGTTGATAATTGGCCCTAATACCGCCCATCAATTTGATAGACGGTATTTTAGTCGCCCTAATACCGATCAAAATAAACCAAACTACCTACTAGGAATGTAGTAGGGAAGTAAGGGTCGATCCCACAGAGACTCAAGTTTTCAGTGTTTATTGTTACGCCACTCAGAGTTAGAAAAGGGGGGTTTTTGAGTGTGATTCTAACAACTATCAAAACTAAACATGCAAAACTAAGATTGAGTTATCAAATATGAGAGAAGTATGCTCGACTAGTTAACATCCATTGCGAACTTGATTATTGATCATTGATTATCAAAATTCTCTTTTTACCTTGACTAATCTATTGCGGAATGCTAATAACCCAACTTCATGGAATTATTAATCCTACTTCAATTCTAGTTATCAGCCCGACCGGTACTAACAACCCTAATTATCAAATAACCTAGGAGACCTCCTAGATTCAACTTGACAACAACATTAAGATTCAAGTATCAATAGAAACATGTATTCAGAGCAACCAGACATCCAAATAACATGCGATTGAATTCTCTTCTCTAACCAATTAGTCCTACCAGTCCTAGATTGATTAAAGGTTCTACTTATGATCTAATTAACACCGACCGGTAATTAGAAAGATCTAGTTGTAATTCGTCCTAGAGATTCAATTAGATGGCCAATCTAACAAAACCCTAAATCAAACTTATTCAATCAAGCATAGAGAAAACAATCTAGTCAAGGAAAATTAAGAACAATCAAATCTCACAATAATACTTCGTTCACAACTTCAATTAACTAGTCAAGCAAAAGAGGTTTAGTTGTTCAAAGACATTGAAAAGCTTACAATTCTTCCAAAGGATTCTTGTTCTTCTCAAGCTTCAACAACCATCCTCAAAGTCAAGAGTTATGAGAATATAAACCTAGAAACTAATATCCAAAAATATATCTAAGAAGTTTCTAAAAATACTATCCAAAACAAGTTTCAGCCCAAAAGCCCAAGCCCATACAAAAATATAAATCTTCGCTGACGCGGGCAGAAGCGCGGGCATACGCCTGGAAACGCGGGCGCGCTTTTGAAGACCATCCCGAGTTTTCACGCCAGGAGCTCAGACGCGGAAGCGCGGCCTGGGACACTGAAGCGCGGGTGCGCTTTGGCTGACCTGCCAGCGTTTCTGAAACTGTACCAACGATACTCTCGATCACTTCGGGAACTTGAATTCTTCTTTAGCTTCCATCCATGCATACTCCTTTGACACCTTCAAGCTCACTTCCAAGTCCACCATCACCATGATCCGGTACTCGATCACAAATATCTGCAAATATCAACCAAACGAGTGTAGATTCCGAAACTTCTAACACAAAAGGTCTAAAGCTCCTTAAACAGGAGAAAACAATCTATCTAAAAATACATAAAAACCGGACCAAAAATAATATCCATAAGTCCAATAAATAAAACGCAGCTTTTAAGACGGATTTCGCCGCCGTACTGGCAACGGTCGCCGCCTCCCACAGAACGTGTATTTCTTCGTTTTCTTCACTTCAGCTTCAAGTGGTCTTTGGTGCACTTCGGCTCTTCCTTCTTTAACACTTCAAACACTATCTTTAGCACCTAAAACATGACTAAAAGTATGCTAAAACCCCATCTATATACACAACATAAATGTGTATATCAAACTCCCCCACACTTGAATCTCACTCGTCTCGAGTGAATCAGAAAACTAACACTCGTAATCAATAACAACCTAGATCATCAAGTGTCAAGAGAGTCTACAGCTAAGGGTAATAACATATATCGTCAAAGCTCCTAACCAACCATCCCACGACAAGATATAACATAATCAGCTCCAGCATCCATCAATCCTAACAATACAACTCAAATCAACACAACTCAACACTACAACTGAACCATCAAACTATCTAACACCTACTCCACACATCCAACATCTATAAACAATATGCATCAAATAAGAAGATGTCAATCAAGAAACTACACCTTATCCCTCCAAGTGAAAACCTACCCGAAAACACTCCTATACTCCACTTCTTATGTCGCCAGCTCCAATCAAAAGAACATCCTAAAACACTCTTTTTTCTTTCACTCTTTTTGCTTAGGCGCCTTTTCAGGTTTTCACCTAACATCTCTCTTTTCATTTTTCAATGTTGGACTCACCATCTCACATCACTCAAAAATCTATTTTTGCCCAAGCCTAATGCTCGTCAGATTACCTACTTTTTACTTGAACCGCCCTTTCGGGTTTTCAGTCCACCCCAGGATTTTTCTGCCTTTTTCTCTTATTTTTATGGCTCTTTTTTTTTAAGTAATAGCAATAGTAATATAAATCCAACTCCCCCACACTTATAATAAGCATTGTCCTCAATGTAGAAAGACAAAAATAATATAAGGGGAAGTAAGGAAAAATACCACTATTGTGAAGGTGGTGGTGGCTAGATCAGATAATTGAGAACCCAAGAATAAGTTCTACTGTCACATATGCTCCTCCATGGTGGTGTTATGGGCCACCTGCACTACTGTGAAGGTGGTGGTAGTGGCAGATAGTCGGGGTGGGATAGATATACAGGCCACTAATGCTGAAAGAATGTCGCCTGCTGTTGAAAGTAGTGTGTCTGCTGCTTATGGTACTGCCTCTCCTCCTCATGAAAAGTAAGAAAAATCCTCCTATATGATCATGTTGACAAGTATCCATGCTCTAAATCATCTTTCCAATATGCCTCAAATAGCCAATTGGATACCCCAACAATAGTCGCAAACGAAGGCATCGCAACTCCCTCGTCATCAAGCTGATCGTCATCCGTCCCCTCTTTAAACTCAACTTCAGTAGATGTAGGGGGCGACAATAGTAGTAGAAGAAGAAGTAACCTCTTGATGGTCAATCGCTAGGTAGCGAGGAAGAAAGAAGCGACAAAAGGAAGGTGTCCGTAGCTGAAGTAGAGTTGGAGGCGGTCGCCGCTTGTGGGCAGCGGTCGCCGCCACGGACACCTTCCTTTTTCCGGAAATAATGGCGTAGCTGAGCTTGTTCTGGCAGCGGTCCCTGCCTTGGGGCGGCGGTCGCTGCCAGTGCATCGTGATTCTTCGGCTTTCTGCAGGTTAGGTCGACGCAATAGAAAAAACAAAGGGAAACTAATCTAAGCTAATCTAAAGGAAAGAAATCAACTACATCGGGTTGCCTCCCGATAAGCGCCTTGGTTATCGTCGTGGCTCGACGCCTCGTATGATTTCACAAGATTGGACATTGTCAATGCCCTTAACAACCTATCAAATTCTTGCGAGCTCATCTCAAAGAAACATAAGTAGCCCAAGGATAAATTGAAACTAAATAACATGTCATTTAAAAATCGTTTCAACTTATCAAACTTGTGTGTCCAATCTTCATAAAATGGCATATGCTCAAACCAATTCAACATAAGTGGTGGCTTCTTAGAATATGAACAAAAATTGTCAAAGCGCTTACTAGCATTACTACTTTCATTATGGATGAACTTAAAGTAATTTCTAGATTCTTCATTAGGCCCTATACTTGACTCTTTGGGGGACTAAAGAACAATGGGTAATGAGAGATTGGAATAAAGGATACCTGGATCGTCAACAACCAATAAGATTGATTTCGAAACAGAAGGCATGGGGGACTTTGTTGATGAAGCACAATCCTCTGTAATATCATCTTCCTCATTTGTGTTCACATAGTCGCCCATATCATCTTCAAAGAACATATCACTATCAGAGAAGAACTCTTCTTCCTTCACAGTAATATACTCCTCAATCTCCTCAAATCGTGTGGGAAGGGATGCATCTGGCTCATTGATTTCAATGGACTTATCTGAAGTTGTTGGATGACAAAGTGAGTAGCACCTTTCATAGTGCTTTGTAGACTCCGTACTCATATCATCCATCCTCTTAGCAAGATCCTTCATCATATCCTCAAGAGAAGCATCATAAGTCTTAACCGGTTGTGGCATTGATTGAGATGATTCAACCAAAAGACATTGATGGCTCATAAAACAGAGGAAATCCCAACATTCCATAGGTTCCATAACAAACAGCCTTCTATTACTCATGTAGTAGGCCATCCTTCGAGTCTCCAGATTCATACCCTTGACAATGCCATTGCAAACGTCACCCACAGTATAATGATATCCCCAAGCACCAAGGTCATTTGCATACTTTTGGAATCTAGTCAAGTACTCATGAAAGTGTTCATCTTGAAACTGTGTACACTCGAACAAAGCCATGGATTAGTAGCACAGGTGGTGTGAACCATAAGATAGGTTCACACCAAGTTTGGCACAAAAATCACACAAAAGACAATTATTGCCTCCCCGGCAACGACGCCAATTTGATAAACGGTATTTTAGTCGCCCTAATACCGATCAAGATCGACCCTTACTTCCCTACTACATTCCTAGTAGGTAGTTTAGTTTATTTTGATCGGTATTAGGGCAACTAAAATACCGTTTATCAACGGTGCATCCATCCCTCCTTCCTTCACTTCACGTATCTTCAAATCCTTAGTTCTCAAGTGGCGCTCCTCATTGTCCTGATGTCCAGTCATGCAAGGGAAAAGAAGAGAGGGTGGAAGGGTTAGTCTAATGATAGACTAGCAAGTGAATGGCGGCTATGGTACTAACTAAACTTGTTGGTATCGATCTCCAAACGATGGCGATTGGTCGATGACACAACAGTTAGTACCTCCATCAGGATAGGGAATTGGACAGAGTTTTAAGGTGTAACACTGTAAGGATGGAGTTTCGTGAGATGTTACACAACTACTTTCATCACGTTTCACGAGGAAAGAAATCCGAGATTTCTTTGGAGATGGGACGACATAAGGATGGAGTTCCATCGGAATGTTTATTGGCACGATTCTCGAGGAAATAAAACGGGACTTTCTTAGTGATAAAACACTACAAGAATGTAGTTACATCGGAAGAGTTATTTGAAACTTTATTATTTCATACATTGCACATTATTACACTCTTAACTAGAGATTTAAATAAGGCATGGCAAAAGACATAAGCCTTATTGATTTTTTAAGTACGGCAATGCCACAAGAGTTTCTTAAAGATGAAACATTACAAGGATGTAGTTCCATCGGCAGATAGGTTTATTATTTCATGCGTTACACATTATTATACTCTTAACTGGAGATTTATCTAAGGCATTGCAAAAGACATAAGTCTTAGTGATTTTCAAGTACGGCATTGCAAAAGACATAAGCCGACTTTTTATTACAATGTGACATTGCTTTAAGACATAAGACGAATCCGTGATCCGACATTGCTTAAAGACATAAGTCCACAAAGTAAATGGAGTCATGACCCATACACAATACATTGTTATCATAAGTGATTTAGGACTTATTTCATACATTTCTGTCCTACGCTAATCTAGAGAAGTTCTCTAAACGAGATACTTTAAACAAACAAGGTCATAGTCATCGGTCCTAAAGTCCAGTACTAACGTAGTACGAGTAATAATCACGAAGTCGTTATATCTAAGCAATAAATAAACCTAAGTTCGTTTATTTATGCAAACAAGTCATATATAACGATCAAGAATATTAAACGGAACAAAAATTCACGCTTAATAAAAAGGGCAAGAGATCCATCCACTTGTCTTTGGATTTCGAGATCTGAGTCCTACGGATCCGCCTTGCGATCTTACGACGATGCGAGTACTCGACCTAAATTAGGCGCGGTTTTTAAGACGAGCGAATACGAAATAAGTTAATGTTTAACTTACCTCTTAATCTAAAGAAAATACTTCTCTAATTATCATATTCCTTATAAAAATTCGTGAGGTTAAAATAAATTGTTTTTCAATAATGATTTATAATTATTAGTCCGACGAGGAAACATTTCTTATACCCCTTTATAAAAACGGTTTTAGACTTTCAATATTAATAACTTAATATTTTGTATCAAGGGTAAATTAAATAATTACTTAGCTTATTCCTTATTTACGACTTGGCTACAATATTATTTCCTAGTATTAATCTTATTAAGGCCAAAATAAATTATTATTTCCAGATAACATAAATATATACGTTCGTGACCTAACCCAACATTATATTTGTATTTGCCTTGAGAAGTCATTGGTAGTATTTTTATTAAGGTTAAAGCTTTGCTAACTAACCTTATTTAACAATTATTTTTAAAACTACCATTATTTTATATGCTAGTCAAATTAAGACCCTTTTTTCCGTAGTCTATTCATGTAATTAGTGTTAATGGTACACAAAATGTGAACAAAATGTGATTAGAAGTCTAGTTGTGTTAATAGTATGCGGATTTCATTTGCTAGCATCCCAAAAGGCCCATTTCTCTTTCTGTTGGTGGGTCAGCACACCCAATTAACTGGCCCAAACAACAGATCGAATAAAACACGGACTGCTCAGCTCCTTGTTCGTATCACGCACGCAGCAGAGCAGCGGCACACCACAACAGCGATTCGCCAACAGCAGCCGCTCCGACCACACCCGACGGGCTCCGGTGGCGTCTTCGGCGAGGGTTCTGGCGGCGGACAGTGGCGAAGGAGCGGACGACCGCTCGGTCTCGCCGGAGCAGAGGAATGGCGAAAAAAATCATATTTGAATGAAGGGGAAATTTGGGAGTTTTTGAGCAGATTTTCGGAGTGGTTTACAGGGTTGGAAGGAAAGAAACGAAAGCTGATAATGGATTTGAAGAGGGTGATGGAATGGTCTTCAGTAAAACTTCAATTCACCATTCACGGAAAACTGTGGAAGAAGGGAAAAGATGGGTAATTCAGGAGTTTAAAGAGGGTGACTAAATGCTGAGGGTGAGGCCTTGAATCCAATTTTGTCTGCACCCCTTTCTTGTTTCAGTTTACAGAGGAGTCTTGCAAATCACACGCAAGAGCTTCTCAGCAGAGACGATGGATTTTGAAGTCTTGTCTGCACCCTCCCATCACATAAAAGTTTCTGTTATACGTAATAGTTCTTCGGGTAGAGATGATGAGTTAGACGTATTGTTTGTATCCCCCAAATTTTACACAGACATTTCCCATGGTTACACTCAAGAGTAATGGGCTGTCACGGCAGGGTGCCGTCCGGATTTTTAGTTGCACAAACTCGTGTGTATGACCGGAGAAAGGAACCGGGATTTTCGCCGGTCATAGTTGGTTCAAGGGTCATCGGCTTTTAATTATTTAAAAGCCTACCCAATTATTTTAATTAATATTCACTGTTAATTTCTTTCCTCTTTAATTAAATTCTTCTTCTTTATTTACTCCCCTTACGATTTTAAATAAATTTTTTCAAAAGGAATAATTTAATACAAAGGACTCGTTTTTCCATAATTGAATTTCAATAAGTTTTAGGTTAATCGAGCGAGGAATTTATTATTGACGACATTTCGTTCGTTGTACGCGTAAAGGTTTCGAGAAAATTTTATTTCCCTTATTTATAAAATCAGCGGTTATTACAGGTCCTTGGCGGTCAACGAGTTGAGAATATCAACTACACGGAGGCATTTGTGTGTGTAGTCGTTATCAAATGATGGTTGTTGCAACTAATGGGCATCCATGACACATGGCAACCTTGGCAGGTATATATGTCGGCACCATTCAGGTTTCATATTTCTAAAGGGCTAAATACATAGGTAGGTACCTGAACTTGTGTCTAATAGTCATTTAGGACCCCGAACTTTAACATTTGCCAATTTGATACCTCAACTCAACATTCGTGACCAATTAAACACATAATTGCCGACATGTACAAAAATTATGACACGTCAAAACCACATAAGCGTCCACATGTATGCCATGTCATATTTAAATAAAATAAAACATTAAAAAAATTAAAAAATAAAGGAATGAAAGAAGAAAAATCTGGAGAATGGAGGTCGGAGGAGACCATGGCCATGGCATCGGCCGACAAGCCGGCCCTCGCACCCCGCAAGTTCCCGACCCCCTGCCGTAACCTTCGCTCTGGCGCTTGGAACTCCATCACCTTCGACCTCTTCTCCTGCCGCCCTCCCTCCTCCTCGTCCGGAGGTGGCTCCTCCGCCCGGTTCCGCCACAAGATGGAGAAGCTCCGCAAGCGCTACCGCACATGCCCTCGCTCACCCCAACCTCTTCACCTCCTCCTGGATCTTCTTCGACCTCATCGACTCCATGGAGATCGGATCTTGTTCCAACCGCAGATCTGGCCTAATCTCGGGAGTCGGGAACCACCATCCCAAGTCCTTCCCTCCTCCTAAATAATAATGACGACAACAACAACAAGCCCTCTTTCAGCTTCTCCCATCTTGATTCCAAATTCAAGCAGCCACCATCTCAAATTCTCAACGCCACCATCCCCATCAAGTTCAAGACCCATGGATCTCCTGATACGGAGTAACCGGATAGGAACCAAGTTAGGAGCTCGTGGAGCTCGAAGAACTCAGTTACGGATAGCCTAGGAACAGTAGGGGCTTAGAATTACCGATCGAAGAAGCTAAACGTAGATGTGGTGTGATCGATTGAATGGAAAGGAGAGATTTAAGGAATAGAGAACATGCTGATTTCATTCATAATCTGGAAGAGCTACAAACGAAGGTTTATATACCTAGTTTAGGAACCAAAATTCATAAAAAATACTAAATAAACCGAACCCGACCGGGTTTACAATTAAAACCGGTCGCCATCTCATTTCGCACTGTAACAGTACTCCCCGTTGGAAGAGATCCTTGTCCTCAAGGATCAAGAACATGTTGCCTATGATGAACTGATGAGGAGAAGTCAGTATTTTGGACAGCATCAGGGAAGTAGATAGTGGGCAAGCTTTTGAAGTCTCATTTAGCAAATAATCAGGATTGAAGATGAGCCCAACTTGGAGCAGGTGGAATGCAATAATTTTCTCAACTCCAAGCATAAGTTGAGCACCCACTACCTTGCCATACACAACACTTCCATGGACAGGCACCAATTCAACAACATCAGGCTCTTGACCAGTAGACACTAATTTTCCACGTTCTCCATAATAACCCATGTAAAAGCAACTTGAAGCAAAGTTACCATGTTCCTGCTTAGGCTTAATGTCAGCAACTTGAGGCAAAACAACCAGCTGAATGCATATGTAACCCATAACACTCAATGTAGCAAATCCCATATACGGATACACATAATAACACACATTAGTTTTTGAACCAGCAGAAACGTTCAGGTGCTTGCCTCCACCCGGGTCGAATACAAAGACTACAAGGCTGGCCTGGGATATCTCAACTGGATTGCAACTCCCATATCTTATCATGAGCCAAATCAAAGTACTCTGCCCCAGACTCCTTTCAGCTTCTTCTAGCACATTGTATTTCATTGGCCAGCCATTAAACTCACCCCCATATGACAAGCCCCTAGAGTGATCACTAGACAACAACTTAGTACCTCCAGGGTCAAAAACCGCAATATCAACACTATCATTTGCATCTATCAATGGTTGAACATTATACAAAGGAAGTAGGAACCAACCTAAAGCCTCGGTTAAGTTGAATTTCAGTTGAGAGATTTGAACACAAGCCGTTGTCTCCAAGCAATTAACAACCATGTAACTAATAGTTGCACTGTCAACTGTTCTAGCTGATCCATGAGCTGCAAAGTCCCCCTTTTCAGCAGAAACCAACATTGAAATATCACAATTAAGCAGTTCAATTTTGGAGGGAATATTGCTCAATGCATTTCTCTTCATCAAATTTGGGCTAAGGCATGCCAGGACACATTTAATGGCATGCTGATCAGAAGCTGGAATTTCTTCCCTCAAATATCCAGGGATGATTCTCCTCTTCATTGGCAAGAACTTAAGCAACTCACACTTGATAGCACCTTGATTGAAAATTTGCAAAAAATCACATGCAACCATAGAAGCCATCTCATAGTTGATATCCTTCATATCCAACATAATTAAGAGACCTCTCTCACTCCTTGTCTCAATACAAATCAGATTATTCTTTTGTAGACTCTTCATTGCTCCTTTAAATACTTTCAACTGATACTTGTTATGAATACAATCACTATCACCAGTTTGAGCTCTCAAACAACAACATAAATCAACACACATGCCATTTAGCAGATCAAGTGATTTTACTCTAGTGGAATCAAAGCATAAGATGTCTTCTGAACCTTTACAATCTGCTTTATCAAACTTCAATAGAGACAAGATATCAGTGTGAGAATCCAGTAGAAAGGGGTCCATGAATTTCCTGAACAACTCTCCATTGAAGATGATTCCAAGATCAAAAACAAGGGGCTTAAAAGATTTATAAGCCGGCAAACTTTCTCCACCATCCCCATCTTGAAGCATAAAATCATTACCAAGCTCAACAAGCATAAATTCTCCATGTTCAAGTTCAAACATGAGTAGCTTAACACAATCATCTTGCTGGCTGAGTCCCATAAGTTGGTCATGATTGAATAGCACATCTAAACAATGTTCTCCATGAGTCCCATAAATTCTCCATGAAGCCTCAATTGGTGCATCAAATCTCAGCAGAGTACCCTCAAATGAAAACACATCTAAACAATGTTCAATCAAATTCCTAGACGGTTGCCCTCCAGGATCAAAACTCAATGTTCCCACACCATCATCACCCACATATCGAATAATTATGGACATACTACGAGCAACATTTCCAGCATAATTGATATCAGACTCAAAATATCTTGACGGAGCAATGCAATTTCGAAATTCCATCAGTGAATGAGCGTTGATACCTGTCAAGTAATTCTCCTTGGCTTGATTTCTGTCTCTTAACGGCAAAGCAGCTGTAGAGACGTTCAACACATCAAGTCTATGGCCTCCTTGTACCCCAGGCATTTCATCGAACACTTGGTGGTCCACCAAATCAACTAGATCCTTTGAAACATTTGGCCCATCCTTCAATTTCGCTTGGTTTCCTCCTGGATCAAAGTTGGCTCCCATCTCTACAACCTCCAAAACAACTTGTTTCGAGTGCCCTTGTGGCTTGAACATTTCGTCGAACATGTGGTGTGCGACTGAGTATACATCCTCTGGTTCAACGTTTGGCTCGTTATTTGGCTTTATTTGGGCTCGTTTTTCATCTTGATTCGGAGTAGCATCGTCTACCACATCAGATTGGGCAACTAGCTGAGCAGCTATAGTTGCAAGTGCCTCGTTTAGCTTGTGAAAAGCTCGATCCTGCTCTTCTCGAGCTGCCTCACGAGCTGCGGCCCAGTCCGCTTCCATTCGCTCCAATTTCCTGGAGATTTCGTCCAAAAGCTTTGCTGCCATGGCAGACCTTTCCGAAGAACCGAACAGCTCTGATACAAATGATACGGAGTAACCGGATAGGAACCAAGTTAGGAGCTCGTGGAGCTCGAAGAACTCAGTTACGGATAGCCTAGGAACAGTAGGGGCTTAGAATTACCGATCGAAGAAGCTAAACGTAGATGTCGTGTGATCGATTGAATGGAAAGGAGAGATTTAAGGAATAGAGAACATGCTGATTTCATTCATAATCTGGAAGAGCTACAAACGAAGGTTTATATACCTAGTTTAGGAACCAAAATTCATAAAAAATACTAAATAAACCGAACCCGACCGGGTTTACAATTAAAACCGGTCGCCATCTCATTTCGCACTGTAACATCTCCCTATGGTTCGGCGACGCCACCCGCTTCGACGGCCATCTCGATGCGCAAGATGAGCAACCCGGCTACTACGATTCCAGATCTGAGAGGAAGCAGAGGGGACAAACGAGTGCTAGGGTTTTCTTTACTTTTTAATTTTTTTAATTATTTATCTTATTTAAATATGACGTGGCATACACGTGGACGCAGATGTGTCATATTTTTTGTACATGTCAGCAATTATGTGCTTAATTGGTCACGAATATTGAGTTGAGGTATCAAATTGGCAAATGTTAAAGTTCGGGGACCTAAATGACTATTAGGCACAAGTTGAAGTACCTACGTATATATTTAGCCATTTCTAAAGGGGTGATCTGCCGTCTTTATAAATCTCACTCTTTAGAAATTAAACTTGACTCTCACAAATCTCACAAATTTTGGCTTTTGTTATTCTTTTTCTTACTACTTCTTGTCATACAAGAAGAGCTCGACGGTCAACCATATTTTTTTGTACTTTGATGATTTTTTTTCCTTGTTGGGACTTATTCCATTTATAATTATCATTTCAAAGAATACCTTCATTTATACTGTCTATAGTATAAAGCGGAGACAAAGTCTTCACAAAAAATTGCGCCACGTGTCATATCTTTAATAAAATAATCAACCGGGCCCTTATGTATATAAAAAAACACTAATCACAATAGAATGATAAATATATATAATTTAATAAATATAATCAATTGGTCCCTCCCCTATATAAATTAGGTAGTTAGAATATCATATAATCTTATTCCGTAAAAATTATCGAAAATTATGAATTATCCCTTACCAAGAATTAGTTGTAATTTTCAGATAAATATTATTATTTAATAAAACGTGATATTAATTCATCGTAAAGTAAATTTTGAACAAATCCAACTTAGTTGTAATCCAACTTATTTATTTGCATATCAAATTAAATTGGGTTTATAATCGGCTGACCCGTACCAAACTAGTTTTTGATTGAAGAAGAACCTTGGATATCTCAATTTTTCCAAGGATTGACATCTCAATTTATCATTACAAGGAATACCTTCTTTTCTTTTGCGGGCTAATTAAGCCATGTGAATTTTTGTTGCATGCTTTAGAACCACAACTTGGATAAGTCTTATGTAACCCCTTACTCCAATCTTGACTAAAGTTATCAATGCATGTTCATTTATTTGACAGCTCTGGCTTGAAATATGTTACTCCGCCACTACTTTGTCTCATTTTCTTCAATTCCCTTTTGTTGATCATTGCAAGCAACGTTAGGGGCCCTTCACTGTGTCAAGCGAAATTCGGGACAAGGGCTCTTCCCCTATCTCGTCATAGTTCGTTACAACTTTCTGCTCATTTTGATTCCGATAAGGCGATGTCTTACTCTTACTACTTGACGTTCATTGACCGGTTACTTTGTCAATTTAGGTTAGTTTCTGGTCCCTTGGAAAATTAAGAAGCAGGTGGTAGTGTCCCAATCTTCGACCTCACTAAGCATCGTTACTTGGCCTCATAATTATGTAGCAGATTTCTTAGCTTCTTATGTTTTTTCTTTTAGCTTAGGATCTCATGTATTGATTAACTCGACGGAGGCTGTTTTACCTTTATTGTCTTTTGATGCTATGGGCCGAGCTATCCCCCGCTTGGTTACTACTTAGCTCTTTTTTCTTCCATTAATAGAAGGGTAAAACCCGGAAAGTACCGCCACTCTCCTTCGACAAAAAAATTAGTTTATTTTCTTGAACTTGAAGCCTAAGGCATAAAAAATGACTGGTGCGACGACGACGTTTTGGCGCCCACAAGGTGAAGCCGCGTAAACCCGCGTTCACGCGGTCGGTTTTTCAAAAACATCTGAAAAACGGTCGCTTACGAATTTTCTTGTACGTATCCTCCTGACACCTGAATTAAATATGCCATCTCCTCTCTATATTATGTTCTGTTATAAATTCTCATTTCATTTCATTGAAGCCTAAGTCTGAACAAAATAATCGTAGAAAAAACATCAAAAAAAAAAATCGTAAGGAAATTAGGCATTTTGCATTATTCGCACGCAAACGGATCTACCTCGTCTGCTCCAGCTCAAAAACTCAGATCCATTCAAATTGTGTCTAATCGTCCTTGTTCTTGTTGTCCTGATCGACCTCATTTTTGTTGTAAGTTCTCATTGGATCGAAGATGTCATCTACATTGGCACATCTGTGGTTTGATTTCGAGTTTTTCTTTTCAAATTGATGATTCCCAGGACTCATGCCCTATTGAATTTGCCTAATTTTTCTCTTCCCCTAAAGACAATATTTGCCTATTTTTGCTCCGGAAAATTGTCCAATTAAAATTTGAGGAGCGTTGCAAATGGTGAAGGACAATGAGTACTATGAATTGCTCGGCGTTAATGCAGATGCTTCTCCAGCTGAGATTAAGAAAGCCTATTATGTAAAGGTAATTTCCTCAACGAAATCATCTTGAAAATGTTCACTTGTTTTTAGTTCAACATACATTTAAGCTTCTGAACCCGAACTTGTTTTTCCTAGGAATTGCTTTGCGTTCTGTATTAATCTTGGTTTTTAATGTATCGTAGACGTCTTTTTTTCCTAATGGCTTCATCAAAGGGTCATCACACATGTCATTTGTACTTGTCAGTTATCGCTAGTGTGTATTTAACTTCGTCTTAGTTAATGAGCTGACCGTTGCCAGTATATACACCCTTAAATTATACCTCAGGTTAAACCAATTCTGGGGACTATGATCACAATATTGGAGAATTTTCTTAGTGAGATTTCTCTATTCAATTGACAGATTGGAAATACAAAGCTAGGAACACGTACTAGATTAAATTTGAGTATAGGCCGTCACTTAGTACTGATCAACAGCTCAACGATAGTGTACGTAGGACAAAACACGAAAATTTGTCTTAGGCTTAACGGTTTGGTATCGACTATATTTGTGTAGTGTGTAAGAACATCACGGAAATAGTGCCAAGTCCGAGAAGGGATAGCAGAGATGGTTGAGAAATCGATGACTACAGCCTGAAACGATCACTCTCCTACAAGGATCAGGTGATCAACATAGACACAAGCAAATTAAGAGTAGCAGTAGGGGATTGCATGATGAACTAACATGGAAGTATCGGAATAGCAAGCCT
This sequence comes from Polygonum aviculare, assembly GCA_934048045.1. Taxonomy (NCBI): domain Eukaryota; kingdom Viridiplantae; phylum Streptophyta; class Magnoliopsida; order Caryophyllales; family Polygonaceae; genus Polygonum; species Polygonum aviculare. The sequence goes on from OW204026.1 coordinate 21,721,427, forward strand.
TGAATGTGTTAGATAGCAGGAAAGTGTTGAGCTTGTTGAACCAAGCTTTCCCATATTGAGACCATAGACATGATCCAGTAGGAAGGAAAGAGTGACCAACAAAACCTTTTAGTTGTTCCGTTTACACAATCTTGATATGATCACCATTCATAATGCACTATTCCAGTTATCGAATCCAATACCAGCGCATGAACCTTCTTGGCTATAGTAGTATGATTGAATTCTCTGTTTTCTTCTGTCCATTATACAATTTCTCAAGGCTAACATTCTCGAAGGTTAGTTATAACATAAGATTTTATGTCTTTCCTCTCAGGCTAGGATAGTTCACCCAGATAAGAATCCGGGAGATCCTACAGCTGCCAAAAAATTTCAGGTAATAATATTGATCTCTTATTGCTGCTTTTGCACTGCTGTTTCCTTCATCACTAACTCTCTACTGACCATTTCCTATCTACAAATTCATCGTATGTACGTTATAGTTTATGTATAGGTGCTTAACAAACTTGTATTTCCACTTTTCTTGATCAATCAATTGCATTTTCTATAATCTCATAGACCAGCTTTATATGCTACTAGTAAATGACCCGCACCTTGTACGGGGTTGTTATTTGTTTTTTTATTTTGTGTATGAATTTACTATAATAATTATGAACACTATCATATGTCTAATTTCTTTTAAAACGATGTATATCTTTTAGATTATAATAGAATATAATTCTTGTATATCATCAAATATTTATTTAGAAATATTCTATTTATGTATTAAATTTTTTATACGTACATAAACATTGATAAAAATTGAGGAATTTACATTAAATTGCATAAACTAACTTTTATCATTAATTAATAATCTAAAATAAATACTTGGATTAATATAGTATTATATTTAAAAGTATAGAGAATATTTAGTAAGATAAAAAAGAAAACCAAACTATCTTGTATATATGTTATTATGTTGTAAAAAATTAATTAAATAAGAAATATATAAATATCAAATAAAAGTATTACCGAATCATTGTTTTAATAAGAAATCTATCTTTTATCTAAACCTAATCGATATATTTAGGGTAAATATATCATCTAATCTTTTTATTAATATTTTATTGGATTTCAATAAGATATGATAGAAAAAATATTACAAATTATTTTAATAAAAAAAATATATGGTGTAAATATATGGGTAGAATTTGCTAAAATTGATAATTTTTAGAAAATCATAGAAAACAATTACGAAAATATACATATTATTAATATACCATTTAATTAATTGGGTAAAAAAGATTTTTTTTTTGAAATAAAAAAATTAGGATAAATCTATTTATGAACTAAATAGGTGATCATATAATAATAATATTGAGAAATATATTAGGATAGAATATTAATTAAGCAATCCAAAATTTAAGATAGAATTAATATTTTAACTAAATATGTATAAGATTGAGTATATATATTATGATAAAACGAATATTTGATAAGATAATTTTTTTTAATAAGGGGGGTGATGTGGCGCAATATGGTGGCAAAATTTGCTTCCGCTTTAGTATATAGTAATAGATTCTTATTTGGAACCTGATTATAGCTATAAAATGTGGAAAACTTGTAAGGCTCTTGGCGAGGCTTACCAGGTCTTGAGTGATCCTGATAAACGCGAAGCTTATAACAAATATGGAAAGACTGGGGTCACTCAGTAAGTTCTCTTTCTCTGTGTAATGTATATTTTGTTTACTACATAATCCATATTAGAGGGACTTATTTAGTCCTAGCCCCTAGATTCTTTCTTTGATCTATGGATTCATGATTGACATCCACTGTTATATACATCCTAGGGATTTAATGATGGACCCTGCATCAGTTTTTGGGATGCTTTTCGGAAGCGATTATTTTGAAGATTATATCGGTGAACTAGCACTGGCAACTATATCATCCCTTGAAATTGAAGAGGACTCACAGGTTCCAGAAGTAAGGAGGCAAAAAATACAAGAAAAGATCAAGGTATCTAATTGATCATTATCTGTTACTTGACCTTGAGCTGATTTACTCAGTTTTACCCTCAGCTTATATAGCTTCAATTATTTGATGCAGGCATTACAAAAGGAAAGGGTAGACAAGCTTGCACAGAAGCTGATTAACCGTCTTCAAAAATATGTCGACGGCCAAGTTGATGAATTTGTAGGGCAGGCAAAAACAGAAGCATCTGAACTGTCCCAAACCGGTAAGTCTTTTGGGTGAGCCCTGCATGCTTACAGAAGATCAAGCTACTTCATTTTTCTCACACAAATTTTTAAACACCATGTAGCTTTTGGAGTGCCTATGTTGCACACAATTGGTTACATCTATAATAGACAGGCTGCTAAAGAGCTTGGCAAGGATAAAAGGTACCTTCAGGTCCCTTTTCTGGCAGAGTGGGTTAGAGATAAAGGGCATCAAATGAAAACCCAAGTCATGGCAGCTTCAGGTAACATAAACATAAATACTCTCTTCATTGGGTACTTAATTTGCTGCACTAGAAAAAGAAGATGAGCAAGATATCAACACCTTCTTTCTTTTGTGTGGGCGATAGGTGCTGTGTCATTAATTCAGATACAAGAGGATATCAAGAAGCTGAGTCTAGCAGAAAACAAAGAAGAGAACTTGATGAAAGCATTAGAGGACAAGAAGGATGCCATGATCAATTCCCTTTGGCAGATTAATGTTGTCGATATTGAGACAACCTTAGTCCGTGTCTGTCAAGCCGTGAGTTTCCGTTAACTGTCTTGTCATGGATGTTTTGCTTCCTTACAGTCAGTTTCAGCCTGAATCATGCGTGTAGAAGATTGAAGCAGTGTCAACCTTGAGTCAGTTTTGCTATTGATAGATTGCCACCATTGCATATGTTTGATCTTTGTCCATCGGTGTTTTAGGTTCTGCGAGATTCTAGTGCCCCAAAGGAGGTTCTAAAGGAACGTGCCAAAGCTTTAAGGAAACTCGGTGTCATATTTCAGGTACCCTTCTCATTCAAGTCATTTTGCTGATATGGTTCTCGTTGAGATCGGCATGATATCAGACTTATAATAGGTCAGATTTGAGCTGGAGTAATTTTGGACAGGGAGCCAAGGGTCCTTACAAGAGAGAGCAAAGCCTCCGCTTTCAAGATCCTAATGTCGCTAAGGTAACAGAAGCCGCTTCTACATCGACTAGCTAGTTTGTCAAAGAGGCGCTTTAACAAAATTGGCCAGGACATCACTTGAGGTTCCTAGTGCTCAATGAGGCTCTGCAAGCAACCATCCATGGAACACAGGTGTTTGAAGGTGTTATGGTGATGTTAGTTCTGTAATAATATTGACTTTCACCAATAATGTAATTATTCTTGCTGTAAAGTTATGAGTTATTTAATAAAGTTACAATACTTTTGACCAAAAAAAAAAATAAAGTTACAATACTTATCTATGATAACAAAAAGTGCAATTTGTTTGTTCATGAAACATACATCCTAATCATAGCCCATTTGCAAGATAACGACGCAATGCATGCAAAATATGGACTTATAGATGAGTTGTTATAGCTGATGTCATTAACACACTGGTGACTGGTGATCACAGATGAGCAACAACATTAAGAGCTAAGAGCCTCACATAAAACATGACCCTATGCTTGTTTGATCTTGTATGCAAATATCAGATCAAAAAAAAAATCTTGTATGCAAATACATTTAGTCACAATACAATTGATGCTTTCATCCCTATCAGATTATCAAACAAGTCTTCTAGATTATATTTTGAAGGCTCATCACACCAGGTAATCACTAGTTGTTGTGATTGATCCTCATCACATCCAGGTATGATTTACCCTTCAACGGACGACCATAAAAGTTACGGAAATACTCTGCCATGCTTACCCTTCTAGACCTTGCAGGTGCAGCCGGTGTCACCAAGCTTGGGTCAGGTCCAACTTCGCACTCCATTCCGGGATTGAAGAAGTCCATGCTTGGATCCACAACCACACGGCGCTCCACGCTGTTGTAAATCCCATTGCTCAAAAACTGCACCATTTACACTAGTCACTTTAATTTGGCACCACTATAATCAAGCACTATCAATTAAGCCATATTAATGCTGTTGCAAAGGGCGATCACGCACCTCCATAATGTCTCCGAGATTGACAATGAAGGCACCCGGAAGAGGAACGACAGGGACCCATTTCCCGTCTTTCCTAATCTGCAACCCATCAACATGGTTGAGCTGGAGCAAGATTGTGAGGCCGCTCGCATCTGAATGCGGGCTGAACCCAATAACTTTATCCGAATGCGGACACGGTGGATAGTAACTCACTCTTATGGACTGCTTGCCCTGCTCAAACAGCCCTCTTGGATACGCAGGATCCATCTTCAAATCTTTGGCTATGCAGTCGAGGATTTTCATGGTCAGCTGTTTGAGCTCAGCTGCGTAGCTCTCCAAGGTTTCCCTGAAGAAATGAGGAATCCAATCCATGAATTCATAAGCCAGATGAAGGAATAGAGAGCAATTTGATTGTAGGATTGGAAACCAACCTGAAAGGAAGAGGCAAGAGGGGCAACAAATTAAATGAGGCCTCCTGAGATGGAGAGGGAAAAGAGTGAGGAAGAAGCAGTCAGCCCAGTCGAGCTTCTGCTCCTCGGACACCACGAAATTCTGGCCGAAGCCCTCCATATCACTTCTGCCAGAAATTGAGCTTCTCTTCCATGGGCATCTCAAACAAGTCCCTGCTCTGCACCTTGAGCTCAGCCCATGATCCACCAGCTGAACTTGGAAGCGAAACATTAAAAACCCTAGCTTCTCTTCCGGGTGACTGAGCCTAATAAATCGGGGAATCAATTGGGCAACTTGAAGAAGAGAATACAAGAGTACCTGGAAGAAGCCCCAGTGTCGGCAAGCATTGTGGAGGTTGTGGAGTTGGGAGGGATCGTCTTTGAGCAGGGAGGAAAGAGAGATGACGGGCACCTGGTCTTGGTGCTGAAGAGCGGCTGAACCGGGTTCAAGATCCTCGTGAGTCGTGAAGGTATCTGGAAGGCACTGCGCACAGGGGATTCTTGGACAGCTCTTGCACGCTGGGAACCATGAATTTGTGTCAGAGGGGCTAAATATAAAAAAATACTGAAATTACATAAATTTATTTTGGGCGGATCAATATTAGATACGCTCGGAATACTTGGGATCGGGATTAGAACTAGACCCTACATTCTGTGAACTCTCTATAGGTGGAAAAAAGTCTATTCATATTATGAAACAAACCGCTAAAGAACAATATAATCATTAGAACTAGAAGTCAGAAATTGGTGTGTAGATTTCAAACCTGTATTTGTGTATAGATTCTCCACAATTTTAGGACTTAACTTTTCTTCTCTGTGCTAATTTGACTCGGCTAAAGTCGTTGTACCAAAATCAAAGATAATAACCCAAACAAGCAAAAACAAGTATAGCAAGCAAGTAAGGGCGTCGAACCCAAGAAAATCATTTTCTTAATCAGATTTTAGTTCGTTTCATGCAAAGCAAACAAAGGGGGATTTGAGAGAAGTTTCAATCAATTTTAACAGGCAGAGTTCATTCAATCAATTCCACTTTATTAATCCGTTGACTATGAATTCATCCACTTCTTTATGTTCCTAGGTCAATTTCAATCCTTATCTTAATCATTCGCTATTCCACGGTCCTAGCAAAACTATGATATGAACAAGGACGCTTAATTCAAATCATGCAATACACACAAGGATAATAGGAAATGGAGTCATGCAATCAAGCTATGAGTCTCATGCACAAAACAACCATTGAATACTCTTCCCTAATCTAGTCCACAGTCCTACAGTAGAGTTGTCTCGAGAATAGGAAAGATGTATAGACAACAACCAATCCTAATTCAAACAATAGATCTAAGCCAATTACACAAGTTGATCAGGCTCATATAATCAAACAAAGATCATGAGATGAAGCACAAGAGTATCAATAAAGTCCTAGGGATAAAGAAGTTACCAGAATTTCATAACTTCATAATAAACTCCAAGGGAGATTAGTTCTCCATTACAAAGAAATTAAAGATTTTTATTTGATATGAATTGAGATAAGAGATACCTAAAACCTAAAGTAGGCTTCTCCTTATGTAGCCCAAGGAACAGGCTCCCCGAGATAGATAAGGAAAGAGGCAAAAGATAGAAAAGGAAACAAGATAGAAAGATTTCGGCCGCTTCGGATTTCGGCAACACCGCGCCCGCGGCGGGTCTATCTTCGGGTTGGTCAAGTCAGCTTCTACCGGGACCGCGACTATGGCGGCGCGACCGCGGCCTTCACGGGTGTTGAACATCGTCGCCTTCCTTCACCGCGGCATGGGCACCGCGCTTGCGGAATCTAGGCAATGGCGAACTTGTCTTCAATTTAGCTCTAAAAACTCTTGATTCTTCACATCTCGTGTCTTCGGTCTTTGTATTACAATAATGCTCAAATCTAACCTAAAAAATCTCAATAACACTCTAAAATAAAATGACAAAAAGGTTCACTAATGCAATTTTTTGGGTTTCCATCTTTAAACATCCACCTGCTTACCAAAACTCTAAGATGAATTATAAATAGGTTAATGGTAACTTGTCAAAGGAAACAAAATTAATTTGATGGGTTTTAGAAGGTGTTATTGGCAAGTGACAAGTACAAAACCTAAATGCAGAACAAGCTAGTTTTGGTGTTGAAGATTGATAAAATTAAACAACGTGGCTTACATTGATGAGGTCAACATTTGCTATATTCAATATCTAAAAATTTTGCATAGTGTGGTTCCGCTAGTGGTTGCATCCATGATTTTCCCTGTGGAGGGAGTTTCAGTTATCTGTTTCACCCATCATGGGAGTTGATTATGCCCACAAATTACTCTATTTCATATTGACCAAAATATTAAATACGTATTAAAAAGTGTCTCATTTGGACACTTGGTATTAAATTGTTTTTGGGACATTTAGGTATTAAAAACCAAAAAAATTGGACAATTGGGTATTAAAAAAACCAAAGTCGGTCATTTAGGTATCTTTTAATTGAAAATTTGATTTTGAAACATAAAAACTCAAATTTGTTAAAATTAAATGTTTTATTTTCCTTTATAAGGAATAAATGTTCATATTTTGTTTATTAATTCAAAATTGAAATTTTAAAATGATGTCAACCACCTTTCCATTGCTTACCACTCTGTAACTTAGCCACCAAAGTACTGCAATCTGATTCGATGCAAATATGATTAAGCTCAGCCGCAAGATACTGCCGGATAGTCCATTCCATCGCAACGGCCTCCACTACTTCGGCCTCACCACACCGCCCCTAAGCAGCAGAACCCACCAGCAGCAATTGTCCCTCCCCATCACGCACAGCAAAACCAGCCCCGACTTCGCCATTGTCGTTCAAGCTCGCATCGCAATTGACCTTCACCAAATCCATCAGCGTCCGTTTCCACTCCACTTTCGTTGCAGCCCGCACCCCAGGAGTGACCACATCTTTCTTACGAACCCGATGCAGCTCCTGGATAGTCCGAACCACATCCCCAACGTCCTCACGAGCTCCTTCGAACAAAAGTTTATTACGGCTGGTCCACACCCTCCAGATAATAATCATCCACAACTCGGCATCAACGAGGGAGGTGGCCGACAACACCTTGTCGAAGAAGTCCAAAACAGAAAGGGACGTCCAACCCCAGTCCTCAAACGCTGGCACAGATCATCCGGAGTGATATGCCTCTTCGCCAAGTTCACCTTGACAGGAAGAGCCTCCTTGCAAGCCCGCCAAGCCAAGTTCTTAGCCCTCAGAATAACATCCACCTTCCACAACCTTCTCCACACAATGGAACGACCTCGGAACCCTTCAGAGCCGCAGCCATGGCTCGACTCGGTCTCCGCCTGAAGTAGCATATGATACGCACTACATGTGGAAAAAACCCATCTTTCGTCCAAAACCACATCAGTTCATCAAATACACTTGGAAGCGAAAGACGGATGCGCTGTATCGCCTCCACATCAACTGGCAAAAACGTATCCTACAACCAAGCCAAATCCCAATCACCGTGATCCCAGTCAATCAGATTAATCACACGAAGCTCTTCCATCCTATTAGGGCATGGGGAGATCGGTTTGAAGGTGTGTGCTCGAGGGATTCACCGATCACCCCACACCTTGATATTACTACCATTCCTGACGTGCCAAACCAATCCTCTCTCAAGAGCACGCCTGCCTACCGAGAAAGATACTTCACCAAGTGTAGATAGGCTCGCATCAAGATAGGAGGTCCTAGGGAAGTACCTTGCCTTGAGGAGTCTAGGAATCAAAGAATTAGGCTCCTGGACGAGTCTCTACCCTTGCTTGGCAAGCATGGCGAGATTGAAATTGTCAATATTGCGAAAGCCAAGCCCACCATAGAGTTTCGGTAAGCATAACCTTTTCCAACTGAGCCAGTGAACAACCTCCTTACCACTATCATCCCCCCACCAAAACTTGCATAAGAGTTGCTCAATATCCCTACAAAGCTCCCCCGGGAACCGAAAACAGCTCATGAAATAAGCGGGAATAGCTTGAGCAACTGACTTGATGAGAACTTCTTTACCCGCCCTAGATAAGGTCCTCTCCTTCCACCGATTCAGTTTCATCAACACTCGATCCTTGATGCTGCTAAAGAACTCTTTCTTGGATCACCCAATCATCGTCGGAAGGCCGAGATACTTGTTGTGCTTCTCGACCTCACGCACACCAGTAATGCCACGAATTTCTGCCATGCGCTCCTCCCCAACATTCTTGCTGAAAGATAAATGTAACTTAGCAAAGTTTTCTTGTTGACCCGAAAAAACTTCATAATCATGGAGAATCTTAACAATTTCACTGCTTTGTTGACAAGTCACCTTTGCAAACAATACATAGTCATCCGCGAAGAACAGATGGGATATACGGGGCGCCGACCTAGCAACCCGTGCTGCTCGCTCACCCGAAGCATCCCTGAGATTCCCTCCGCACATAAGAGGAACAGATATGGGGAAAGAGGATCCCCCTGGCGCAGTCCCCTTCCCGGTTTGAAGCTACACAAAGGCAGCCCCTCTAGAAGGACCGAGAATGAGACTGATGGGACACACTTCATCACCAGAGACACCCATCGATCATCAAAGCCCAGCCGAATCATCATAACCTCTAGATAGTCCCACTCAACCCGTTCATAAGCGTTAGCCATGTCCAGCTTGAGCACAAGATAACCTTTGTTGCCTTTTTTCTTCGTCTTCATGTAGTGTAAGATTTCAAAAGCTGCCAGGACATTATCTGCAATCAGCCGTCCAGGAACAAAAGCACTCTGACACTGAGAGATTAGCTTCCAAAGGCACTACTTCACCTGTTCACAATGACCTTCGACACAATCTTATAGAGAACATTGCACAAACTTATCGGTCTTAGGTCCTTCATCCTGCAAGGCTCGTTAACTTTCAGAATCAAAGTAGTAAAAGTATGATTTAAAGGACGTGGAAAATCAACACCATTCAAAATCCCCATCACAAATGACGTGATGTCGGAACCAATCGTATCCCAACACTTTTGATAAAAAAGTGCTCGTATACCATCGGGTCTTGGAGATTTCGTAGGGTGCATTCACGATAACTCATTGCCCAAATAATGCTTTAAAGAGTGTTTTGGGAGGACCTTGATGGTTTGATGAGGAGCATTCCGAGTTTAGAGCAGATAGTTATTGGTGGGGGTTTCAACGGACACATTGGAAAGGGTAGGGATGGTTTTGATGAAGCGCACAGAGGTTTTGGGTTTGGAGTCCGAAATGATGATGGTCGAGCTTTGTTGGACTTCGCGGATGCTTTCGGTTGTATAGTTGTAAACTTGTGGTTTAGAAAGGAGGAAGAGCTGATCACTTTCCAGAGTGATTCGAGTAAAATGCAGATTGACTTCTTTGTGACCATGAGAGTGGATAGAAGTGGGTGTAAAGATTGGAAGGTGATCCCTTATGAAGGTCTTTCAACTCAACATAAGTTGTTGGTTTTGGACTTTAGGTTTTTGGGCAGGCAGAGGAAGGTTTTCAGTTGGCCGCAACTGAGAATCAGATGGTGGCGTTTGTCAAAATCAAATGGGTAGTGTTTGAAAGCGACAATCTTCGAAGAAGCTGAGGCAAAAGGGGCTTGACAAGAGAGGAGGGATGCAAAAGAGATGTGGGGTTCGATGGTAGAGTGTATTCATGCAGCCGCGTGTGGAGTGTTGGGCATGTAGAGAGGCCGATCGTGGATCAGGAGATCAGTTGCTTGGTGGAACGAAGAGGTTCAAGAAAAGGTAAAGCAAAAGCAGCTAGCGTTTAGCGCGTGGGTGAGGAGTAGTGGCCCTGACAGAGAGAGGAGGTCAAAGAGTATAGGGCAGCGAAGAAAGCAGTTGAGTTGAGACTGAGGAGTTTAGTCCAAGTGTTAGAGAACTAATTCGGTTTTATGCCGGGGAGGTTGTTCATAGAACCTATTCATCTACTGTGATGGTTCACAGAAGCACATAGGGAGAGAAAGCAGAATCTGCACATGGTGTTTATAGACATAGAGAAAGCTTATGATAGGGTTCCTAGAAGATTGATTTGGGAATACTTGGAAGAGAAAGAGGTCATAAGCGAGTTTATCAACATCATTCGAGACATGTATAAGGGGTCAAGAATGTGCGTCTGTTAGCAAGGAGGAGACACAAAGTACTTTTAGGTGGGTATGGGTCTACATCAAGGTTCGGCCCTAAGTCCCTTTTTGTTCACGCTAGTGCTAGACGTGATGACAAGGGACATCTAGGGAGAGGTCCCAAGGTGTATGCTGTTCGTAGATGATATCGTCTTGGTCGAGAATTCTAAAGCTGAAGTAAATGACAAGCTGGAAGTGTGGCGAGAGAGGCTTAAATCTAAGGGGTTTAGACTAAGTAGGCCCAAGACGGAGTATGTGGAGTTCTTGTTCGAGCGAGATAGTGAATCTTCGTGTGAGGTGCGGCTGGAGGCGAGGTCGGAGAACTTCAGGTATTTAGGATCTGTTTTGCAGAGTGATGGGAGTATTGGTGAAAATGTTAGGTCTCGGATTAAAAGAGGTTGACAAAAGTGGAGGGCGGCTTAAGGGGTATTGTGTGACAAGAAGATACCGCTCAAGCTCAAGGGCAAGTTTTACAAATATGTTACTGTTATAAGACCTGCGATCCTTTAAGGCGCAGAATGCTGGCCGACGACAAAAGCACAAGAACAGAAGCTCGCAGTTGTAGAGATGAGGATGCTCAGATGGATATGTGGCCACACGAGGATGGATAAGATCAGGAATGATGAGATCAGAGGGAAGTTGGGAGTAGAAATCATAAGAGACAAGCTTCGGGAGCCGAGACTTTGTTGGTTCGGTCATATATGTTCAGCGGCAGAGCCCTGATGCAACGGTTAGGAGGTGTGAGTGTTTGGATTTTGGAGTTTGTCGGAGGGATAAGGGTCGTCCGAAGAAGCGATAGATGGATAACATTAAGCAGGATATCAGTCTGTTAGGGATTTCAATGGATCTGGCTCGATGTAGAGAGAGTTGGAATGAGAAGATTAGCGTGGTAGACATCGAGACATCCCGTTGATGGTGTTTGTTTTTCCCTTTTTGTTTTTATTTTCCTTTCTTTCTGTAAAGTTGGTTGTTCCTCGACTACTAGATTTTCTTGGGCGCATTCCATCCAGGTCTAGATTGCCCTTATCTTAACCCCCCAGACCCTGCTATCGCGGGATTCACTGGGTAATTGTTGTTGTTGTTGCTATTTGCAAAGAAAATTATATTCTTAAACCTTTTACTTAAAGTGTGAGAATATTCTTATTTGAATTTTTTTGTTTTGATTTTCTAATAAAATTTGCATATTATTTTTAATTATAAATAAAATAAAATTGGTTTAAAGCCATAAAATGATTTTTAAACATTTCATAAGTGGTTTGCATATGGAAACTAATTTTTTCAATGGAAAGCGACTTAAGTTAATGTTATTTGATTTTTCTAATACTCAAATGTCAGGTTTTTTGTTTTTTATTGCCCAAATGTCCAAAAATCTTTTTTAAATACTCAATTGTCAAAGCGGGTCACTTTTTAATATCAATACGATAATTTGGTCATTTCATATTGGATGGGGTGTTATTTTTCTTACACCTCCTTTACTCAATATATTTCTCACTAGGAATTATGCCCACAAATTAGGTAGATTATTATTTTATTTTTATAGCATTATAATGGTATAAATAGAATTGTTATTGAATATATTTTCATTTATGATCCCGACCAAAAGAAAAATATTTTCATTTATTAGACTTTTAATGTATATTATAAGACTGTTGTAACAATTTAGTTATTAAATTTACAATTTAGAAATGAAATAAATTCAAACTTTGTATATAATGATTAAATATTGTATTTAATAGTTTTCTAATACATGATTATCACTGTTATCCATGAATCCCATGATGTAATTTAATTTTGTGATATATTTTACTTTTTGATTTCATAATGACTTGCTATTATAGAGGTCCATCAACCCCTTTAGTGTTTGTTTGAAATATATTTTTTTTAATTTAATTTCTTCATATATTTGATTTGATTAAATGGGTCAATCACATATAATTAGACCTGTCAAAATTTGACCCGACCCGTAAACCTGACCCGACTCGACCCGAACTTTCTGGGTTTCAACCCGAAAGTTTGAACCCGAAACCTAGTTTGAACTCCAACCCGATAAACCCGAAAATTTCTAGGTTAGGGTCGGGTCAAACCCGCTGGGTCAAGAAATCTATAAGGCGGAAAACTTATTTTAGAATACACTCTAATATAATGAAATGACAGATTGACGGGTAATTGTGCACCCAAACGTTTTAATTATATTATAATATATAAAATTTATTTTTGAAATTATGATATATTTATTATTTAAATATTTAAAAATAATATTTTGTTATTATATTTTATTATTTAAATAATACTTTATTTAAATTTGGGTTAAAAAATTGATACTCTTGACCCGTTGGGTTGATCCGACCCGACCCGAAAACCAGAAGCGACCCGACCCAGTTTGACCCGTATCACGATTGACTTGAACCCGAACTCAACCCGAAGCCGAAACGACCCGACCCGAACCCGTCCGACCCGATCCGAACCCGCCCGACCCGACCCGATTGACAGGTCTACATATAATCAATTATATATTTGTTTTTGGTGATAGGATTAGGAAGTATTGCTTTCGTGATATTAACTAATGATCTAAATAAATAATTTTCGGTTTCAAAATTGGTCTAAATAATATTAACCAATAATTTATATTTATTTTTCATGTATATTTTTCTCTTTTTTAAATGCTATATATGTATGTATTATGCGATACTACTAAGAATTTATTGAGCATATGTATTGGGATTGAATTCCTAAAGGAGAATGATCTTATTTCTATTATCATAGCTACATGTACGTAGATGTAAAGACTATTGCATCGTTTCTCTTACTGTACAATATCTCAAAAATATTAATGTATTTGCTTCATAAGAGACTTGCATTACTACATCCAGTTTCAACACAACACAGTGATCGGTCCGGGATCGGAGGGTCTCACAATTTTAAATTTATAAAACCGAACCTCAAATTGTAGTAAAGAGGTAGGGTGTCGAACACACGGGAGTTCGTGCGTCGAGAGTACCCGAAAAGACTAAAAAGAGGAGAAAATAAAGACAAAACGAAGGAAAACAAAAGAGATCTCCCCGGACCGATACAAGTCACTTCGGTCCGAGGTAGGATCGAGGTCGAGATGGTCGGGACCGACGTGGCACAAGTCGGGCCCGAGGTACTGGGTAACTCGGTCTTGAACAATTAGTAGATCGGTCTTGGGTTTTTGAGTTCCTCCCCCAACTAGACTTGGATATTCTTCCCCAATTCAACCAATAAGTGTTTGATTCAAGTGAGATCGAGGTTGTTCGCCTCAAATCCCTCCAATCTACACCTCGACCCAAGGGAGCTTTCGCGTCACCTTCGATGCTAGAGACTTGTGATGGGATCGAGACCACTTTCGCTTACTCTTACCAAACACAAGCTCTAGATCCCTTGCTTTCACAAGAGAATTGAAGCTCAATGTAGAGAGGATTCACAAATCAAGCACTCAAGGCTATGGAATTGGGATTTTCTACCCAAATCTAGCTAGGGGATTCCCCCATAGCTCAAGACTATGGAATCTACTCCATATGGTAAGAGAAAAGCACAAACAAAATGGAAATCAAGCAAAACTCAATCATCAACATCAAATCAAACTCCAATTGCATTCAAATTCAAAGTGTCTACAAAATCCAAGTCTCAATTCTACTAGATCAAAGCAAAACAAAGTTCAAAACTCACAATTCCTCCTCTCTTCTCCACCGATCTCTCCTTCTCTTCCTTCTCTTCTCTTCTCCTTGCTCTCCAAGTCTTCCTTGAGCCTTTGAGAGTGAATTTGGGTTGGTGTTGTGTGTGCCACTCGTCCCCCTCACACTTCACACCTCTAATTGATCACTAATCACCTCCTTTTAACCTTCTCCTTGGATTGGGGACCAAGGAATCCCAATTTAGAAAGGGGCAAATATGGAAAGTTGCTAAAAATATGCCTTGGGGAACAATCCAATCCTATGCCGACTTGGACCGACACGGAACGACCTCGGGCCCGACGTTGGGAACGTCGGTCCGGTTCACTGGGTGCTCGATCTCGGGCCCGACGTGATGTATCTCGGTCCAGGGCCTCGATCCTCGTCTTCTTCCTTGGTTTCCTTTGGTTCCACTTCATTCTTAGCTTCGCTCTTGTACTCCTTGACTTGGCTCCTTCATAAGCTCCTCGAAATTGTCCTCATTCTTGCCATATTACCTACAAAAACAAACAAACTCGCATAGTTTCCGACTCTTTAAGAAAACCGGTAACTAAGCTAAAAAGGAAACAAAACTAACAAAGAAGAGAATGAAAAACACATATTCACAAGGGAAATTAACTACTTAAACACCTCCAAAATGAGAGACATCACACAGCTCATCCATTTTTAGAGATATCCCTAAAAGTATAACATTAAAGAGTCGAACAACTCGTTAAAGTACAATGGCAACCACAACAACAACCACCTAACCCTCCTCAACCCTGGTACTCTTCCTCACCATATACTATCGGTCTATGGCAACCTATCCAACTCAGCCTCCACCAAACCACCAAAACTCACCAAATAACCAAAACCATAAACTGTTCAAGGGTCGCACCTCGTTATGTAGGCCACACTATCTCCTAATTAATGCCTTCAAACGTGAATATCCTAGCATCAATCTACCCACTTTCGCTCATTTTCCTGCTCAAGCCACGTTCACAACCTTGTTTGTAAATAGTGGTGCCTCACATCATGTAACCAACAATCTCAACAACCTATCCCTACATTATCCTTATGCGGAACTGGATAAGATGTATGTTGGCGATGACTCAAGTTTAAGAATCACTCAATCTAACTCTCTCTCGTCAATGGGCTCCTTGTACTTCTTCTTTCATCTTTGTGCTCTTAAGATGTCAAAATATACCATTTTCGTTCCAAAATTTTATGCTCAAAAGCATTGTGGAGTCCTTTTCTTACAAAAGTGTTTTTATGTGAAGGAACTTTGCACTAGCAAAACAATTCTTGAATGACCTTGTCGTGATGGAGTTTATATGTGGCCAAGTCAAAATCCGACCATCAATACCATTAGCCTTTATCCTATTGTTGTCCTTCACCATAAGTTCCCACTAGCACAACAATACCGAATTGGAATAATTATGGGAAGAGCATCAAATCTAGCTAAATACATTTACCACATAAATAAATATTAGGACTAATATAGCACACATATTCCATTGCATATTTCTAAAACTTAGAATATTATAAAATTAAGTCTAATTATCTCACATTGAGCAATGATATTCTTAACAAATTAAATTTCATGCCTAGCAATCCACACTTGCAACTAGGGGTGTCAACCGGGTGGGTCGGGTCGGGTTCGGGTCATTTTGGGTTTTGGTTAAATTCGGATATTTTAACAATCAGGTAAGATCCAGTTGGACCGTTTCGCGTCAGGTATTCAATTATTCGGGTAAAGCCCGGTTTTCGGGTCAATTTCGGTCTGGTTGTTCAGTTTTCGGTTAAACTAGATTTCGATTTTGACCATATTTTTGAATAATGAATTTGACCATATTTTGAATAATAGCTTTTGCCCTACTATCATTAATTACCTTCAGCACTAAATGTTTAATTTAGCATTTGTATTCAAAAATATAACTATAACAAGGATCATTATTTTTAAATTTTAAATCAAATATTTATTTGAGTATAGATATATATTTAATGTAACTAAACTATTTTATTAAATGATATATATTGTGCTTTTTTTTACAAGTATATATGATACAGTTTATGAGAATTTGGTCATTGTCCTCAAGTTTACAAGTTAGCTCGAATCATGTGCTCTTGATTCGAGAGAGTTTGGTTTTTCGGTTGATACCAGGCTGGGTAACTTTGGGTTTTCGGATGATTCGGGTTTGATTACTTTGGATATCGGGTAATATATATCGAGCTAGTACATTTGGATCTAAGCGGCTACGAGCCAATTACCGATTCAGGTTGATTTTCGGTTTGGGTCAAATCGGTTCAGGTCAGAAAAATCTTTTGTATACACATTTTCCCCTTTTTCGGGTGTCGGGTCGGGTTCGGTGTTGGTTGGTTCTTGTGGGTTTCTCAAGTCGGGTTAAGGTTTGATAGACCTACTTGCAACACTATCAATCTTACTTGCAAACAAACCTTTGTTAGGAAGAAATCTATATGTTCGACCGCCTTCTATGACGATCATGGAATTTTTTCATTAGAATCATAGACTAGGATTTTATTTTTCTAAAAATAAATGCGCACCCTTCTTGTCAAGTTAGTAAAAGTCATAAACGACCTTTCCATGATTCTACTATTAGGCATATTTCCTCTCGATCGAAATTGTGTTTTCGGATGTATTGACCTCACCACTCGCTTATGATGTCTTTGAGTATTGCATTGTAATTGCTGATCACTTTTCTCATAATGCATGACTATATCCACTAAAAAGGAAAACAACCATACTCAATCTTTGTCAAATTTAAAGCCATAACGGAAAACATCTTTAACATTTAAAGTCTTGTATAATGATAACGGTGGTAAATTATCGCTCTAAAAAAACTATATAGGAGATTATGAAGTTACTCACTTAAAACACCATCTCATACACTAGAACGTAATGTTATATCAAAAAGAAAACATGCCGCACTTTAGAAACAAATTTTTTTCCAAAAATGGACAGATTTCAGCTTTTGTTTATCAAATTAAGCATGGGGAAATTTTATTTCCCACAATAGGCACTTTGGCCTAGACACGCGGACACATGTAGCGTCTTTCCTTTGGGGAGGGTAGGGATGCTGTTCCGGACAGCGTCTCGATATCATATCTGTATATTTCACCCGTAATATAACTTACGCTTATATATATAGGGTCCGGATCCGGTAGAAATGGGTCTTAGGGTAGGAAAAAGGAATAAATAAGAGTCATTGGATGAGGAAAGATCAAACACTCATGAAAAAAAGGAAAACAAAAACGGCACGGCCATTTTTTCGGAAAACACGGCGCGCGTCCAAACTTTGTTCAACTCTATAGCCTATTTGTTCAACTCTATGATCAATTTGTTCAACTCTATGATCAATTTGTTCATCCATATATGTTCAACTCTATTGCCCATTTGTTCAATTTGTTCAACTCTATCAATTTGTTCAGCTCTATGACCAATTTGTTCATCCATATTTGTTCAACTCTATTGCCCACTTGTTCAACTCTATGGTCAGTTTGTGCACCTATGTCATATTTCATCGCAATCGAAGTTCGTACAATATGTTTCGCTTTGGCAATTTGTTCACCTTTATGGTTAATTTGTTCATCAATATTTGTTCAACCCTATGATCAATATGTTCATCAATATTTGTTCAACTCTATGGTCAATTTGTACATCCATACGTGGTCAACTCTATTGCCACTTTGTTCAGCTCTATGGTTAATTTGTTCAACTCTATTGCCAATTTGTTCAGCTCTATGGTCAATTTGTTTAACTGTATTGCCAATTTGTTCATCCATATGGTCAGTTTGTTTAACTCTATGATCAATTTGTCTATCCATATTTGTTCAACTTTATGCCAATTTGTTCAAATCTATGGTCAATTTGTTCAACTCTATGGTCAATTTGTTCATCAATACGTGTTCAACTCTATTGCCAATTTATTCAATTATATGGTCAATTTGGTCATCTGCTCGGAGATCAAAATTCCATGTATTTGGACAGATTCTCAATCCAAGCTAGTTCTTTCTTTATGCAAGAAGGTGCAACTCCAATACCAAAAATTACAATATTATCATCATCATCATCATTACTAATCAATTGGACAGCAATCCCGATCTTCGATCTCAGGCACACTTATACATTGAGCATAAAGTATAACACTTAATCAATTATGCAGAGCATCGATCTAGGAGAAATCGAAAAAGATGCAGAGATCCAGCCTTTCCATCTTCCCACCGACGGTAATCTCAAAACAGCACTGCGTATGGAAATGGAACTCTCACCTCAATACTGATAGCGCCTTCTCTGACATCTAGATTCTCTCGGCACACATCATCTCCCCACTTCTTCTTCCAGTAGAATTCCGATGCAATGTCCGACTGAAATCCGGCAAGATCCTCTAGCGATCTCTGGTACATCTCCAAATACTATAGCCATCGAAAAGCAAAATTAAAGTCAAAACGCAATTGACTGAATGCAAAGGAAGTTTAAGTCTAAATGGATGAGCAGAAGTAACAAAATCCATCCCTAATACTGTCATAATCTTGCACCTCTAAATTGATTGCAATCAAGTTGTTCAAATACCTCAAATTATACAATTGATGTGAGTCTTTCCGATATATATAATATATATAAAAGGTAAATGAATTAATTAGATTATATAACCAAATTATTAAATTAATTTTTTTGTATAATTATTTTTTTCGGGTCAAACAGAGGGATGCATGCTCTTATATACACGATCAAAGACGTTGTCTCGGTCGATTAACGTCTTATTAATAGAAATGTTGTATCATCCCACATGAATGTCTGTTTATGTATTAAATTTTCATTATAGCATTTTTATTAATAAGACGCTAACCGACCGAGACAACGTCTTTGATCATACATATAAGAGCATGCGTCTCTCTTTGACCCGGAAAAAAATAATCATACAAAAAAATTAATTAACTAATTTAGGTATATAATCTGTTTAGTTCATTTACTTTTTGTAAATATTTTATATATAAGCATAAGTTATACTACAGGTGAAATATACATGTAAGATATTGGAAAAAAAAAACAAGAGAGACATTGGAAAAAAAAAACAAGAGAGACGCTGTCCGAAACAGCATCCCTACACAAAGTCGCTGACACATGGAGACTGTCTAGGCCAAAGTGCTTACTGTGGGAAATAAAATGGAAATAAAATTTTCCCTGGCCTAATTTAATAAATAAAAGTTAAAATCTGCTCATTTCCGAACAAAATTCATAGAAACAGGTCCATCCTTACTCAATTTTGCAAAAATACCACCTGAATTTTGGCATCATTCATTACTCACCTTGGTTTATCTAATCAATCGGCTTCCTACACTGGTTTTATACAAATAAGTCCATTTTCTATTCTTACAATGGTTGAGCCAAACTATATATACAAAATTACAGAGCTTTGGGTGCTTATCCCTTCTCCTGTACACATCTCACAAGCTTGATCGCCATATATTATACATCTCATAAGCTTGTGTTTATCCCTTGGTTTCGCCCATATGCATCTCACCACAAGCTTGATTGCCATATACATCTCACAAGCTTGAGAACCGATCTGTAGCATGTGTATTCATTGGTTAAGCACCCAACCTTTTGTAGATCTACACCTCTAGACTTGTCAAATTCATTAAAACCGAATTCCCCTTCTCACTCGATCTAGATGACCCTCGGCGGATGAGACCAGACCACCTTGGCAGTCAAGTTTGATGGTACCTCAACCAAACCCACCGAGCTCTATTGATGAGCCGTGAGATTCAATTGCCTCTGACCTCATATATGCTAACCCCACCACAAATCGCGAGCCCCGGCACACCCAATCCACTTCTCACCCTACTCAAGCGGCCCTACCCTCCACAAACAGCTCACGTCAACATGACACCCCTAACCTGGGGTGCTGTGGCTCAAACCCTACCCATCCGCCCCCACTCGCTACCCCTACCCCAAACCTCGGCTTCACATATCTTTAAATCAACAAACTTCGCATAAGCAACACCACGATTATAGGTTTTGTCATAGCACCAGCTTGGCTACAGTTATATGTCAGCATATTGTAACACATATACCATAGACAGACTTAAGGTCTTTTGTCACTTGTCACACTTGAAAGGCTACATTTCTATGTCATCATATTACATAACCATGGCACACACTTGCCATTTCCATTTGCGTATGTTTATTGTCGATTTATCTGCGTACCTGCCCTGAAGATGGATACATCGAGCATGATACTTTCGTCTCTCATATCTGCAATTCTAAACAAACATACGTCAAAGAGCTTCAATGCATTTGCCTCAACAACTCTCTTCCATCCACCACATATCTGTCCAGAAACTTTAAAAGGACTGTAACTCAGCCTTGTGATATATGTTTTATCACCAAATCGAAGAACTGCCTCTTGGTTTTTAGTAGGCAGGTTTTTCCTACACCATCCTGGAGGAAATGTCTGTACAAGATTTAATGAGTGTAAATAAATATGTCAATTACATTTAGACATCATTAAATTTAAACTATATATTGTCCTAACCTATATAATATAGCAGATTAATTATATATGCCTTTCAACTCAATGATATAGATGTTTACCACTTAAATACCTCAAATTGATTGATTGTCAAAGATGCTATGGTTTCTTATAATACATAATCACAGGGTAAAAAAAAAAAAACATTACCAAGACGCATCCACCACATACAACACTGGCGCGCATTATTACTAAAGCATCATCTTCGCCCTTCTGTTTAAGTGCCCTTAGCAGCGCAGCTTTTCCTTCTTTGGGAAGATGTCTATAACGATATGGAATGATAACTCTGGGTAGAGCACCATTTCCAGCTAAATACATTTACCACATAAATAAGCATTAGGATTGATATAACACACAAATGCCATTGCATATCTCCAAAAACTTAAGCTATAAAATTAAGTTTAATTATTTCACATTGAACAAATATATTATAAAACAACAAATTCCATACCTTTGTTAGCAATTGTACTTGGAGACTTGCCTGTTTTTTTTCTAACTTGGCATCTAGAACAAACATTTCTTTCAGAAGACACATCAGGTGATACTGTGTCATGAATATCCGGCACATCACTCTCGTTCATATCATCAACATCATCGTCTTCTAAAAGACAAGTATTGGTTTTGATTTTCTCACTGTCTTTTGTCTGCTTAATCTGAGTTGTAGTTGCATTTGCATCACCTCCATTCATATCCATGCTCCGGAACTCATTGTTACAAGATTTGGTTTGATCATTGCTCTGACCACTCTTATCTACCGTCACCAACAAAAACGATATATGGATATAACTATTACAACATTTGACTAAAATAGTGTTTGATAATAGAAAGACTTACCAACAGAGATTGTTCCCTCACCAACAGCTTTGGCTCTGATACATTCGCGCAACCTTTTAGTCCTCAATCTGCTGTACAGCCGAGGTGATCTTGTCTGCTTGACGTTACCTCTATTTCCGGTATCACATGATTTTTCTTCTCTGGATTGCTTACTCACTCCGTAAGTATCTGTATCATCACTATGACCTTCTATTCCAACATGTTCAGATTTCCTCTTCTTTCCTAAATTTTTACAATTCTTCACAAAATATGCGGATTCCTTCTCACACATAGTTTCTCCATTAAATATCAAAATATCAAAGCTCGAAACTCCATCAAATTTGAAGATAATGATATCATTTGGCTTCAATTCACAACAAGTCACGAAATCACTCCATCCATCAGTGATGACCACATCGTTTCCTCTGCTCATCAAGATAGCATCCCAAGAAGCGCCACTGGGACCTCTCAGATTGATCTTAAAAGGTAAAACTACCTTTACATTATCAGCAAACTTCTTTGGAATAGTCTGCAAATTCATATTACATCTCATTAATTAACATTAACGAAATTAATCACTATACAATAATAGCATCAAACCAGAAAATCCCCTGAAGCTCAAACTGCAATAACCATCGATCTTTGTAAAAAAAATGCCCTGAAGTGACCACATAGAAGCATTGGCAAATACACGTACACCAGTTAGTCGTCAAACGAACCTTTCTACGAAACAGGAATTCTGAATTTAAAATGATACACAATCTGCAATAATATTACGTACTTCCCCCTTTGATTTCAAACTGCTAGCATGAAACCAAGAGAGGGACTTATGCTACATACACGTACTGGCCAAAAGAATAACTGGCGAAGACATAAAACACATGCAATTAAGCATTGCTAATGAAGGCAAACTAACAAGCCAGTACAAAACTATCATTACGAATGTGGTGGATGAAGTGCAATTGTGTACCATTTTTTGCTAATGAATTGAAGGCAAACAGAAAGGGGTAATAATATTTACATAACGTACGAGGTGGTTGTGAAAGTCGGAAGTTGGATCCAATGTACGGCAAAAGTAGAAGGAATTGAAGCGATTCCAGTAGAGGTCTTCCTCCCAGGTTCCACAATTGCTTGAATCTAGACCACACCTCATCCTACGTATAGCAACGACGACATGCAGAGGCAGAGCACAGCTACAAAGTTAAGGAAGAGCGGTGTAACTCCGATTAATTGCAACAGTACGTTTGGGAAAGTTACAGCGCTCTTTACCTAGCTAGTATCAGAAAACCCCGGAGTTTGATGACTAAACACGTCGATCGGGATGCAAGGCGCGCACAGTACGTAGCTACATATGTCCTGCTCCTGCACAATATATTTTGTATTATGCCAATAAAAAGTATACACGGACCTTAATTTGTGTGTGCGAGTGCGAGTGCGAGTGTGTTGGGTTGAATACGTACGTAGCACCACATGGCTTCCTGGTGTAAACACGTGTCCGCCCTCGTGCTTACGCGGAACAATCTGCCCGCCACCTTTACACGTGTCACCCATGTCGCGATAAACCTTAAAGCCGTGCCATCCATATATGCATGTGCCGCCCATTTATCTCGTCCTACATGTTCCTACATACGAATTGAATCTGTCACTAGTGCCTATCTTTTACCATACATATATATATATATATATATAATTATTATTACAAGGCGGTGCGCACCGCTTCTTTATTGCTCCATCTCTTCTAGCTTGCATTGATTAGTATCAATATATATTCCCTTAAGTCTCTTGAAAACTGTACGTACGCACAGCTTGGGTTGATCGAGATGGCGCACTTGACGGACCAGCGTGGGAACCCGATCCAACTGACGGACGAATTCGGCAACCCGGTGACCCTCACCGATGAGCACGGCAACCCCATGCACCTCAGCGGTGTCGCCTACTCCCCCGACGTCCAAGGCCGCGGAAGCGGAACCACCACCGTCGGCCAGATTTTAACTGGCGGTCCGGCCGCTTCCGGAACGGCTCCAGTGGAGCATACGGGTGTTGGATACGGGCCCCAGCGAGTGGAGGAGGTGCCCAGTGGCACCACAGCTGGTGGTGCTCGCCGCTCTACCACCTCTAGCTCTACTTCGGTCAGTTCATTTTGTCTATTCTTACATAATTAATCATAAAGCACGTACAAACTGATTAATAGAATTGTTATATATGTCCGTGGTACAGTCCGAGGAAGATGTAGGAGAAGGCGAATTCGTTGAAGGCGAGGAAAGGGGAACACGGAGGCGGAGGAAGAAGAAGGGCATCACTCAAAAGATCAAGGAGAAGCTCAGCTTGTCCGGATCTCCCAAACCCAAAGGCGATGACGACGTCTACGAGGACGCTCTTCAGGCCGCCACCACCTCTCCTACCGCCACCGGTCCTCGCAAGGTCGCAATGGTCGACTCCACCACCCAGAAGATGACGACGGAGCACGTCGAGAAAGAGAAAGGCGGGGCGTTCGTGGCGAGCGACACCACCACCACCACCGTCACCACCGAGCACCGCGACCAGGCCAAGAAGGGTGTCTTTGAGAAGATCATGGACAAGCTCCCCGGCCACCACTCCACCCCTCACTAAGATCATCACATCAAGTGGCTGGTCTCTTTTTATATATATGCTCAAATTAGCGTTTTGTGTTTTGTTCTTCCTGAGTTTTGTATCATGTTTTTAGATTGCTAACTTCAGACATTTTGCCGTTTCACGTTATTTCCTTTTTTGGCTAGGTTTCAAGTTATTTCCTTTGCATGTATTTTCTTTTTTGGTTTTTAATTTAGTATGGTGGATGTGCTTGAACTCGAGTCGGGTTGTTAATTAAGGCGTTCCTTCGATTTTTATTTTCTTTTGATCAAGAAACGGGGCTAAGCCTGTGAAAGCTATCCTAATAACTATATACCGCGGTGGAGATTAAAAATAATATTTAGTACTAAAGTGGAGATTAAAAATAATATTTAATACGATATGTGTTAATTTTTCATTGGATCACATTATCTGTCTTTATTAAAACAATTTAATTTGTTTAATTGGTTGAAATTTTGTTATAGATCCAATTTCTTTTTATTTACTTATTTTCATTTTATTTCCTTTTTAAAAAAGCTAACCTTTAAATTTTATACAATCTGGACTCCGTCTCTGCACATGGCTAAAAACGAGACTGCGTTGGGGTGGAGCCCAAATGCCATAGTGAGGAGATGCGAGCGTCTGAATTTGGGAGCTTTCAGAAGGAGTAGAGGTCGTCCGAAGAAGCAGAGGTGGAGCCCAAATGCCATAGTGAGGAGATGCGAGCGTCTGGATTTGGGAGCTTTCAGAAGGAGTAGAGGTCGTCCGAAGAAGCGTTGGTTGGACAACATTAAGCAGGATGTCGCCTTGTTAGATATTTCAGAGGATTTGGCTCAGAGCAGAGAGAGCTAGAGGGAGAAGATCAGAGTGGTAGACTGTTAGCCAGTTGGGTGGGGGAGCAGGTTCTTGTGGAGACCGTCTGGTTCTTGTCTTGCCGACGAGTTTCTATCGATTGGGTTTGTTCTTTGCTTGACTGTTTTGCTTTTCCTTTTATTTTCCTTTTGTTTGTCTTTTTAGTTGGAGCTTTTTAGACGATTTAATTTGTCCGTTTGGGTTGTATTGGGCGTATTTCATCTAGGTCTGAGATGTCCCCATCCTGACCCACCAGATCTGTTTTGCGGAATTCCCCTGGGTATATGTTATTGTTATATGCTGTTGTATTTTTCTTATCTACTAAAAATACACTCTTTATAATTTTCAATAGATATTTTTATATTTAGTTATATTTTTAACTTTTTTTGGTTAAAAGTTATATTTTTAACTTGGAATCTATCTAATATGCTATATATTTTATCCTTTCCTTATATAATAATTGTACGACTTTAGTATTTATGTACGTGGGTTATGTACAAATTTATGATCAGAAAATCTATCTAATATGAATAAAGTTTATTTACTAAAAACTTACTTTAAATTTAGTTATGATAATACGTGGTTTTAAAAATCTACATTAAGAAGATATTATAATAAACATGTATAAATGAAAAAATACCTTCAATTAAAAACTTTTGTATTTTCATAAAAAATCCAATCACAAAATTACTAAAATTTAAGTTTTAGGTAAAGAGTCTTAGTTTTGTGTTTTTTTAGTTTTAGATTTTATTTTATGATTTCAAAACGTATTGATTCAATTGATGCCTTTTACCTTGCTTTAACTGTGTATTTCAATTCAATCTTAAATTTTAATAAAAAACTATTTATATTTTTTATACCAAAAAAATTCACACAAATTTATTAAAGTTATTATTATAATAATTCCCATTTAATTATTTTTCCAAAATAAATTTCATGTTAACATTTTCACATTATTTTTTTTAAATATTCTTATCTACTAAATATCATTTTTAATTATTTATCTAAAAATAAATTATTTGCATGTTTTCTAAAAATAAAAATTTTCCACAACATTTTCACATTTTATACCGAAAACTCTAGGAAATATTTGCACATTAATTTTTTTTCTAAAGCTAAAATAGAGAATAACATTATGTAAAACCTAAAATAATTTTTTTGTTATCAAAGTCGTGTCTTCAAGACAGAGGACTGATACTATTTATATCTTAATTAAGAGTCATGCTCAAAATGAGGTACATAATCATCATTTTAACTAAAGAAACTGAACTGGGAGCAAGACGGAGCCAAAAATTTAATTAAATTCTGGATGGGCTAAATTTAGTTTATTTTTTAAGGCTAAAACATTAAAATTAGACCCATTGAATAAATTTTGAGTCTCAACAAAATCGTTAAACTAATTTTAGTAGTTTTGATAAATGATATATATGGAGTATCTCACTAGCTACAATTATCTCTTTTGTACAGGAATGAATAGAAAAAAAAAGCATAATAAGTAATGTGGTTACAATAAAAGAAATAACAATTACACCTAAAACAGGAAACAAGAAAATGAAAGAAAACGTAATGTACAAGTAAATACTGAAAATTGCCCATGATATTAAAACAAATAAAATAGCCCATTCCTAAATTCCTCCCTGAATGGGAGGGTCATTGAAAAAGACAATATGATTGTTTTGAAGGATCGAGTATTATTAATTAATTGTTGGATCGTTAGTACTGAGGGACGTCCTTTACTTTAGTAAAGGCGTCCTTTGTTTAGGCGTCCCTACGAGCAGTAGGAGCGTCCTTGAGTAATGCAGCGGAAATCTATTACTATATACTAAAACGGAAGCAAATTTTGTCACCATATTGCGCCACATCACCCCCCTTTTTTAAAAATCTATCTTATTAAAGTTTGACTTTATCATAATCTTATACTAGATACTTAATTAAAATATTAGGTCTACATTAGAATTTGTGTTGTTTAATTAATAATTCTATCCAAATATATAATTCTCTATCTTATCATTATACACATTTCATTAATAGATAGATCTATCATAAACCTTTTATTTAAAAAAGTATTTTTTCATCATAATCTATAAATCATAATCATAATATTTTACCCATTTAATTAAATATCATATTAATCTTAAATTATTTTTCGTAATTTTATAATGGTATTTTTTTAAATCATCAATGATAGCAAATTCTACCACTTTATTTTAAGACAAATATTCATTCTATTAAATAATATATTAAATATATTTTTACTATCATATCATATTAAAATATCAATAAAAAATATATATGTTGTATTTAACACATATATCACTAATATTGTATATTGATTGCACTTTAGAAAGAAAAAAAAGATAGATTTCTTAATTAAGATAATAATTTGTTCACATTTTCATTACATTTTTATATATTTATTATTTAATTATTTTTTCAGAAAACAAAAACATATATTTGAGATAATTTGGTTTTCTATTTAACTTATTAAATATTATCTATATATTTAGTATTATAATATATTAATCCGAATTTTATTTAAACTAATGATTCTATTCTATTATACTCCCTCCGTTTCATAAAAGATGTCTTTTTAGCTCTAAAATTTTGTTTCAAAATACATGTCTTTTTACATTTTTGGCATTTACTTTACAGATTTACCCTTATAATCATTAGTAGTTTATTAGTAGTGGTTTTCAATAAAGTAAACATGTAAGGTAATAATTAGGGGTATAATAGTATATTTGATAGCTTCCTTAATATGTGTGCAAATTGCTAAAATGACACATTAAATGAAACAGAGGGAGTATAAGTTAGTTCACGTAATTTAATTTAAATGCCAAAAGATTTGTATCAATGGTTAATAAAATGTGATAATGCATCTTATCTTAAATCATTCTTCCTCAATTATTTAAATATATGTTTATGTATGTATAAAAAGTAAATACATAAATAAAAATATTATATATATATAATGATATATAAGAATTATGTCATTTTATAATCCAAAAAATAAGTGTCGTTTTAAAACAAAGTATACATATGATAATATTTGTAATTGTTTCAATAAACTCATACACAAAACAATAAATAAATAAATAACACCCCCGTACAAGGTACGGGTCATCTGCTAGTTAAGTACTAAACAGATAATAGATGAACGCAGTGAATTATAGAGGAACCACGCAAGACCAAGTAGTCCTTGAGTGTAAACCTCTACCTCCTTGGAGGATTTTTGAATAGTTCTTTCCTTTCTATTGAACGATCTTACAGTTGTACTGGCGAGCCTTTACAGTTCTCTGACACTTAGCTTTTCCCTAAGTTCACTTGTAAAGAACTCCTTTAAGCCTACAACTTAAGCTAGTTCAATCTATCAAAGGACTCTATTCCTACGTTCTGCAGTACTTCGCATAACTCTCTCTCTCTTTTTGGGTTTTTCTGTTACAAACTGTTTTGTGATTTGGTTACAAGTCTCACTCGATCTAACACAAGTTCTAGCACTGTTCTTGAGTTAGTTCTTCGTGTTCTTGAGTGAGTCGCTTTCCTTTGATTCTCTCTGAATATTCCTGAAAGCGTTAACGTCACAATAAATGCCTTGGGGCTATTTATAGGACTTGGGGAAGGGCGTCTTTTCTCTAGGACGATCGTGCCCTTCATGGACGTGGCTACAGGATCTTCCTCCACGTAGTAGGGCGGTGATGAGGAAGCTTCCTGTATCCAGCTGTGTATGATGAACTCCGCTACAGGATCGGTCGCCACGTGTTGATGAACTCTGCAACAGGATCGTCCGCCACGTAGTGTTGAACTCCGCTACAGGATCGGTCTCCACGTGTCCTTGGATGATCAAACATTGTCGAGTGATGTCATCCTGTCGGCTAGTAAGTAAGGACTCCTTTCTTGCGTTCCTACTTGCTTGGGACTCCGTCCTTGCTCAAGTAGTCTTTGGTTGGTCCTTACTTCCTGTTAACTAGTGTCCCTAAGCTTATGGGACGCCCATACACACTTGTTGTCCTTTTGGTCACTGGCGTTCCTGAACACTTGGACAACTTTATTAGAACCAAAGTGAGTTTGTCATATCAAAACTAAGGGACGGTTGTGTGGAACACTAACAAGTACGCAAGCGTTCTTGATAGCGTCCCAACAATTTCCCCCTTTTTGATGATGAGAGCGCATCACTTCTGTCCTCCTCCAAGCGAAAATGGGCCAATGCTTTACTATGTACTTCTTCGAAGATGTGGCATGGGATTTTGGTGAGAACTTTGTACAATTGAGGCCCCAAGATGGGCGCCAAATTTTTTAGGAAAATTTACAATCGAACCCTAATATCCTTGAATTTGGAACCACGATTGAAGGTTGAGCGAGAGAATGGAATAAAGTTTGAGTACTTGTTTCGATAGCAGGAAAATACATGAAGATTGTATTCAAACTCAGTTTGGTAGATACTGCAAGATAGATTTTTTGCTACACCCGATCTTATCTTTTATATCTAAGATCCTATTTTTATCCTAATGGAATTGATTTGTTAGCGAGATCTTTGGGAATCGAGAAGGTACATACCAACGTCGTCCGTAATCGAGATAGCGTGCGCATCATCCATCCATCTCCCGAGATTTCCGGAGTATATCGAACGGACCGTTTGTTTTAACAGTAACCATCTGTTGGGCTCGTGTCACGGGCTTTGGTTCATGGGTGGCCCAACAGCTACAACAGGTTGAACTGATATGCCAAATGTGCATGCCTTAATACGTTTTGAAAGTCATAGAGCAATCCTATAGACATTAATTGTACAGACCATCAAGGCGAATAAAGGAGACATCATTATATTGTTTCAGTGGTGGGAAATTTGGATGCACCGAAATAATCGAATTTTCAATATAGACAAGGCACTAAGGGATGAGAAACCATCTGACTTGGCCCTTGCCTCCTACTCGCAGTGGAAACTGGCGGAACAGCAAGAGCACAAGCAAACAATGAAACGGCAGAGACCGAGGCACCCAACATGGAAGAAACCACACAGGGGATGGATAAAACTTAATTTTGATCCAACTCGTCCACGCATGGAGGGTTCATTTTGAGAGATGCTAACTCGAAGATTATTGCCCTGGATCGACGGAAGTTGGCCGCCCCGTCCATCCTCCAGGCTGAAGCGCTGGCGGCTCTGGATGGGGTGCGAAGGGTCAAGTCCCTTAATATAACAAAGCTAGTGGTTGAAGGTGATAACTTGTGTGTCATTAACAGCATTACGCGGGTATGGAGATGCTCGTGGGAAATCTAGACGGTTATTGCTGACATAAAAGGCCTCCTTTCTCTTTTTGAGGAGGTTCGCGTTTTTCATTGATACAGGGAAAGTAATAGAGTTGCAGACTTCTTAGCAACCAGAATGCTGATCCACAACTCTTATTCGCCATTATGATGACAAACTGCGAGACGCAATGCTGGGAGGAATACTTAAGGACGATGTTTGGATTAAGTGAAGACAGAATTTAAGAAGGCAGAGATTTTTTGAAGATCATCCGGATGGATGATTTAGGCTGGTCCTACACTGATTAGGAAACCTAGTGTTTTCCTTGTACTAAAAAAATAACATAAGAACAGTAGATCGGATTGAAAATGTTATAATTGTTTTTGTTAATTTCCTTCTTACAAGCAATCGCTCGCTAATTAAGGAATATAGTTTCATAGTATTCAATTCGATCAGTAACAGGCCAGTTCCAATTCCAACGCTTCATCTTCGAGGGTTATTGTCGTGAAAATGACTTTAAGCTTATATTATAAATCTCTCCCCCCTTTCAACCTCACATCCAATTAAGCAACACCTAGATAATTGATACATTCCCTTGATCAAAGTGTATAAAAGTCAGAGCAAGGTTTGAATATTATCAATCGATACGTACGTACAGGGTTTTCAAGAGGCCATGGTTTAAAATTAAACAGTACTATAAATGTAGTGTCATGTTTAAAATTAAACTAGTACAATTCTAGTATCATGTACGTGTAATGTAAATATGAATCCAAATTAATTGATTTAAGATTGAATTTTACCACGAATCAGCTTTTCCATCGAGAATGCATAACCCAAACCCCATAGATCCGAGTCCGAATTTATTGACTTCTCTATGCATTTTAGTTAACATTTTAATATAATTTTTAATTTTAAAATAATCTATTTAATTTTTCATATTTAAATTATTATTTAATATATTATGGACATATGGGAAAGTATTTTCAGTATGTTTAAAGATTTAATAATGAAAATAATATAGAAATTTATAGAAAATTTGTTAAAATAGAAAAAAAAATCACTTGAAAATTCTTGCTCATATATATAAGGACATAGCCTTAAAAAAAAGCATGTTAGAAAAAAATCTTAAGATATTATAAATTTAATAAGATACAAAGTGTATATAAGCTAGAGTTAGTTTTAGGGAATATAATTAAAAAAAATATATTATTTTACTGAGCCTCATATATATATAATTAACCTGGCCTAAATTTTAGCAAATACTTACTTAGGTTGTCTTTGATACGGTAGTGTGTACACGTAAATTCCAATTTGAAGAGGTAGTACGTAGGCGCGTACGTGGATATGAACAAGGTCAATCCAACCAACTTGATGCTAATTCCGATCATTCTACTTGGAGATGGGTTTTCCTCAATATTGTATCATCTCTCTAAGCATGATATTGCGTATGTACATGTTGTCATTTGCAGCCGTGTGTGTAAATGGCGCCAATAACTGCTCCTATTCCGATTGCGCCACCCACATGTACTCATCTTCTTATTATTACTATAACTATTACACTATACCGGATCGGGATGGGATCCTTTTTCCGTTCCGGACCCCGGACCAAGAAGAGAGCTGCGGCTTGCCCGGGTTCGAACTCAGTTGCAACGACACGATTGGAAAGCCTGTCCTTGCCTTCCCATCAGGCCAATCCTACACGGTCGAGTCCATGTTCAACTATTCAAGAGAGGTAGAGGTCAGTGACCCCCGCGGGTGCCTCCGGGAGAGACTCCTCGAGTTCAACTCCTCGGGGACTCCCTTCCGCCCCAGGGATGGCTTCACCGAATTCACGCTGTACTCATGCCCATCCGCAGCTGGATTGCCGGACGTCTCCTACGCGTGCGTGGGGATCGGTTGTGATAGGGGGGCGCCGTATACTCATGTTATATGTGATACCTACAAGACCCCGTCTGGCTATGGACGATGTAACTTGGTTGGGAATGTCAACGTGGCCGGAGATTGGGCGTCGGCTTATAGCTTCCGTCGTGCGAGCTCACTGTACCTGACTTGGGATACACCGCCCGAGTGTGTCGAATGCGCGTCACGGGGGGAGGACTGCAGGCGCCACCCTTCTAATTCCTCAGCTATCGGATGCGTTCCTCGGCCTCACACACCATCCTACCAAGAAAATACAAATAATAGAGGTATGCACAAATGCTTTCATTTCTCTTAATTAATTAACGGATTTTCTTATTACTCAGCTTATTAATTTTAGAAAGATTTATTGTGTTATATATATAGTGATTTAATTCTTTATTTCGGAGAAGTTTATGCTCTTTTCTTTTAGGTTTCAGTTTCATGTGCGAATTAACGTATATCCCATTTTGCATACTTTCCTCTACAAAATACTACTATTCATTCTTCTTATATAATTACGAGAATGTGTTAATTTGAACTTTGAACCTACTATAGTCTTTGAACCAACAACATAGAAATACTATTCTTTACAACTAAGCAACAAGAAATCGGTCTAAAGTCATGGATGGCTTCAAGATTGTGTTTCTTAGGAATCAAAGATAACAATGTGTCATCGATCACCATGAGAAACCTTCCATGCTTAAAGAAGTCTAATATGGCCTCAGTTACTTCATCTCTTACTACTGGCTAAGCCTTGTGAAAAAACTGGAGTTGAAACATTCCTTGCCTAGAGCCTTATTCTTTCCTACGTCCCACACTACCTTTACCTTTCTAATATCCAGTGGCGGATTTAGGAATGTCGGGATGGAGGGGCGGACATTAAAAGGTGGTGACTCGGTTTAATGCCACTGAAAATAATAGTGTCTGACATGAATGCATAATCGGTTATATTTTGGATTTTTTCCCGTAACGATACAAATTTTAATATAAAATTGAGGTAAAATACATACGACGATATGTATAGGGCTAAAAAATTTAGTCATTGCTCTATATTTGTTGCACTTTTCATTCACTATTGTTGCAATTTAACCGAAAAATAATATTTTCTCTCAATACAAACATGTAATAACATCTTGAATACTGGATTTCTATTAATAACATGCATCATATTTTATAATAATTTAATATTCTTGTTATATTCAAGTAAAAGAAATGAATAGAATGTAATATTTGTTACAAAAAATAATATCATGAATTCATGTTAAAAATACTCATCATGATTTATTTTACAAATAAAGTATTATTACTTGTTATATTCAAATCTAAGAATTAATTAAAATTATTATTATAACATGTGCATAAGTAATCAATATCAATATATACTTCTAAATCTAAAGCAGTTAAGGGCAGTTTAGTCAATAAGTATTTTTAAATCACCCATCTTTTTTTTAATGAAGTGATTTATTATGACGATTTTCTATCCATGTATATATTGACTATATTACAATTAAATACATCATATCTACACGTAATATATCTTAATGTACCAATTTTTAATAACTGAATTTTTATCTTAATTTTCTATCTTTTTGTGTAGCATATTTACAAATATTAGAGCAGTCAAAATAATAATAGATTACAATATTTGCAAAACTACATTATTTGCAACCATTATAAGTTTTGGTTATTAAACTACGTGATATTTAATAGAAAGGTGCCGTATATTTTCGCTGGTATGGTAGTTAATCACAATCAATAATATTTGGGTTGTTACTATTGCTCTATTGCTTAAGGTAATTTATTTATTTATTATATGAGAATCAGTTAAGGATAGTTTTGGTATTAAATTTTTATATCTCACCCACCTTATTTTTATTTATGAATATTTCATATAAATTTTCTATCTATAATTAATTTATCAACTTATCTAAGTAATACAAATCTTTTTTTATCTAATCTAATATCAAATCTTCTTAATAAAATATGATTTGTGACAATACTATAGTTATTGATTAATATTTCACCTATCCAACACAATTATATAATAATTAATATTTTAGTCATCTAAGTTTAAAAACGGGTTTGAGTAAATTCAATATAGATTTCTAAATTTGAAATAGTTAATGACAATTTTATCATTAAGTTGTTTATACTATGCCTATCCTATTTTTATGTACGAATTTTTTATATAACTTTTCTATACATAAATAATTTATCACTTTTTCTAATTACATACAATTTTTTATGTAATCTAATACCAAATCTTCTTAATAAAATCCGATTCGTAACAGCACTATTAATGAACATATTCTTAATTTATTCTCACATTTAAAAAATATATTTAATCCATTGTTTGGTTATACCAAATCCTATAATAGGATATTATATATGTTAATTATTAATTAATCAGATAATTAAAGTCTTCTTTTAGTAAAAAAAAATGCTTTTGATTTTAATAAAAGAGTGACTATGTTGATTTACGGGTTATGTCGATTTCAGTCATCTTGTGTTAGGGTTGAGTGTGAGTTCACCTCATTAAAATTTGTTGATCAATCGGAGGGTTCTTGCAGTTGTCATATGGGTTCGAGCAAACTCAACAAGTTAAGAGGGTCGACTTACTTGTATTTTAATAATTCTATCACTAAATATTATTTTAAAATATACATGTCATTTTGATTGGTTCGATCGAGTTTAGGTTTGGTCATTTTGGATTTGAGTTGAGTATGAGTTATGATCAATCAGGTTACGAGTCAAGTCAAGTCGAGTCATAACAAATCATTGGGTGGTTCGAGTCAATCCAACAAGTCAAGCATGTCGAATTTTATATGAGAGTTAAAATAATATTAAATTTAAATAATATCATATAATATATATTATTAACTTATTCTATATTATATTATAAGAAGACTTGATTTTATATTGAAAATAAAATTAATTTTATTTTGCAAATATAACAACTGAGGTTAAGTCAGTTGGTTTCGTGTTTCAATCAAATTGATCACATGTCAATCAATTTTAGTTTTTTTCCGTTGACGTACGCACTAATTTATGGATCGAGTTTCAACTATAAGATTTTCGGTTGATTCGAATTGGTTTATCGAGCTTAGTTTAATTTTGACTCCTCTATTTAAAATACGTCTGTGTATACGATTGTTAAGTTAATTATTACCCTATTAACTTTTTACT
The DNA here is from genome assembly GCA_934048045.1 of Polygonum aviculare. Lineage (NCBI taxonomy): Eukaryota > Viridiplantae > Streptophyta > Magnoliopsida > Caryophyllales > Polygonaceae > Polygonum > Polygonum aviculare. The sequence continues at coordinate 21,756,892 of OW204026.1, forward strand.
ACTTATATTATAATACATATATCGTATATAAATCAATATTATCATTTTTATTTAAAAAGGTCCCGGGCAAGCCCCGGGGATATAACTTGTTGGAAGTTTAAATACAACCGAAAAAAAGGTAATTGGAAGTTTAAAATGGAAGAATGAAACTTGGGTTGTTGTAACAAAACAAAGGTAATTGTGTTGCTGTAACTTTAGTGGGCTCAAGGCCCAATAGAAATTGTGAATGAGCAGGTTTGAAATTGTTATTGGAATTTTCGAATTGAATTGTGAAAAACCGAAAACGACGACGTTCATATCTCTTTCTCCATGAGCCTCTTCTTTCTCACACCTCATCCCGTCATCCACCGCCGATTCATCCCGGACTGCAATTCGCCGCCCTAGCAGCCTCCGTCTCCACTGCTCCATTCTCCGCCCTCGCCCTCGTCTAACCCGCCCTCGCTCTCGCTCTCGCCGCCCCGGATCCTACATTGCTCCATATAAAACCCCTACTACTCTTGGTGTCATGGGGGGCGGACGCCCACCCCCGCCCTCCCCTAGATCTGCCAGTGGTAATATCTTCACTTGTAAAAGGTCTGATCATTGCATCAGTAATTTCAGAACTCACAAAGCTACGTCCACTCAAAATGGAAAAATCACAAGGATTACAATTACCATGGGTGCCCATCACATCTCTATCCCCTATATCTACTTCATCAAGCAATACCCTTTTCCTTAGCAAATCCAAGCAATACACTAAACGTTGACTTGTACATAACAACTTCTTTAATCCACCAGTGAATATGATTCCATGATGGAGGAGTGTAGGTGTGATCCCTATAATTCCACTTATATCAGATGTTTTCTTCGACCCTAGCCGTATACTTTTCCTAGACCGTCATACAAACTAAACACATCTATATAAGTTACCTTGCTAATAAAAACTATGTAATGCTCTATTGCCTCATTTTGATTATATGTTGAGTTTGTAACACCCCTAGAATTCATAAGGGATTGAGGTGCTCCCCATGCCAACAAGAGTTCTTCTTTTTCATGGTTCGAGAGGTTAAAAGAACTATGAAGTTAAGCGTGCTAGGACGAGACTAGTCTCGGGATGGGTGACCTCCTGGGAAGTCTCTCGGGTTGGCATGGGATAGCGCTTCTAGGGCCTCGGGCCTTACAAATGGTATCAGAGCCGACTCTAGGTTACGAGTTGGCTTGGTCCGGAGGGTAGTCACTCGACCCAGGGGGCGGTCCTTGGGCCTTGACGAGGTCGTCAAGTGCTTAAGTGGGGGAGACTGTAACACCCCTAGAATTCATAAGGGATTGAGGTGCTCCCCATGCCAACAAGAGCTCTTCCTTTTCATGGTTCGAGAGGTTAAAAGAACTATAAAGTTAAGCGTTCTAGGATGAGAGTAGTCTCGGGATGGGTGACCTCTTGGGAAGTCTCTCGGGTTGGCATGGGATAGCGCTTCTAGGGCCTCGGGCCTTACAGAGTTTGTCTTCAACACATTGTATGTCTACTTGGTTCACTTTGTTTGTTTTTGTGGTTATTTGAATTGATTTACTGGAGCCAAAACACCCTTAGTTATTCGTGTCTATTAAAAATACGTGATTAGTTTCTCAACAAATTGTTTGTGCTAGTTTTTTTTCTCCCTTTTCTGCATCCTTTAGTTTACTTTATGGGACATTTTACACATGGTTATTTTAGATTTGGCTATACGACCCTATTTCTAGCTTGCCAATAATTTGACATTTTATCTTAGTAGATCCAAAACTTTAGCAAATCTAAAATGTTTGCAATTTCAAAAATAAAACATTGCTTGTTGCAGGTGTCATCACAATTGTACTACTTGTGTTTTTGCTACCAATAGTATTTGTTGGGGTATGTGCATGTTATATCCGTTATATACAAATACAAAGTCGTAGATCCTATCCGACAAGTCTTCCCAACATTGCACCAATAAGCCAAACCCAACATGTGACCCCCACGTCCTCTACAAATACAAGATCAAATATTACATCAGGTGTTGAACAAGCTACTTTAGACACCTATCCCATTATCGTGGTTGGAGATAGCGGTCGTATGCTAATGAAGATGGAAGATAAGACATGTCCCATATGCTTGTCAGATTATGAACCAAGAGACGTTCTAAAAATACTACCCGAGTGCTTGCATAAGTTTCATTCTGAATGTATAGATGAATGGCTACATGCAAAGGCCATGTGTCCTGTTTGTCGCACTATGCCATTAAGAGCAACATAATTCTTAGCCTAGAGCTTGATGTCATCAAATTGGCTTAGTTTTTATTTTTTCGTTACCAAACTAATAATGAATTTGTACATGACACTAGAGTTTAGATGTATGTATATATAATATATGTATATGTTCATTTTTAATTACTAATGTGTGGTTTGAGCTTCTTGTATGTGCCATACCTCTCTAAAAGTGTAATTATGTACTCGTTGATTATGTGTATATATCTTTCATGTTACAAACTATAGAAAATGCAATAGTGAAGGGAAACGAAATGTCAAGGGAACAAATGCTTAGAGAACAAAAGTAAGCAAATGCAAGTGATATTGTAATGAGGAAGGACATGTTTCCTTATAGATAAACCGAGCAATATCCAACTAGCTATGAGGATAAATATCTACCCTATTAGATAATTTTAAAAGTACTACTTGTTTTATTAATTATTCCTTAAGGATTATATGGTACAACTTGGACTTCTCCATTCTTAAAAACACAAAATCTTCAGAGGAAATTACAAAAAATCACCCGTTAAATAGACCATATTACTAATAGCCACCCCTTTTGGCAACTTTATTTTAAACCAACCACAAACTGAAAATCGTTAACAAATAGCCACCCAAACCGCTTTTCCGTCAAAAAATCCGTTAAATCATGTGTTTTGACATTTTTAACCTTAACTTCATCAAAACTTTAAAAAAATCCCTTTTTCCTGAACGCTCCGGTATTTCCTGTTCTTCGATTTCTATTTTCACTCAATTTTGGCCGTAGTTTACGAATCTGACTATGCAGATCTTGAGCTAGGCGAAGGAATCATCGGGAACGGGAGCGGTGCCATTGGTTTTCTTGTTGACGGCGAGCTCCGATTCGTAGTCGTATGGCTGGACGCTGTCAATGTTGGAGATCTAGAGGCGGCGTCGGTTGTTCAGCGGAGGCGTTAGGAGATGTGGAAGCGGCCGACGAAGGAAGATGGCGACCAGAGATTCGAAGTTTGCCGAGCTCGCTGACGACTCGCTCGACACCGTCGAGATTGTAATGGGGCTCGAAGAGGAAGAGAGCTCTTAGAACATTACGATTGTTCAGGAAGCCGCCAAACTCATCGACGAGCTACTTTAGAAGAAATCCGCCGCCTAATTTCCTCGATCTCTCTCTAAGTCCAAGTATTTCATCATCTATTATTCACCGATTAAGCAAAATTGAAGCTTTCATTGCTAGAAGAAGACTAGGGTTTACAGGTTACTGGTTTTTTTGTGTCCTTTTTTGTTTCCTTTTACCTCCATGAACGAGAGAACCGAGACAGGCTACAATCCAAAGAAGACACAATCGCAAATGCGGCGCGCTGGAGAAGAGGATCTAGAGCGCTACCGTGGCGGATTTCATCCAGTGAGTTATCTCGTCCTCTAGGTCGACCGAAGGCAATTTCTGCACCTCCTCGATGCTCAACTTCTATAACCCTAACTTGGAGAGAGACTCGAACTCCCTTCTACAACTGCTGAAGATGTGAGAGCACTCCTTGTCATAGCCGGCCACCACCATCCTCTTCGCGATCTCGTGCAAATCGGCGATTATTCCCGCCGGTAGAGCGTCGATGACAATGTTGAACGACAGCTTCAGATCTGGATTGTTGGAAGCCAGGGAAAGAGATGAACAATTGAGGGTAAAAATGTCAAAACATAGAATTTAACGGATTTTTTGACGGCAGAATACGTATACAGACCCCTGTACTTGAACGTTTTTTCCTATCAACCCCCCGTACTTAAAATTGTTCAATTAAACCCCTATACTTTGTTAAATTTGTTCTACCAAACACTTTATTGTGTGGTGTTTTATACTCACGCTGATGTGGCAATATAGGTGCCACATAGCTGCCACATAGCTGCCACATAAGCAATTTTAATTTTAAAAAACAAAAACAAAATCTGCACACATTCAAAATAATTGAAAAAACAAAAAATAAAAAAACTCAATCTTTTTCTTTTGGTGAGAGTAACAGTAGTAGTATTACTTAATCAAGTTGTGCACCACTTATCTCGCCATCATCTGGCGGTCAACAGCAACGGAATGGCAACCAAATTAGGCGTACCATTGGTCTTACTCGCCAGCGTTTTCAAATCCCTAGTCGAAGAAGACGAAGACGGAGATGGCCTCCCCAACGCCCTCATCGGACTGGCCAGTGCCCATCCCCAGCTCTGAGTGGCTCCGTGAGCGCAATTTCCAGATCTGAGCGGCTCGGCTCCATCCCCACATCCCTCGCTCGCTTCCCGGCGTCCTCCTTTAGTTGGAACCTCCATCTCTGCGGCCCCCTCTCGCCGCCCGCGCCGCCTCCTTCTTCCCCCCGCTGGCCACCTCCCCTTCCTCCTCCTCCGTCGTCCCCTCCACCCCCGCTAAACGCACCCGCAAGAAGCTCTTCATCGGCGCCATCGTCGCCATCGCCGTAGCCGCCACCGTCGCCTTCCTCCTCCTCCTCCTCCTTTGCCTCGTCCTCAGCTCCTCTTTGAACTCAAATAAATCCTTCCGACTCGGCCGCCAACTCATCACCATCGCCCTCGTTGCGGTTTCCGTCTTTGCTCGCCATCATCACCGCCACCACGTACCAACGCCGTCTTCACTCGGCCCTCCAGATCCGTTGAGATTTTGAAACCCAGATTTGGAAGAGTGATATGGAAGAGTGATAAGGAAGAAGAAAGCCAGATCTGGAAACAAGAAAAAACGAAGAAAGCTAGAACGAAGAAAAGAAAGAAAAGAGCTCATTTTTTTTTATATAATTTAATAAGTCAGCAAAAAGAACCGAAACACGCGCTATACAGGGGTTTAACTAGCACGCACTTGGCCACGTATGATAAAAGTGTTCAATAGGTAAAATTTGGCGTATTACAGGGGTCTAATTGAACAATTTTAAGTAGAAGGGGCTAATAGGAAAAAACGCTCAAGTACAAGGGTTTGTATATGTATTCTGCAATTTTTTGATGGAAAAGCAGTTCGGGTGGCTATGTGTTAACGATTCTCAATTTATAGGTGGTTTAAAATAAAGTCGTCAATAAGGGGTGATTATTAGTAATATGGTATATTTAATGGGTGTTTTTTTTAATTTCCTCAAGTTTCTAAGAAACACTAACGAGATATCTCAACTTATATCCTAAGCGAACAACTTTGTAATCCTCATAATCTCTGTTGTAGTTCAGTTTAGCTATGAAATCATTGTCATTGTTGAGATCGCACACTCTCTACAAACTAACTTCTCTTACTAGGTCTTTTTGGATTTTCTCTCTATGAAGGCTTAGTGAATGAGCTTTATTGTTCATCCGTTTAGAGCACATATGGATATTAACATTCTTCATGTCGATAATGCCATTCCCATTTGAGTAAAAATGACATTTCCTCTTTAAGGCAATGGTGGGACATCACTTGCCCATTTAATATGTCACCTTTGCACTTTTTATCGGGCTTCCTAAGAGTTCCTTGGGTTTCTTGTTGGGCAGTATATGAATACCACTGCTATTTTGTACTAATTGTTCTTCTTATCCCCTTTGGCTAGCTCTGCAAGCTCCTAACCTAACCCTTTGAAACGTCACTTGGCATTAGCTATCCTTTGCTTTCATCCATTGCAAGCTTCAAATCTTTAGAGAGACATTGGACTAATTCCCATCTTTGCTATGTTCTTAGAACAACTATATGGATTGTGTAGTTCCTCTTAAATACTAGTATTTTTCTAAAAACTCCTTCTAGGCCCGGTCTAGGTGCTAGGCGGTTTCCCTCAGTCTAACCTTATAACCCACCTAGATGGTGTCTAGGTATTTGTCTAGGCCACCTAGATGCTAAGCAGTCCCTTTCTGACTAGAATCCCCTAGCATTTTTTAGAACACTATACTTCAACATTAGTGCCAATAGAGTTTGTCAATAAAACTTATGGTAGAAGAAAACATTATTCTAAATGGGAACCTAACAGTTCCCATCACTATCCTAACATTTCCCCCTTTTAGATGATGAAAAACCCATTTCAACAAGGTGATTATTTTGAACCCAAGCAAGGAACCCAAGCAAGGAAAGAAGCAAAGAGTCACTATCCTCCTGAATTTTATACTTCCTTCTTTTTTGCGAATGTGAACAATGTGTATTCTAATTCCCAAGAATTACAGAAATAGTATCCCATAAGCAATAACATATCTATATAACTTTAAAGACAATGCAATCTCCATAGAAATCATACTTGCTCAGTTTGGCATTATGATGTGAATCGCCTTACGATCGGACACGATTCTGGCTCAAGCAAGTTCATGTGGCTTCTTGAGTTCGTCTTTGATAAGAACCCTTGCCAAACTTGTGGAATTTGATAGAAAAGATGCAATTTGGATCGTGTGGGATTTTTGTGGAACAAACTCTTTTTGGTATTTTATTTATGTTGGATATGTAGTCGAGCCCTCCCATTCTGTCAACTCATTGAGAGAGATCGACTAAGGGATACAAAGGTGAGGAACCAGCCCTTACAACCCAATAACCCCAAGGGATAGGTAGACGAACACACTCGGCGATGAACCAAGTATGGACGCCTAAGGAAGGCTAGGCTAGGCTCGAGTCTCACGAGCCAATGTACACAAACCTTGAACAATTGAAAATAATCACAAAGAAAGGTGTAATGGGCTAAAGAAATATAGAGGTTTGATTTGTTCATGATTTTAGTGTCCTCAGTTATTCTTCCATAGGGAACAATTCTTTTTAGTGTTATCATGGTTCATATGATTAATTCTATGAGATTTCGTTTAGCTTGTCACAAGTTTAGGGGTGTGGAGTACAAACTTGTGTAAGTATACTTGAGATCTAGTGGGAGATATAAAGAAAATGTTACTTTGTTATGTTCCTTGATGAATAGCTCGTGGATGCAAGGGTCTCGAGATACAATTTATAACCCGACCCCGTTGTAGCACGTGGTGGGTGTCGAACACTCGGGAATTCTATTCGTTTGATGTGCCGAAATACTTGAAGGCTGGGAAAAAGAACTTAAAACAAAGGAAAATGCAAGGACCTCTCCGGACCCACACAATGTCACTCGGGCCCGAGGTTGGCTAAGTAGAGGAAGTCGGGACCGACGTAGATCAAGTCGGGCCCGATGTAGCTGGTGAAGTTGAACTCAAGAATTGAAAGGTAGATCTTGGGTTTTTGGGTTCCTCCTCTAGTAGATGTGGGCTTTTCCTCCACAATTCAAGCAATAAGTGATGATCCTCAAAGGATCGAGAGCTTCCGCCTCGTTCCCACCACTTCTACACATCGACCATTGGGGATATTGACCTCCCCTTCGATGCAAGGTCTTGTGATAGACCAAATGTTCACTTTCGTTCACCTTTGCCAACCACAAGCCCTTGATTCCTTGCTTTCACAAGGAATTGTAGCTCTATGTAGAGTGGGTTCCTAGATCAAGCACTCAAGGCTTATGGAATTGGGGGTTCTAGCCCAACCTAGCTAGAGTTCTCCCCCATCACCCAAGATCAAGGAGATCTACACCATTTGGCAAACAAAGAAAGCAAACAAATCACAAAACAAGGCAATCATCATCATCAATCTCAAATTGAAACCAAATTGCATTCACAAATTAAAGCATTCACAAACTCCAATCCAAATTCCAAATCCACAAGGTCTAAACAAAACAAAGCTAAACTCACAATCCTCCTAGCAATCTCCTCCTAGGCCGATCCTCCTTCTTCTCCTTCTCTTCTCCTTCCTCCTTGCACTCCAAGTCTCTCTTGAAAGTTTTTGTGAGATGATTCGTGATTAAGTGTGTGCCTCCCTCCTCCAATTAGAAGATAAGAGAGCCTTAATAGAAGAGGGGCAAAAGTGGTAGTTTGCAATTTCATGCCATGGAGCCCAATCCAGCCACCGACCGACTCGGACCGACACGGGTGTACCTCGGGCCCGACTTACTGGGCAAGTCGGTCCGAGGTCGAAATTCCATCTCGGGTCAGGCTTGCTTGTACCTCGATCCGGTGCTCGTTCCACCTCTTCCTCTCAGCTTTTCTCTTGCTCTTCTTCAAGGCTTGCTCCTCTCTTTCCCTCTTGAGCTCGGGCCTTGCTCCTTGTCTCGATTCTCCTTCAAAACAACCCTTGATCCATGCCAAAACACCTACAAAACACATAAAATGCGCATAGTCTCCGAATCTCATGGAAATACGGGAACTAAGCTAAAAAGGAACAAAACACTCAAGAAAAGGGAAAAAGGAAACATATTTACAATGGAAAATCATATATAAAACACCACCAAATAGAGAGACATCAAAATACCCCATACTTAAACTTGCTTGTCCTCAAGCAAGAACAATGTATGCAAGACCGAAATATAATCTTCAAGTAAAGCCTCGCATGAAAACACATTTAAGCACAAGTGAATGATATTCAAGCAAGATTACATCATCACACATGATTAAGTGCTCAAAGGAATAGAGTCTATGCAACTAAGCCTCACTTTAGGGAAATGAAAATGTGTATCACTCATCATGTGTATGGGTATAGCAATGAAAACTCAAGCTCAAACATCATGCAAGTATCCTACTATTGAAGCTAATGTCACCAAATCCTCCACCTAGAGATGCCTATTACAAAGTACACAAAGAATTCAAACTTGACTCAATGGACGTCCTCAAAGAGGTTCCATTCGACCGGGTTGTAATGGGGATTTTGGTATTTCTCAAGGTGGGAATTATTTGGTCTTGTGGTGCTTACAATGGGGATTGAACAACCTAAACTCTCACCAACTTCACCAAAATTCCACAATCAACTTCACACTCATCCAAAAACTTAGAATTTTCCTCTCAACCAACAATTTCACTTAACATTCCACTTCATCTTTGCACTTAGGCTTTTTGTTGGTTTTTCCACAATTTTCTTCACTGGACCGACTTTCCACATACATCGGGCCCGATGTCACTTGTAACTCGGTCGGACCCTTTTCTTTTTTTTTCACTTAAGCTCTTCACCTTCATTCCACTTCCCAATTCCAACATTTTCTTTCTTTTCTTTCATTCTTTCCTTGCACTTTTCTTTTATGCACAACAAAGATGCACTACCCACATAATTCATAACACCACTTCTTTGCCCTTAAACCCAAGAGAATCTCAACTCTTCAAATACACACCAAACCTCTCTTCTAAAGTCCAATCCCATAAGGGTCAAGTCATATAAGGCTAGGAATAATATTTTTGAGGAGTTTCAAACAAAGGTCTAGGCTAGAACAGGGCTACAAACAAAGGATTCACTTCATGGTAGGATATGGAACATTTTTTTGTGATTAAAAGAATAAAGTTCAAAATCAATGTGACAATGCTAGGACAAATCTCATGACGGTCTTGGAAAATAGATAAACACCTCAATAACAACCTACCCAAATAGGTAGGTTGTTGCCAAGGGTCCTCGAACCCATGACCTTTAGCATAACTTCCCACATGCGAGAGATATGTCAACCAAGTGTGCTGTAGCGCATTTGGTTGACATATCTCTCCCATGTGGGAAGTTATGCCAAAGGTCATGGGTTCGAGGACCCTTGGCAACAACCTATCTATTTGGGGCTTGGGCCTCTTAGGTGATGGGTTGGAGTGTATTGGGCTGCGGACCTGATAGCCCAGTTCCCGTGTGGGAGGGGTGTGTTACACTCCTAGCTTTTGAGGTAGCTCTAGGGTCTTCACCTCATCTTGTATCTCTACTATGGACCTTTTATTGCTCAAGATCTCCTTCAAAAACTTGGCATAGGATGGCATCTCGCTCAATGCATCGGTGAACGGAATAGAGATGTTCAAACCTTGCAAGAGCTTGAGAAACCTCTTGAACTTGCTCTCAACAACATCTTTCGGCTTCTTTGAGGGGTAAGGAAGAGTTTTCGCACCTTGAATCTTGCTCGGATCAACCTCCTTAGACTTGTCCGACACATTTGCACCTTCCTCTAGCTAGACCGACTTGGGCACCACGTCGGGCCCGATGTCCTTCATCTCGGTTTGGGGGCAGAGCATAGGTAGAGTGGTCGGGCCGGCATCTGGGCAAGTCGGGCCCAACTCTCTCTCAACCTCGGTCCTGGGCAGAGGAGTTGATCTGCTTGCTGGGTCGACTTCCTGGCACCTCGGACCCGACTTGCTGGGCAAGTCGGTCCGGCTCTCTTCATTTGTCTTAGGCATGTGTGGCTCGGGTAGGTTTCGGCCACTCCTCAATCCAATAGCTCAGACTTCATTTTGATTGTTTTGAGCTCGGGGATTCTCCTCGGGGTGGCCCGGAAGTTTCCCGTTCTCTCTCAGGGCTTGATTTGCTAATTGAGCGAATTGATTGTCCGCTTGCCTTCTCCATGCACGGTTGTCATTGAGTTCGTTTCTCACATCATTGAATTGAGTTCTTACCTCCTTGAACCCATCTTTCAACTCTTGAACCCATTGTGGTTGTTGTTGCTCATTGAATCCCGGTGGTCTATATGGTGGTGGTTGTGCCCTAGGCTCGTTTTGGTTGAAGTTGTTGTTGTAGCCTTGAGCTTGACCGTTATTCCACCGGCCATTACCTCCATTGTTGAAAGTGCCTCTACCTCCATAATTCCCTCGAACATAGTTTGCCTCCTCAGTTTGCTCGGCCAAGCGCACTTGGCCCTCATTCGGACAAACTTGTGTAGCATGGGCAAAGGATCCACACTCCTCACAAGCTCTAGCATTTTGCTTGTAATAGTGGACTTGTCTCTTTAGCTTGCTCACTTCACCTTCAAGGAATTGGAGCTTCACATCCTTGTAAATGTCTTCTCCCCTTGGATCATATAACTTCTTTGTGCTTTCACCTTGAACTTTCACCTCCTTGGTAGCTTGACTCACCCCATACATGGCCTCATAATCGGTGTTGGGACGCTATCAAGAACGCTTGCGTACTTGTTAGTGTTCCACACAACCGTCCCTTAGTTTTGATATGACAAACTCACTTTGATTCTAATAAAGTTGTCCAAGTGTTCAGGAACTCCAGTGACCAAAAGGACAACAAGTGTGTATGGGCGTCCCACAAGCTTAGGGACGCTAGCTAACAGGAAGTAAGGACCAGCCAGAGACTACTTGAGCAAGGACGGAGTCCTAAGCAAGTAGGAACGCAAGAAAGGAGTCCTTACTCACTAGCCGACAGGATGACATCACTCGACAATGTTCGATCATCCAAGGACACGTGGAGACCGATCCTGTAGCGGAGTCCAACACTACGTGGCGGACGATCCTGTTACAGAGTCCATCAACACGTGGCGGCCGATCCTGTAGCGAAGTTCATCATACACAGCTGGATACAGGAAGCTTCCTCATCACCGCCCTACTACGTGGAGGAAGATCCTGTAGCCACGTCCATGAAGGGCATGATCGTCCCAGAGAAAAGACGCCCTTCCCCAAGTCCTATAAATAGCCCCAAGGCATTTATTGTGACTCCAACGCTTTCAAGAATATTCAGAGAGAATCATATGAAAGCGGCTCACTCAAGAACACAAAGAACAAACTCAAGAACTCAAGAACAGTGCTAAGACTTTGAGTTAGATCGAGTGAGACTTGTAAACCAAATCACAAAACTGTTTGTAATCAAAAGAAGAGAAAGAGAGTCCTACGAAGTACTGTAGGACGCAGGGATAGGAGTCCTTTAGTAGATTGAACTTGCTTAAGTTGTAGGCTTAGAGGAGTCCTTTACTAGTGGACTTAGGGAAAAGCTAAGTGCCAGAGAACTGTAAAGACTCGCCAGTACAACTGTAAGAACGTTCAATATAAAGGAAGAACTATTCAAAAATCCTCCAAGGAGGTAGAGGTTTACACTCAAGGACTACTTGGTCTTGAGTGGTTCCTCTATAATTCATCGTGTTCATTACTTACCTGTTTAGTACATTAAATTCCGCTACATTACTCAAGGACGCTCCTACACCTCGTAGAACGCCTAACCAAAGGACGTCTTTACCAAAGTAAAGGACGTCCCTCAGTACTAACGATCCAACAATTGGTATCAGAGCAGGCGCTCTAGATTCTTACTGAGTTGCAGGTTAAAGATGGACATGGAACCAATTGGAACCTCTTTTGTGAAGCCTCCGCGCCTAACGGACGGCAACTTCAATCGCTGGAAGACTAGGTTTGAGAACTTCTGCAGGGGTCAAAACTATCAATGCTGGAGAGTTATTATGAAAGGTGACCTTGCCGTTCCTGCTGACAAAAAGGACAAAGAGGACGAGTGGGGTCCAGATGAATTCAAATTGATGGAGACTAATGCAAAGGCTATATGCTTCCTTCAAGCATCCCTTTGCGAGAGAGACGCCACAAGAGTTGGCAACTTGGCAACTGCCAAACAACAATGGGAAGCTCTTGAAAAATTCCACGTAGGAACTGCTGAAATGAGGGAAGACGTTCAGCTTGAAATCAAAAGGGAATTCTATGCTTTCAGAATGCTCCCCAATGAATCTGTGAACGACTATTCATACCGTTTTGAACAACTTGTTACCAAGATGAGGAACCTGGGCGTTCCTGAAGCTGAAGTTTCAATGAGAAACAGAGTTCAAGTGGTCATTGATGGTCTAACTGGAAAGTGGAACTTTGATAGAACCACGTTCAAGGAAAATACAGCCAACAAGACTCTCGATATGGAAGAGATCTACGGGAAGCTAAGAGGATATGAAGCATGGAGGAACTCTGATTTAGCTGAGCTAGCAAGGAATCCCCAAACAGATCTAGCATTGATGACATCAACACCAGAGTACGCTGAGTATTTGCGTCGTCAAAGAGAACTAGCTATGATGGTAGAAGCCAACAAGAGTGAGAACCGTGAACGGATGCGCGTTCAAGCCTTGAAAGAGAAGGAAAGCAAGTCTAAGGAACAACTGGATGAAGAAGAAGAAGTTGCTCTTATCCACAAAGCTCTCCGTTCTTTTGGCAAAAGGAACAAATACTTCAACAAACACAAGATGCCTTACAAGAAAGAAAGTCCCAAATACACTGAGGCAGAGATGAAAGAACTTACTTGTTACAAATGTAACAAGAAAGGACACTTTGCTAAAAAATGTACAACGGGAATGACCTCAAAGGAGATGAAGACAAAAGCCCTCATTGGAGCGTTCGCATCTGCATGGGACAATGTCAGTTCTGATGATGAAGAACCAGATGAGCAAGAGGCGTACGTAGCTATTGAGGACGCCTCTGATAATGAACAAGTAGCGTTCATGGCCATGGAGGATGCCACAGTTATTGAGGAGGACGCTCCGAGATCTGAAAATGAGGTTTCTCGTGAATCTATGATGAGTTCTTTAGAAAATTGTTCCAAATCCAAGCTCATTAAACTCATTGGTAAAATTATGGAAGAAAGTGTGGTCATGCAACATAGAATGGATGAACTTGAACTTGAAAATGAAAATATTGTGGTTGAATGTGAAAACTGCTCTATAGTGTCTTTGAAATTGGAATCCTCATATGAAGAAAACAAATCTCTAAAAACTGAAGTGATGTGCCTTAAACTAGAGAACGTCAAGCTTAGGGAAGAAGTGAAGGTGTTAGGAAAGAGTCCTATCATTGAGGAAGTTAGACCAATGGTCTTCGTCCCAGCCAAAAGAGGACTAGGATACGAGTCTGACTCTAGGAACTCTCTCCCTAGCGACTTTGAGGCTAGCAAAACTTCGGAACTTGAACTAGAAAGAGAGAAAACCAAGAATCTCCTTGAAAGAATTAGAGTCCTAGAAAGTGGAGAAAAAGGTCAAGAGGACTACTACACTAATTCTACCAGTCATAAAATTTACAAGAAAATTGCTAAAGGGGACGGTTCAAAAGTGTGTGATCCCCAAAAGATGAAGCAAAACAAAATCCAACGTCCCAACAAGAAGTACTACCTAGGTAATTACTATAGGACGTGTTGGTACTGTGGACAAGGTGACCACTTCAAATATGACTGTGTAAAACTTAAGGAAGACATTGAAAGTGGCAAAGCTGCTAGGACTAACAATGAAAATGCTAAGTCCGTTCCAAAAGCTAATTCTAGGCGTCCTAGACGTTCTAGAAGTTCTTTCCGCAAACATGCCATTTCTAATGATGTTAACATAAATGACTATATGCCAGAACCAACGTTCTATTATTGTAATGAGCCAGGTAAGGAACACCTTGCCTGGGTCGCCAAGAACTAACCTTGTTTTGGCAGGTGGAAGTGAGGGGACGCCCATGGATCATTGATAGTGGCGCCTCAAATCATATGACAGGAAGCCAGATCCATCTCACTTCTATCCAAAGTAGTGTCACGGGAGGAACTGTCTCGTTTGGCAACAAGGGCAAAGGAAAGATCAAAGGAACGGGAACTGCTATTCTCAACCCGTCCATCAAAGCAACAAATGTCAGTCTTGTTGAAGGACTTGGCTTCAATCTTCTTAGCGTCTCTCAAATGTGTGATCAAGGTGAAAACCTAGTCACATTTGACTCAAAGGAGTGCCTTGTTATCAACAAGAAGTCCAACAAAGTTGTTCTCAAAGGAGCACGCCAGAACAATGTCTACATCTTTAACCAGGAGTTCAAGCCGAAATCAGAGTTGTGTTTATTTGCTTCAAAGGAGGACGCTGATCTCTGGCATCGCCGTCTTGGCCATGTTGGACCAAGCACAATCCTCAAGTTACACCAGCAAAACCTTGTGAAAGGACTTCCCCGAATTGATCCTGAGACTGTTGAACAGTGCGAAGCCTGTATCAAAGGGAAGCAAACAAGAACGTCGTTCAAGTCCAAAAACGAAGTTAGTACAAAGCAGCCTTTGGAACTCCTCCATATGGATCTTTGTGGACCAATGGAGACGTTGAGCCACGGTGGAAAGAGGTACATTTACGTTCTTGTAGATGATTTTTCTCGATTCACTTGGGTTCTTTTCTTAGCGTCCAAAGCAGATTGTTTCAATGCGTTCAAAGTCTTCATCAAATAAGTGGAAGTTGCCCTTGAGACGCCTCTCAAAGCCATAAGATCAGACCATGGAACGGAGTTCCAAAACTCAGAGTTCCTTGCCTACTGTGATCAACATGGCGTCTCGCATAACTTCTCATCTCCAAGGACTCCTCAACAAAATGGAGTTGTGGAAAGAAAGAATAGGACGCTAGAGGATATGACAAGAACTATGCTCTTGGCAAATAGCGTCCCCAAGTACTTCTGGGCGGAAGCTATTGCTACAGCATGCTACATCATCAATCGTGCCATGATCCGTCCTCTGCTGAAGAAGACGTCCTATGAGTTGTTGAATGGAAGGAAGCCTCGCATTGACTATCTCAGAGTCTTTGGATGCAAATGTTTCATTCACAACAGTGATAAAGAAAAACTTGGAAAGTTTGATGCAAGGAGTGATGAAGCCATATTCCTTGGGTACTCTCTCACCAGCAAAGCTTATAGAGTTTTCAACAAAAGGACTCTAAAGCTTGAGGAGAGTATTCATGTTGTGTTCAAAGAACGTTTATCTCACAAAGAAAAATCAAGGAAGAAAGAACGCTCCTCTTCACAACAACAGAACGACTCTGAAGATGAAGCTGAAGATTGGACCTCAGGAAAATACTATGTCCCCAAGGACGCATCTCCAATTCCTGAAGAAGTCTTAGTGGATGCTCCCAGTGTTGTTCAAGGAGTTCTCTCTCGTAGTGAATCTCCAGTTCAACAAGATGTGGCTGAATCAAGTCAACAAGGCGAGCAACGCCAAAGTGTGGACGCTCTCTCTGAGGGGGAACACACTGAGGACGATGCTCAAAGTGACAGTGATAATTCTGATGGAGACATTGATACAAGATTTGCTCAGTTGTTTCAAAGGGAGTCCCGCTTCTCTAGGGACCACCCAACTTCTCAAATTGTATCTGATCCGTCTTAAGGAGTTCAAACCAGGTCAGCTGCAAGCAAGTCCCAGAGTGCAAATTTAGCTTTTTGTGCTTTCAATGCCTTTGTCTCTATGGTGGAACCAAAGAATATCAAAGAAGCACTCCAGGACGCTGACTGGATTCAAGCAATGCAAGAAGAACTCAACCAGTTTGAAAGAAACAAAGTTTGGACTCTCGTCCCACGTCCCAAAGGCAAAAATATCATAGGGACGCGATGGGTGTTCAGAAATAAGCTTGATGAGAGTGGACGTGTGTCAAGAAATAAGGCAAGACTGGTGGCTCAAGGATTCAAGCAAGAGGAAGGCATAGACTATGATGAGACCTTTGCTCCTGTTGCTAGAATTGAAGCCGTTCGTCTCCTTATTGCCTTCGCCGCTCACAAAGGATTCAAGTTATTTCAGATGGACGTCAAGACTGCCTTTCTCAATGGAAAGCTAAAGGAGGAAGTGTATGTTGCTCAGCCCCCTGGCTTCGAGGACGCCTCTCACCCAGACCATGTGTACTACTTGGACAAAGCACTCTATGGACTCAAGCAAGCCCCTCGTGCATGGTACGACAGGTTTGCGTCCTTTCTTTTGTCTCATGGGTACACTAGAGGTTCAATTGATAAAACTTTGTTTATAAAGAAAGTTCACAAGGACATTTTAATTGCCTAAGTCTATGTTGATGATATAGTCTTTGGTAGTACTAACATGAAACTTGTAGATGAGTTCAAGTCCTTAATGAGTAGTGAGTTTGAGATGTCCCTCATTGGAGAACTCAATTTCTTCTTGGGACTTCAAATCAATCAACTCAAGGAAGGGACGCGCATTCACCAACAAAAATATGTCCGTGAAATGCTTGAGAAGTACGGGATGAACACATCCAAACCTGTTGCAACTCCTTGTTCTCCAAACTCGCGTCTTTACACAGACGAACAGGGAAAGGACGTTGATCAAAAGCTTTACAGAGGGATGATTGGTTCTTTGCTCTACTTGACTGCAAGCCGTCCCGACATTATGTTTGTCGTTTGCTTGTGTGCTCGCTTTCAGGCGAATCCAAAGGAGTCCCACATGCAAGAAGTCAAAAGGATCTTTCGCTACCTCAAAGGACGCGATGATCTTTGCCTTTGGTACCCCAGGAAGACGTCCTTCAAGCTTGTTGGCTACTCGGACGCTGATTATGCTGGTCATGTAATTGACAGAAAAAGCACTTCAGGAATGGCACAGTTCCTTGGTTCATGCCTAGTCTCTTGGGGATCTAAGAAACAGAACTCTGTGGCGCTTTCAACTACGGAAGCCGAGTACGTTGCTGCTGCCTCGTGCTGTTCACAAGTCATCTGGATCAAATATCAACTAGAGGACTACGGTATCAATCTTGAAACTATTCCCATTCGTTGTGATAACACAAGTGCTATTGAAATTTCTAAGAATCCTGTTTTTCATTCACGTACAAAGCATATTCATATAAGGCATCATTTCTTGCGTGATAATGTTGAACTAGGACTCATTAGTATGGAGCATGTAAGGACTGAAGACCAAATAGCTGATATTTTCACTAAGGCGCTTGATAGACGTCCCTTTGAGCATCTAAGGTTGCTTTTGGGGATGATAACTTTTAAGTAGCAAGTCCCGTTCTACTATTCCCTCAATGATTGGCTATGTCTTGTAGATTCTAAGTGTTTAAGGACTGTTATGCTTTGAATTCATATTTGCAAGGACGCTAGTCTAAAACTTCATGTGTTTGCTACTTTGGAACGCCATTCAAATTTTCTCTATTTTGTCTTGAAAATAGTATCCCTGATCACCCAACCCTCATTATAAGCCGAAATGATGGGAACTCTAAGCTTACCCTAGCCGAGAACTCCGCAAAAGCGTCCTATGAGCTTCATATTTTCTTTTACGGGACGTACTTACGTTGTTCTCAACTGGTTCGAAAGGTGATCACAAGAACGGTAAGTTGGTTATTGGTTTGCTTGAAAAGGTAAATTTTTGCTAAGTATGAGAGAACGCTCAGTGTTGATTGAGAAGAACGCCAGTTCAGTATTTGAGGAGCAGTTGAAGAGACAGAAATTTGAACTTTTGAAAGTGTGAACAGTGACCGTTGCTTTTGCTCAATGCTTAAGGGGGAAGTTTTGCCACGTGTCGCACAGTAAAACAGTGGTAATTACAGTTTGTGCCACCGCTTCCTCTATATAAGGCCAGAACAGTCGCTCTCAGAATTTATTACGCTCAACCACTTTCTCGCTCTCAAAATTTCTCTGACATCTCTCTAGAACTCCGGCAGTTTTCTCTCACTAAAATCTCACCTGAGTAATGTCTCAACAACAAAAGAACGTGGCCGGATCTTCTACTGGCGGGAAGCGTAGAAAGCTGGTGAAGTTCCACTTCATCGAGAAACCAAAGCCCATCGTTCTCAATGAATCATTGGTGGACTTCATCAACAGGAAGCCGCGAACCCTGTACAACTTAATAAGGGAACGCATGGACTTGCCGGAGATCAAGGACGATGCAACGAAGACTAAGAACTATGAAAGGTTCATTGAACGCTTCGTCGTGCCAAGTCTTCACAAAACCAACTACAAGGACTTGCCAGGACGGATGGACGACGTTCTCTTCTTCTCTCAATTTGGAGGTGAGAATCTGGGTCCTTTACTTGAACTTATACCCGACCTCCACAACGCCGTCCTTCCAGATTTTCCCATGTACCCTAAGGACTCTTTGGCGTACAGAATGCTAAAGTTCCGTGTGCCAAGTCCTTCTCCACCACCTCCTCAAGTCCCCACCATCACCACCAAATCTATCCTCCCATCCAAACGTTCAACCCCCTCATCTCCTCTTTCAAAATCATCAAAGCCAACCTCCTCCAATCCCACACAAATAGTGGATAAATTTCCACCGCATTTAAAGGAGGGACGCTCCAAGAAAGTTCACGACCCAAGGCCCCTCAAAAAGGCCAAAACCTCAAGCGTCCCATCTTCCAAACCAAGGCCTAGCACCACAAAACGGCCTTCCAACCTCTCACAAGAATCCACTCCACCTCCTCAACCCCTTACCATTGTCCAACTCCCAACTCCTCCACCGTCCCCTCAACCCTCAAAGAAAAATGCTCTCATTCCTTTCCCCCCAAACCTCACGCCTCTCCTCTCAACCTCGCCAACTTCCCATCCGCTCCGGCTCATATTTCTCCACCAAAGGACCCCGAGACCCCCAGATCTCGCCGTCCCTCATCAGAGAGCGGACCAGAGGACGTTGAGCAGCGTCCCGCCCTTGAGCATACCTTCAAACGCCGCAAAGCTGGCGAATCACCAAAGGTGCTCATGGTTCAAGCCGCTCTAGAGCCCGAGCACATCTCCTCCTCCTCCTCTAGCTCATCTGAGAGCCAAAGAGGAACGCCTGCGGCCCAAGCCTCCTCGTTCATAGATGTTGTTGGCGACTCCAACGACGTGGCCGAAGGAGTTGAGAATGCTCCTGCTGAACAGATTGAGGACGCTGGTGGGCACCAGGTCGCTCAGGAGAACGCCGAGCCGACTCTCTCTGATGAGCTCGAGCGTGATGCTCAGGAAGTCCCCCCATATGACCAGTCCCTCCCAATCCTAAACCCCACCCAAGCTCCTCAAGAAAACCCCTCTCCCTCAATCCAAACAGAATCCCATCAAGTCCCCGCGGACGCTGAGCCAACAACAACAGAACAACAGACAGAGGCTCAGGACGCCGAGGGCACGTCCCAAGGTCAGACCTCTGGTGCCGATCAAGCCATAGCTGGTGGCGATGCTGAAAAAGAACAAGGCACAGAGGACGCTCCTTCAAAGGACGCTTCTGACAGTGACTCGGACAAGGCTGAGGACCAGTCAGATGATGATGAGGACTCTGAGTCCCCCAAGGGAAAGCGTAAAAGGAAGAACGCTGATGTGCCCGTCAAAGTGCTTAGCCCGCTCATTTATTCTGAAGAGTGGCTAGCCTCCTTTGATGATGAAGATGTTAAGGAGTTCCTCGACCTTCTGAAATTCCAAGGATGGCAGAACGTTGGACCAGCGCCGACAACTGTTGACAAAGATCAGGTGAAGGAGTTCTACAGGGACTTGCGCTACAAGGCCAAAGATGGCTCACTCCACTTCAAAATTGAAGGTGAGAAGGCTTCAGTGACAGAACGCCAAATGCGCACCTTCCTGGGTCTAGGTCCACGCAAGCCACCGTCCGATGCTCTTAGCTCACTCCCTGAAGGCGGCTTTGAAACGACTGATCAAGAACTGCCTCTAGTTGAGCACATCTTTCAGGGAAAAAGGCCGATGGGACTCGACACGGTAGCTCACGTTCTGAGCAAGGTTGGCGCAATCATTCACTACTTCATTTGTCGCGCCATTCTTCCAAGGTAGGAAAAGCGTTCAATTGTGCAAACTCATGACATAATCCTAATTGACGCTATCCTAGAACGCCGCCCAATCAACTTAGCCAGAATTGCTATGCAACATATGGCCAAGTGTGGCAGGAAGAGGCACGCCTTGCCGTACCCGGGTGTAGTGAAGGCGATTTTGCAGTCCCAAGATGCTTATGATGAGAACGCTCCCTCTGAGGAACTTGGTTTGAAATGGAATGCTAAGAAGGGACTCGTCGAGATAAGGCACAATGAAGAGCTGCCGTCTGTGCTCAAACAGTTAGAAGCTGAGGCTGAGGAAGCCAGACAGAAAGCCGAGGAAGAACGCTGATTCGCTCTACTTTGTATAGGTTAACTCTTGTATTTTAGAGCTATATTGAGAGTGTTTAGGTTAGTTTTGAGCGTAATTGTAATATCAAGACCGAAGACACAAGACATGAAGAATCAAGAGTAAAAGAGCTTAAAGAAGAATCGCCACTGCATGGATACCGCGGACGCGTTACACATGGCGCGGGCGCGGTCGAGTGGAGGAGCGAACCAACCAAAGGAGTGAAGGCCGCGGACGCGTTGCTCATGGCGCGGCCGCGGTAGAAGCTGACCCGGGACTTGACCAAGTGAAGGCCGCCGCGGGCGCGGATCTGGTGCCGCGGGCGCGGTGGTAGCCGACTTCCAGACGGACGAAATCTTGGCGTTTCTATCTTGTTTCCTTTCTTATCTTTCGGTTTCCTATCTTATTTAGTCCGAAAAGGTTGATCTTTTGGGCTATATAAGGGGGACCTTTTCTAGGTTTTAGGCATCCAATTCTTGTCAATCAATTGTAATTCAATAAAAACTAGAGTTTTCTTTGTAATGGAGAACTAACTCTCCTCTGGAGTTTATTCAATCAAGGAAGCTTTATTATGAAGTTGTGAAATTCTGGTAACCTCTTTATCCTTAGGTCTTTATTGATACTCTTGTGCTTAATCCCATGATCTATGTTTGATTTTATTTTCCTGATCAACTTGTTTGATTGACTTAGATCTATTGTTTGAATTAGGATTGGTTGTTGTCTATGCATCTTTCCTGTTCTCGAAACAACTCTATTCTAGGACCGTGGACTAGTTTAGGGAAGAGTATTCAATGGTTAAATTATGCATGAGACTCGTAGCTTGATTGCATGATTTGATTTCCTATTATCCCTGTGCTCTATGCTAATTCTAGGTTAAGCGTCCTTGCCTAGGGTTATAGAATTGCTTGGACCGTGGACTTGCGATTTCTAATGATTGGGATTGGAATTGACCTAAGCATATAAAGAGGTGGATGAATTCATGATCAACAGATTAATAAAGTGGAATTGATTGAATGAACTCTGCTTGATAACTTTGATTGAAACCGACTTTCAAAACCCCCTTTGATTACTTGCATGAAAATCACATAAAATCTGAATAAAACTGATTCCTTTGGGTTCGACCCCTTGCTTGCCTAGCTATACTTGTTTTGCATGTTTGGGATTTATTTTTGATAAGGGAACAACGACTTTGCCCGAGTCAAATTTTGGCGCCGTTGCCGGGGAATCTTTTGTTTGTTTGGATTTGTGTGCGTTTTTCGCGTTCTGCGCCCAAACCGTGCCCGCGGCCCCCTCGGCGCGCCCGCGGTTTGTACGCAGAACCATCCTTTGGGTTCGGACCTAACACATGGTCCGTACCCGGTCTACTAATTCTTCTCCTGTTCGCTTTGATCCAGAAATTGACAGGACTCTTCGGAAGATAAGGAGCGCCCCCAGACCTTCTACCTCCTACAATCTTCTTGAATCTCTCTCTCTCTCTGACTCTGAACCAGAAGACGCCATGGCAGAACAAACTATTCGCCAACTCACGGCGCCTGATCTCCAGCAACAGCAGCTCGCTGTTCAATTCCCCGAACTCGGGGAGGGTGTGAAGTTCGAGCTCAAGTCTGGCCTCATCCACCACTTGCCCAAGTTCCATGGGTTGAGCGGGGAGGACCCGAACAAACATCTCACTGAATTTCACGCGGTGTGCGTGAGTATGAAGCCCACTGATGTGACGGAGGATCAAATCAAGCTCCGGGCTTTTCCCTTCTCTCTTGAAGACACCGCCAAGGACTGGCTCCTTTATTTGGTGCCAGGCTCTATCACTACTTGGGCGGCCATGAAGAAGGCGTTTCTTGAAAAGTACTTCCCCGCTTCCAAACAAACATCTATCAAGAAACAACTCAGCAGTTTGGAGCAAGGGGAAGACGAGAACCTCTACGACTATTATGAGCGCTACAAGAGGCTCATCGCGAGTTGTCCCTACCATGGCTACCAAGCCAAGGATCTTATTTGCTATATCATTGAGGGACTCTGCGACAATGACAAGAGGCTCGTGAATGCATCTTGTGGGGCTAGTTACGAGAACTTAACCCCCGCTGCAGCTTTTCAGAAAGTGGAGATCTTGGCGGAACAAGCCCGCAATCAAAGGTCTAGGACCAATGTGAGGTCCGTTAGTGTGGTGAATGAGTCCCTGAATGCTGAAGTAAGGGAGCTCAAGGATCTTATGAAGCAATTCCTCACAAAGAAGACGGCCCAACAAGTCAACGCTTGCGGTCTGTGTTATGATGCTAGCCACCACACGGATCAATGCCCTACTATTCAAGAGACCGAGGGATCGGTCAACGCTATTGGCAATTATGGTGCGCCCCGGCCCCGGAATGACCCTTATTCTAACACCTACAATCCGGGGTGGGCAAACCATCCTCATCTTAGGTGGAGCAGCCAGCAGCAGCAAGATCCACCACAACAGCAGCAGCAGTACGCTCCTCAGGGCCAGCAACAACAATTCCGGTCCAATAATTATGCCCCGAGAGCGCCTGCTCCGTCTCAGAATGATGCTATTACCGCTCTCTTGAAGGAGAACCAAGAGACGAGAGCTGCTGTAAAGAATCTTGAGACTCAGCTGAGCCAACTTGCTACCATGATCAATCGGCTCGAGTCTAAGGATTCCGGGAAACTTCCCTCTCAACCGCTTAATCACAAGGAGAATGTGAGTGCCATGAATTTGAGAAGCGGTAGAACACTGGCGAGCCGGACATCACCCACTGGTGAAGTACCGCGCCCGCGTTCCCCTGGCCGCGACCGCGCCGGGGCGATAGCACAAGAGGCCGAAGCCTCTGTAGAGATTCCGCGCCCGCGCTCTCCCCTCCGCGCCCGCGGAATTCTTACAGAGAACATGGAGCACGAGAGTCATAGCGACCCGCGCCCGCGGAATCCGGACCGCGCCCGCGGTAAAGAGGCCGAGCGAAATTTCGGGGCTTTGCTCGATTATGCTTTCAAGAATTACTCGCCTCCTCGCCCAAGCTCCCCTAGACGGAACCGAGCTCCAGCAGCAGAAGAGGACGATGGCTATGTGGCTCAACCTCTCCCACCAGTGGATTCCTTCAAGCCATCCCCTCCATTCCCCGAGGCTCTCAAGGACACAAGGAAGCCGGCTCATGACAAGCATTGGTTCTCTTCTGCACCCTTTTGGGACCTTCGTTATTGTTTGATTGGATTCTTGGTTTTATGCAAGCATTGGTTTGATTCAATTGGAAGTTCGATAGTGCTTGAGTTCGTTTGTTTGCAATTCAAGACGAGAAGAAGTTCGATTTACACTCGGTGTAAGATCTAGATCCGACGTTCCGTTTACAATTGTGTGACGCCCAAGGAGCCATCCTAGCCTTGTCGTACATCAAGTGGTATCATGAGACAACCGATCTTGAGTTACATCGAGTTAAGTCATATAATTCTCGTTCTTATTTCATAGTTGTGATTTTGGTTCAATCCTTCACTAGATTTCCTTCTAAGTTTTGATTTTTCTTGTAGGAATCACCAAAGACACGACCTCTTTGACATACCTTATGACACAAGCAATTGTATCGTGCCCTTTGTCCTAGCCCAGCCGTGTCCCCTAGTGAATCGTTGCTCGAGTTTTGAAACCCTAAGCGACCTACCAAATACGATTCGACCAACCTAGAGATTCTTGTTTGATTGATTGGATATAAGTCAAGTTAAACCGATCCATTGCATATTGTTTGCTTTAGAAAGTTCCACATATTAGAAGTCGATTATGTCTTGCATGATTATGTCTTACTTGATGGCTACAAAGGTTGAAATTTGCTTCATGCTTTGTGCTTATTTCTAATCTCCTAGTAGTTTCATTGGTAGCATAAATCATGTGTTCGTCAAGGCTAGTAGCCGAAATTCATAGTGCTTGCCTCTTTCTTCGCTTTGCATCATCACAAGTTAGTAACATGTGTATAAACTCAAAAAAAAAACGAAAGTGATTTACCCTACTAGTAGAGCACCTTCACCAAAAAGAAATTCCATTACACTATTGCATTTGATTCCTTTTGTTTAGGTTTCTAATTGCATATCATAATAGCATAATTACTTTGAAGGAATTCGATTCTCTTGTGAACAGTTGCATTGTGTTTAATTGCCTCTCAATTGTCTTACTTGAAATGTCTTTTCCTTTTCTCACCTTAGTTGAAAGCTTGCTTAGTTACCTATTGAACTAAAGTCTCAATTGTGATTGATCAAGAACAAGTTTTGACTTGATAAGGTGTAGCTTTAAGTAGTGAACTCGTTGAACACCTTACTTGCTTGGTGTTGTCTTTCTTCTTCAGGATGTTGGATAGTGAAGAAACAAGGAAGTCCATCTCGGACTCTAGTGGGGACAAACTCTCGTCCAGCCACATTACTAGAACCGTTGATGAAACTTTGACGTTAAGGTACCCACGCATCTCGGAGGTAGAGTTGGAAGCAGCCAAGCCGGAATTTGACGCCATAAATTCACGGATTGGCGAGATAAATGATCTAATGTCAACATTGACCAACATGATGATGGAGATCAAAGCAACACTATGAACGTTGGTGGATACTAGTGCGTCTAAAGAATCTTCAACCGTGTTGGCTAGCCAAGCTGACCCCATTCTCCAATTGAAGTCGAGTGAGGTACCCCTTAACTCTTCGTCAATTGCTTTTGCTACTAACTCCTCTCTTGTGCCAATGTCTTCTTTGCCTATACAGCCCTATTCCACACCTATTTCATCAAACAAAGGCAAGAACATAGCGGAGGAGAATGACGGTGCGGGCAACACGAGCTCAAAATTCCAACTTGGCTCAACACCGTACCCGGATGATGCACATCAATCCAAGTATGGCTACATCGCAATGACTCAGCCCGGTCCCTTAAAGATTGGCTCCATAAGGGGTCAATACAACTCCAAGGCCACTTACAAGACGCCAAACAAGCACAACGAGGAGGGCTCATGGTATGCTTTGCCCAACACTTGGCAAAGTACCTATGTACCTAACACGTCCCTTCAAGCCGTCATGGTACACAATTTCCATGGAGATGTGGACGGACCCGAGGACATGCCATTACCTTGCTATGTGGGAGAAAACGGCCTCAACAACAGCATGCACCATGGAGCGCTCCCACAAGCACAAAGGCGTGATGTGAAGATCAAAGTGGAGCACTTTGATGGAGAGCTTGATCCGGAGAAGTGCTTAGAGTGGGAGCAAGATACCCACCATGTTCTTGAACATCTTGGCTACAACGAGACGGAAAAGGTGGACGTGGTTACCCTTCATCTAAAGGGACCTGCTTGAGCTTGGTGGTACCGTAAGAAAGAGGAGCGTCAAAGGAGAGGTTGACCAAGGATTGAGACTTGAAATCAACTCAAGTACTTGATGAAGAAGAGATATGTGCCCGAGCAACATGTCGAGCAAATGAGATTGTGAGTGGCTATGTGCAAACAATGTCCTCACACGCACACTCAATTCTTCAATGAGCTAGAAAATGTGAGTTTTAAAGCGGGGATTCATCACATTCAACAATCCCTTAGAGCTCAGTTTTTGGCGGGTTTGAATCAAGATGTGAGAGATGGCGTGGAGTTCTTACAAATTGAGGATCCAACAAGGCTAGTGAATGCGGCACAACTCTTATACAATCAGCTTCAAAGGAAGAAGAAACAAGCATGGGGTTCGAACACTCGAAGAAGGTACACACCTAATCCTACTTCCAATCTCAAAACTTCTTCTTCTAATCCTTCTTCTCATCCTCGGGGAGCTTCAAACTCACCCAAAAACGAGGCAAATGTTTCTGGGAAACCGACCTTTGGCAACTCTCAAAGCCAATGCCCCAATGAGTTGAAGTGCTTCAAGTGCCAAGGAAGAGGCCACATCGCTCGTGATTGCACCAACTCCAAAACCGTGTACTACACCACTCAAGGCTATGTCACCAATGATGAGGATGCCGAGGAGGAGGTGGCACCAACGTAAGTGGAGGAGGAGCAAAATCATGGCGAGTCTTATGAGGAGGAGTTCGTCCAACCCGAAATGGAACAAGCCTATGCTTATGTCAATCAAAAGGACATCCTCACCCTTCAAGAAGCCCCTAGAACCGACCAAAGAGAGACCATTTTTCATACTAGGTGTACAGTACGCAATCAATGCATTAACATGATTATTGATAGCGGTAGTAGTTGCAACTTGATTAATGCTAGAGTGGTTCATGATTTGCAACTTCCTACTAAATTGCATACTCTACAATACGGTTTAAATGGAATCAATTTGGGTGCTTCTCAACTCATTACCCATACATGTGATGTGCATATTACAATTGGCTCTTATAAGGATGTAATTACATGTGATGTCTCTCAAATGGAATGCACTCATATTCTCTTAGGTAGACCATGGTTGTTTGATAAGAAAGTAATATATTATGGATACCTTAATACTTATGCTTTTAACCATCTTCGGAGAAGATTCACTCTTCTACCCCTATCTCCCCATGAAGTTTTACAGGATCAAGTGAGGCGAAATCAAGCACGAGCCATTGATGAGGCTAGGCGTGCCTCCAAAAACAAGGAGAAAGATGATGGTTTAGTGGAGGAGCGTCGGGGGAAGTCGTTGGGTGCCCCCAAAGCTCTAAATGCCCCAAAGGAGTCCCGAGAGAATGACAAGAAACCAGGACCACAGGGCAAAGTATAGCACCGAGCTCTCACACTAGGCAAAATGGAAGAAGGGTCGTACACGACCGCGTGGAGGTCGGCCTCGACCAACAGGCCAAATTGGCCCTCTTAGGACCGACCCGGGGGGGGGTCGATTACGACCCACCTGCCAAAGTGGTCTCTCAGGACCGAACCAGGGGGGTCGTGCACGACCCATCTAGGGTCGATCATGACCCACATGCCAAATTGGCCTTCTCAGGACCAACCCACAAGGGGGTCGAGCACGACCATGCAATGATGCGTCATTGTTACTTGTTGATTAGAAAGGAGGTTTGCACACTTGAGCGTACCCATGATGAGGTTCCGAAGTGTGTACGAGACGTCCTAGAAGAGTACAAAGACATCATGCCCGAAGAGCTGCCAAAAGGATTACCACCAATTCGGGGAATTGAGCACCACATCGATCTTGTCCCGAGAGCGTCTTTACCCAATCGAGCAGCATATAGAGCCAGCCCCGAAGAGACCAAGGTGCTTCAAAGGCAGGTGCAAGAGCTCATGGACAAAGGCTATGTGCGAGAGTCAATTAGTCCTTGTGCCGTACCCGTCATCTTGGTGCCCAAGAAAGATGGAACTTGGCGGATGTGCGTGGATTGCCGAGCCATCAACCAAATAACGGTAAAATATCGTCATCCCATTCCTCGTTTAGATGATATGCTTGATGATTATATGGTGCTTGTTTCTTTTCAAAATATGATTTAAGAAGTGGGTATCATCAAATTCGTATGAAAGAGGGAGATTAATGGAAAACGGCTTTTAAAACTAAGTATGGACTTTATGAATGGTTAGTTATGTCTTTTGGTCTTTCAAATGCACCTAGTACATTTATGAGTTTAATGAACCATGTTTTAAGAAAATACTTAGGGAAATTTATCTTTGTCTATTTTGATGATATTTTAGTGATTAGTAGATCCCTAGACGAGCATGTTGAACATTTAAGAGTTGTTTTTGAGTGTTTACGAGTTGAGCACTTGTATGTTAACTTTAAAAAATATTCTTTTTGCTCGGAGTCTACTCTTTTCCTTGGTTTTGTGCTTTCCAGGAGAGGACTACAAGTTGATGATGCCAAGGTGAAAGCAATCAAGGAATGGCCACAACTGACTACACCAACAATGGTGCGTTCTTTCTTGGGATTAGCCGGGTTCTATAGACGTTTTGTGAGAGTATTCAGCGTCATAGCAGGCCCGATGCATGAATTGACCACGAAGAATGCCTCTTTCAAGTGGAATGATGTCCACGAGGCTGCCTTCCAAAGCCTAAAAGCGAGCCTCACCAACGCCCCTCTTCTTCAACTTCCCGACTCTATAAAGACATTTGAATTGGAGGTTGATGCATCCGGGCATGGAATTAGAGGCGTACTAACTCAAGGAGGCAAACCCGTGGCATACTTTAGTGAGAAGCTAAGTGGAGCGAAGTTGAACTATCCCACTTATGACAAAGAATTGTTTGCCTTGATTCGGTTTGAAGACATGGCAACATTATCTTTGGCCTAAGGAGTTTGTCATACACTCGGACCACGAAGCTCTCAAGTACCTCAAGAGCCAATCTCAGCTCAATAGGAGACATATATGCAAGATGGGTGGAGTTCATGGAGACCTTCCCATACGTGGTGAAGTACAAGAAGGGCAAAGACAACATCATCGCCGACGCCCTATCTAGGCAGTATGTAAGTCTATCTTCTCTTGATGCAAAAATCCTTGGTTTTGCTTTGATTAAGGAACGATATGCTAGTGATCCTTTCTTTGGTGACATCTATGATCATTGCATGACTAAGGGTCCTATGAACGCTTTCTTTGTTGACGATGGCTATTTGTTAAAAAAAGGGAAATTGTGCATACCATTGTCTTCAATTCGTAGGTTGCTTACTAGAGAAGTGCATGAAAACCAAGGGCATAGGGGTTTAGATAAGACTTTATAAGGACTTAAAGAGCAATACTATTGGCCTAACATGTCACGTTATGTGCAGAAATTTGTTAATGGTTGTGTTGTTTGTCATAAAGCTAAGTCTAGACTTAATCCCTCTGGTTTATATTAACCTCTTTCTATTCCTAGCGCACCTTGGGAGGATATCTCTATGGATTTCGTTGTTGGTTTGGCTAGGACTAGAAGGGGTAGTGATAGTATTTTTGTGGTGGTTGACCGTTTTTCAAAAATGGCACATTTCATCCCATGTCATACTACCAATGATGCTTCTATGATTGCTAACTTGTTCTTTAAGGAGGTGGTTCGTCTACATGGTATTCCTCTTACCATTGTGTCAGACCGTGATACAAAATTCTTAGCTATTTTTGGAAGTGTCTTTGGCATAAGGTTGGTACGAAGTTGCTCTTCTCTACATCTTGTCATCCTCAAATGGATGGACAAACCGAGGTAACTAATCGCACTCTCGGAGCTCTTCTTTGTACTATGGTTAAGACTAACCTTAAAATGTGGGAAGAAGTTTTGCCTTTTGTGGAATTTGCTTACAATAGGTCCATCCATTCCACCACAAAGAAGACACCATTCGAAGTGGTGTATGGCCTTAACCCCAAGACGGTAAGTGATATGGCGCCCCTACCTTACAAGGTTGAGCCACACAAAGATGCTTTGGATCGTGTGGAATCCATTCGGTGCATTCATTAGGAAACAAGGATGAATTTGGAGCTCAAGGATGAGAGATACAAGACGCTTGTGGATCGTGGAAGGAAGGAGATGCTCTTTGAAGAAGGCAACCTCGTGTGGGTGCACTTACGAAAGGAACGTTTCCCTCATGCTCGGAACAACAAGCTCAAGCAAAGGGGAGATGGACCATTATGGGTGATCATGAAGCTTGGACCAAATGCTTATGAGTTGGAGTTGTACGATGAGTGTGGTGTCCATCCCGTATTTAATGTTTCGGATTTGTAACCATTCATACCCGATGATGACTCCGACTTTGAACCGAGGACATTTAATCCGTATTTAGTGGAGGAGAATGATAGCAAACAAGATGATGAAGATCCACGAGATGTTGAAGAGATGATGACGGCTCCAATTCAAGGTCCAATGACAAGAAGCCGAGCTAAGAAGATCATCAAAGGAACCTCGATTGCACTCAAGTGTCTCTACTCAAGATTGGATGAGCCTAAGAAGATGAAGTGGGTCAATTACTTGCAAGCAACCCAAGAAGACGAAGGAGATGGTCAGGCACGACCATGGTGGGTCGGCCACGACCCACGAGACATAAGGCCCTCTCAGGACCGACCCCCAGGGGGTCGTGCATGACCCATCTAGGGTCGATCCTGAGGCATGTCTCTCTTCCGCCGGGTTTCCTTGTTGGTGTCTTGCGGCCCAAGTTGTTTCCTTTCTTGTTGAAACAAACTATTTCTATCTTTGTTTTATTTTAGGTTTATTTATTATTATGAGATATGCTTTATATCTTATGATAATAAATTAGGAATTTTCTAGGGCTAGAATAAATACTTGGGTTTTTCTCTTTATTTCTTTTCAGCGTAGATTGAAGAGAGCATTATGCTTCTCTTCTACGCCCTTTTGAGACCTTCGTTATTGTGTGATTGGATTCTTGGTTTTATGCAAGCATTGGTTTAATTCAATTGTGAGTTCGATAGCGCTTGAGTTCGTTTGTTTGCAATTCAAGACGAGAAGAAGTTTGATTTACACTCGGTGCAAGATCTAGATCCGACGTTCTGTTTGCAATTGTGTGACGCCTAAGGAGCCATCCTAGCCTTGTCATACATCAGACGGTGTCTAGGTATCCATCTAGGTCTCCTAGGTACTAAGTAGTCCCTTTCCGCCTAGGATCCGCCTAGCATTTTTTAGAATATTATACTTGTATATTCAACATTAGTGCCAATAGAGTTTTTTTTTTATTCCAAAGTGCCAATAGAGTTTGTCAACATTAAAACTTATGGTAGAAGAAAAGATTATTCTAAATGGGAGTCTATTAGCTTCCATCACTATCCTAAAATTTCCCCCTTTTTGATGATGACAAACCCATTTCAATAAGGCAAGTATTTTGAATTATGAGAAAGACAATTCATGATTCAGTAGGCTTTTTAAAAAAATGAACCCAAGCAAGGAAAGAAGCAAAGAGTCACTATTCTCCTGAATTTTTTACTTCCCTCTTTTTTACGAATGTGAACAAAGTATATTCTAATTCCCAAGAATTACAGAAATAGTTTCCCCTAAGCAATTGATGTCCGCGTTTTTAGGTAGATTTTTAGGGTCTAGATAGGTTAGTATAAGTTGATTTTCGTGGTTGAGTCTTGTGTTTTTGAGTCTTTTTGCATAAGTTTTCGTATTTCCTTGAGATTCGGAAACTACGCGCTTTTGTGTCATTTTGTAGGTGTTTTGGAGCTTGAAGACGAGTTTGGAGCAAGACTTGGAGAGGATGGATGAGCTAGGTGGAAGATTCAAGTAGAAGAGCCAAGAAGAAGAGCTTAAGAGAAGCAAAATCAACAAGAAAAGTGAAGAAAATCGACCCCAAGATCGAGCCCAAGGAGGTCGATCTCGAGCCACTTGACCAAACTTAGAATGCAAGGAATTAGAGCCTCAGGATCGACCCTGAAGGGGTCGATATCGACCCTCCATGAGGTCGATCGCGCGTCACCGCCTTCACCTATCCGGAAATATTGTTGAAGTTTCCTAGTTCGTATTTTAGGAAGGTGTTTTGTTTGTGTTTCCTAGTTAGATTAGGACTCCTTTTTGTCTATAAAAGGAGGTTGAACCTATAGTTTTTAGGAAGGCTATCAATATTCAATATTCATTCAATTAACAATCAAGACTTGGAGAATTTGGGAGAAGACTTGGGGAGCAAGTTTGAGGTTTGTAAGATTGATCTTTGGTTTTTATTTGATTTTGAGTTTGGTTTGATCATGTCTTCTTCTACTTCTTCCTTGTCTCTCTTTGCCATGTGTGAGTAGTCCTTTTAAGTTCTAGGGTTGGGTAAAAACCCAACACAATCATGCATGTTTAAAACTTGAATTCATGACTTGAATGCTAGATGATCATATCTACCTTATCTTATGCTTAATCCTTTGCGAAAGTTGAGGCATGTCTTGTGATTAACCATAGCGAAAGTGAAAGTTAGTTGCTTGATTAGTTCTAATAGGATTATTTGCGAAAGTTGATATTCCTAGGTTGAAGGATAGGTAGAAAGTTGTTTGATTTGCGAAAGTTGATTTCATAACTTGAATTGTTTGCGAAAGTTAACTTTTCTATGATCTAGATTGCATGATAGTTGTGAATTCTTGTCAAAAGCATGTATGGTTGTTGTTGTGGTAGCCCTTGCCCTAGGATTTGACTTTTATATTGATTAAAAATCGTATCTTTTGCCTTGATCTCGACTCCCTCCGTCGTGTTCGAGTTAGTTGCTTGTGATTTGTGTGTGTTCGTGTGTTATCGCTCTCAGGATCGACCTACCTAGGGTCGAGATCGACCCTCTTTGGGTCGAGCCTGAGTCGTTCTGCCCTCTTGTTTTCTTTGCTTTTCGTAGTTTGTTCGACTAAACTTAGCACTAATCTCATTCCCGTGGACGATCCTGACTTCGCTATACTCAGCGGGGTCTTGACTACAAATTTTATTTGTTCGAGAAACCCTTCAACAGCAATAACATATCTATATAACTTTAAATACAATGCAATCTCTATAGAATTCATACTTTCTAAGCTTGGCATTATAAAAAAGGAAATTGAAGATAAAGGAACACAAAAAAGAAAATAAAGTCATTAAAAGATTATTTTATTACTCAAGTGCAAGAAATGTACACTAACATTAAACATTGAAAGATAATCACAAAGAAAGATGTAATCGGCTAAGGAAATATAGAGGTTCGATCTGTTCATGATTTTAGTGTCATTAGTTATTGTTCCATAGTGAACAATTCCTTTTACTGTTATCATGGTTCATACGATTCTATGAGATTTCATTTAGAAAATGTTACTCTGTGATGTTCCTCTAGGGATGTGGAGTAGTAACTTGTGTATGTATACTTGAGATCTAGTGGAGATATTAAGAAAATGTTAGTCTGTGATGTTCCTCTGGGAATAGTGTTTTAGGAAAGACAATTCTTGTTGATTGTGCCTTAGGGAACAATCTTGTTACAGTTTGATTTTCATCACATGTGATAGCTACCTTGATAACCGTTGTATAACTATTTTATAACTTAATTTCTTTTATGATTGGTTTCTTATGAGACATATGGTTATCCAATAGAGAGTCGTTGGTGGCAATGGGATCAGTTGTAGCTACCGATAATCGCCACATAACTTCCATAAACTACGAGAAACTACTCCTAGGCTTTTCGTATGACCTATATAAGAACAAAGGGAGATCATAGTCATGGTTGGCAACGAGATCTCACTTAAGATCTCACCAACTCTACAACTAAATTGTCACATAGTCAAATTACCAACTCTAGCTACATTCAAATTGTGTTCCTAGTGGTTGGAAACATTGTGGAATACATATTATATTTGATCACTCCATTTGCTTGAACCATCTATCACACAAATTAATGTCGCAAACATTATGAGTATAACATTGTCGAATATATGTTCACTTCCTTTGCTTGAGCAAATTGTTATACATACGAAGGCCCACAAATGTTAATAACTTACAAAACAAATGTGGATACTACGTATACAAGTTCGAATACGAATTCATAATCTTTTAATATACAAACACAAATTCATGATTGATAGCTTTTATTACATTGAACAATGGAGCTTAACTATAAAAAAAAATACACAAACACTATAATACTACATATCCAAATTAGAATATTCATTTAGATTTTTTTTCAGGATAAATGAATATATGTTCTCTCTAATAGAACATGAATGTATTATACATTGAATACTCAAACATAAATCATTTGTAGGGTACACATATTCCAATACTACACAACAAATT
This sequence comes from Polygonum aviculare, assembly GCA_934048045.1. Taxonomy (NCBI): domain Eukaryota; kingdom Viridiplantae; phylum Streptophyta; class Magnoliopsida; order Caryophyllales; family Polygonaceae; genus Polygonum; species Polygonum aviculare. The sequence goes on from OW204026.1 coordinate 21,791,229, forward strand.
TGTACTACAATTTAGATATCTTGAATATAGAAGCAGAAACTGGAGTACGAATATTTCATTTGAAAATTCCGTCGACTCTTCATGCAAATTTGTATTTGAACTATTTTTAGATTTCATCATCAGAGCGGTCGGAAATATTGTCCAATACAAATACACTCGATTTACTTGATGCAACTGTTACACATATCAAAAGGACCAACATCAATATTACATATACAAGTTTAAATACAAATCCTAAATACTTGAATATATAAGCGCAAAGTGATGAATGTTCATTAAAATGTACTGAATTTATGATAACGGAATCTTGGTTATGTCTTCTAGAAGATGGAAGCACTATACATTGAATTCCTAGATTGGAGATCATTATTGGTATACGCATTCGAATACCCAACATAAATATTGGATCTTATAATTTTGTTGTATCTACTATTTATGTTTTCATATTTGAATTTTCATATGTAGTATTCGAATACGTGTATACAACCAATCATGCAGACACACAATAGATCATTTGAATACTACATGTAAAATTTTGAATCTTAAAACATAAATCTTGAATATAGAAACACGATTTTGATATCGAATATTTCTTATGAAAATTCGTTTATAATATCTCGATTATAATTGAATATTAATAAGTAAAAATTAAATATATAGATGTGCTCCAATAACACGATTTGTACTCAAACAAAACTTGATTTCTTTTATGTTCGATACTTGTGAATTATTATTCAAAGCTTGGATCACAATCCACAACGACAATAATAACGTATAGTATGCAAATCGAAAGCTTCAAAATTTAAAGAACATACCTCTATCCATTGAGAATGTTGGAGATTTTGTTGATGTTGACATTCGATCTAAGTAGAACTTTTCAATTGTTGAATCCACCCCTAGATCTGAAGAACGAAGATGGTTAATTCAACCCTAGATGTGAGGAACGAAGACAATTAATTGCATCAATGGAGAAGCTCTTGAATCGCATCAATGGAGCTTTCGATATTAGTTGGCGATCAATTTCTTATTTTTGCGTGTGGAATTAGTTAGTGAAATCTCACAATAATGGGGAGAAAATTTGGGAACAAAATCACTATAACTATAATGGTTTCCTTTTACGTAACTACCATCCATATTCATATTTTTCATTGTTTTTTTAGGTACAGAGACTCAAACTTAACCATTGATTATACATAACTAGTTTAACCACCGTATCATGTACGGGTAAAGTGATTATAAACTCAATTTAATATAGATATATAACGTCAATGATCACGTTAAAATTATAGGATCATATACATTTATATTCGTATTGTGATTAGTTTTTTTTACCAATAGTAAATCAACTCATAATATTAATAAGTTGGATTTGTTCAAAAATTACTTTACGATAAATATCACATTATATTAAATAATAATAATTATCAGAAGATTACAACTAATTTTTGGTAAGGGATAATTCATAATTTTCACTATAATTCATAATTTTTGGTAATTTTTAAGCAATTTTTACGGGATAAGATTATATGAGATTCTAACTACCTCATCCATATAAGAGAGGATCCAAGTGATTATTTTATTATAGAAATGGTATGTGATCACAATTTTTTGTGAAAACATTCATTCCGGTCAGTATAGTAGTATAAATCTAACTCATCTTTTCTATTGCATCCATTTCTCCTGTTGTAACTCTCATTCACCACCCTGAACAGCTCCTAAAAAAAGGCAAAAACAACTCGGAATAACTCCGCCTCAAGAGTCAATGAAAAATACTTGAAAAACAAGGATCATTTTTATTATAAAAAACAAGGATTCTTTTTTTTTGAACGGGTGAGAATTAGGGTAGCCCGAGTCAATTGAACGCCAAAGGGCACTTGGTCTAGCGGTAAGACCTCAATGGGGAGAACCCGAGGTCCCCGGTTCGATCCTCACTGGCGACGAAGCCACAAATTTGAATTTTCAGAGCATAGCTCTGACCTGTTTACAGGTGCTCTAGGCTAGGCCGAGTAGTACTCGGGCTCCCCTAATTCTCACCCGTTCAAAAAAAAAACAATTGAACACGTCTTGGCAATGGACAAAACTGATGGGCTTAAGGTCAGATTTTCAAAAGGGCTTACAATGGCAAATTAAACATGACAAGACAATTAAATTTTGGACGGATTATTGGACAAACAAGGGACCACTAGAAAGTTTTGCTAATGATCAAACAATGATCAATAAGGACACAATGGTAAGCGCATTCATGTTCTCGAACAAATAGTGGGATATAGGAAAATTGGAAGAAATATTTCCCTCGAAATAGTCAAAAGTGTCTTAGAAGAACCAATTCCAGAGAATCAATTACAAGATCAATTGTACTGGGCACCTAGTAAAAATGGATTGTTCTCAAAAGATTCAGCTGTGAACATAATTATAAATACAAAACAACTGAACCAAAACCCAAATAAATGAATATGGAACCTTGATATATACCCAAAAGTCAAAAGTTTTCTATCAAAGGTAGATATGAATGAGCTCCCCACAAAACAAAGATTACTACAACAACATATCGCTATCCCGTCAAACTACTTAATGTGCAATTGTAGCATGGAAATTATAACACCCTGATAATTTATAAGGGATTGAGGTGCTCTCCATCCCAACAAGAGCTCTTCATTTTCATGATTCGAGAGGTTAAAAGAACCATGAAGTTAAAGCGTGCTAGGACGAGAGTAGTACCAGGATGAGTGACCTCCTAGGAAGTCCTTGGGTTGGCATGGGATAACGCTTCTAGGGCCTCGGGCCTTACAAATGGTATCGAAGTCGACTTTGGGTTACGAGTTGGCTTGGTCCGGTGGGCGGTCCTTGGGCCTTGACGAGGTCGTCAAGTGCTTAAGTGGGGGAGATTGTAACACCCCGATAATTTATAAGAGATTGAGGCACTCTCCATACCAACAAGAGCTCTTCATTTTAATGGTTCGAGAGGTTAAAAGAACCATGAAGTTAAAGCGCTCTAGGACGAGAGTAGTACCATGATGGGTGACCTCTTGGGAAGTCCTCGGGTTGGCATGGGATAACGTTTCTAGGGCCTCGGGCCTTACAGAAAGTACATCTCACATATTGGTTACATGCTCTCATACTCGATCTATTGTAAAGAAAAGTAATGGATTAACATAACAAGTAATCAAAAACTACGATGTAATTGACAAAAGTCCTAGACAAATTCTATGTGAGCTAAAAGAAAGCTTGGGAATCCAACAACTTACGGAACTAGCAAATATATGGTGGTGCATTTGGACATACGGAAAGAAGTTAGCATTTAAACAAGAACCAGATAACTTTATAGCCAATTTAGAATTGTATAGCATGGAAGATAGCAAAAAACTGGTCGGAGGAGGAAGAAAGCATTGATAGGCCAAATAGATGTAGAAACGCGGGTAGCAAAAGAAAGAGGAGTTATTGGGAAAAACTTCCTCATACTGTTTACAAAATTAATTTTGACGGTTCGAAGATCCACATAGGAGAGACAAGTTCAAGTTTCATCATAAAAGATAAGACAAGAAATATAATTGACATGGGAGTTCAGAGAAATGAAAAAGTGTCTGTATTGAAAGCGGAAACATTAGCCCCTAGAGATGCAATCAAATTAGCAAAAGTACGAGGATTGTCGAAAATAGAAAATGAGGGTGACAACCTAATGGTGATTATGGCAGTGAAAAACTCCACCTCCCACCCTTGGGAGATTGACATCCTGATTGCGGATATCTGGAGAATTCTCCATTGTTTCCAATCAGTGAAATTCTCTCATATTAGGAGGAATTCCAACATCGTGGCTGACAAAATTATTAAAATGGGTCATAACATCCCTATCGAATTCATTCGAAAAGAGTTTAAAGACCGCGCTAGGGTGTTCATTTTAACAAGTGAACGTCCTAATTCTTAACTTATATATAAAAAAAACTCCGCCTCAAGAGTCAAGACCTACAGTATGGTACCCCAATCCCTCCGATTCTAGTATAGCGCATATCCAAATTTCTTTATAGCGCATACCCTCCTCCATCCATTAAAAAAGAATGGACGGTTCATACTTGACCACAGAAAACAGGTGGACAAGTTAATATTGTTCATACATTTTTAATGGCCGAGTGTTACAATCTTAGTTCAAGAACCTTGTCCAACATTTTTCTATGGACATTAAATTTCCATCCATGGCAAACATATGGACCGTTAAACAATACTACAATAAAAAAACGTTGGACAATGTTCTTGAACTAAGATTATAACACTCGGCCATTAAAAAGATATGAATTATATTAACTTGTTCACCTGTTTTTCATGGTCATGTATGAACCGTCTCTGCCTTTTTAATGGACAAAGGGCATGTGTTATAACCAAATTCGGGTATGCGGCTAAATAGAAGAACCGTTCCAATTTCACTACTTCGTCGTTTTTTTTTTTCGGTCGGCTTCACTACTTCGTCGTTGTACACGAGCAAGGAGTCCTTTTTTGTTGGTTGGCAGATTCTGTAGACTCCTTGAAGGAACGTCTCTTGTGGCCCTCTCCGAGCAAATTCATGGTCTCTCTGCGAATGTTGTGCCAAGCTCAACTCCTTCCACAGTCTTTTCCTCCTCCCCCTTCTCTCTCCCTTCGTTCCCCCATTCCAATCCCTAACACCCACCCTTGCCCTCCCAACCGATCTAATCTTCCTTTCCCTTCCACCATCAGAAGAACCTCTGGGGTAATAATGCCTTGCAATTCCAAACTCGGCCCCGTTACAGAGGGCTTCGCTGCTAAGCCGCCCCTCGATGATCTCCAGATTGATCAATTCATTGCCGTTGCAAACAAGCTCGCCAACGCCTCCGGAGAAGTCATCCGCAAGTACTTCCGGAAGGACTTCCGAATCATTGATAAAGATGATACGAGTGAGTTTTTGCTTCAACTGTTTCCATTCTGCTTGGTTCTGTGCTTGTATTGTAATAACTTCACTCTTTCCAGGTTGATTTTGTGTTTACTTTGGAAATTTGGAATATTAGGTTTGGTTACATCAAATGTGACAACAGTTGCTGATAACCCTGTGTTCAGGAGTTTCCTATCGTGCGAAAAATCACTTTATGATGTCAGGAATCGGGTTGGAATAGGAATGATTCACACCCTGCATTTTAGTTGGGTATGAGCGTATGTGCATTTAGTGGGAATGGTACCCAACCCTATTCTCAAACCAAACACTGGTATGGGTATAGCTCATTCCGGAACCCGATTCCTGATACCTTGGGTATAGAAACAAACAGGCCCTGAAACTTTCATATAAAATGTAGAAAATTGTTAGTAGTTTACCCCTTTGCCAATGAGCATCTTCACCATTCACTCGTTTTCATTTAGTGCTATTTGATGTCTGTCAGACTTGTTTCTCTTAGAGTTTGCAAATTCCAGATTGATTCTCCATAAGAAATGATGTTGAGGGAAAATAAATAAGCCAATGTTTCAAGGATGTCTTAGTATCTAAAATCAAATTTGTGATCATAATTCACCATCCTTCTTCTTCTTCTTTTTTTTTTTGTTAGCTTTCAGTAGGTACTAGGTACAGACAGTTTGTAGTAGTGAGGCCATTTAATCATGATCTGAAATTTGAAGAAAATTAGACATTAATGGCTTTTGAGTTTTTCTCTGGAGTCTGGAGACCTTCAACTTGCTTGCATGTTAGTCCTTTATTGATATACTGCATATCATAGGTCCTGTGACGATTGCTGATAGATCTGCTGAGGAAGCAATGGTTTCGATCATTTTGGAGAACTTTCCTTCTCATGGCATGTAAGTTGACTCTTCTTTCACACTGAGCTGGTCCTTTCAACTTATTAGTTATTTTGGCGAACTTTTTGCTGTATCGCTTAATGGGTTTTCCTTGTCGGTTAATGGCGTCATTGCTCGCTTTCAATGAGAAGCCTCAGATGACGTTCAGAGTCGGCTTAGTCAGGACATGGATCCCTTTTGACATTATATATTGCTTAAATAGAGGAAATTGGATGCTGCCATTTCCGCAAACTTGTATTAGCTAACACATTGATCCTCCCTTATTATTACCAAGTGGTAGGAAATGGACTGTTGTTGACTTCTCATGCTAATCATTTCCAGATTTGGAGAAGAAAATGGTTGGAGGTGTGAACAAGATTCAGCAGACTTCGTGTGGGTTTTAGATCCTATAGATGGCACAAAGAGCTTTATTACTGGTACTTATGTGACCGTTTTATCTTTTGTTCTAGTGATTCTGCTCATGTGTGCCCCCTGTGGAGGTGTTTTGATGTCGGAGACATGCACTGAGCTTACATTATTGTGTTTTTTCAGGGAAACCTTTATTTGGTACTCTTATTGCCCTTTTGTACAAGGGTAAGCCGGTATGATGAACTTTCCACAATTTAGTTTTTCAGTAAATACCCAACTCATCCCATGAACGACTTTGATTTCTTTTATTAATCTTGTAGCTTCTATATCTCATCCCTTCAATAATTTTCCAACTCTTGATCTTTATTTTACATCTTATTGCCATGACATACTATCAGGTTCTTGGCGTAATCGATCAACCTATTTTAAGGGAACAATGGCTAGGCATAACAGGTAGAAAGACTACACTAAATGGAGAGGAAGTGTCCACTCGTGCTTGTGCAAGTCTCTCACAAGCATATATGTAAGTTTTTTTTTTCAAGAATATCTTTTGAGAGTGGCTAAAATTTTGAGTGAGTAGTGTGGAGTATGAACCTCATAACATACCCATCGATTAGCTGTGCATTCTCCTGAAATGTCGTTGTATTGTGATCTCGGTTACCTTTTCAGGTACACGACTAGTCCCCATCTATTTAGTGGTGATGCTGAAGAGGCATTTATTCGTGTTCGGAAGAAGGTATACACAAGATATATACTCAAACTTTAAGCTAAAAACAGGATTGTTCAAAATAATATTACAACGAGTAGTTGCTAACATGCAAATCACATTCTAAGGAAGCTGCAATTGCGCAAGTATCATCTTTGTTACACTTAAAGATAATGCATTTCTTGGTATTCTATTGTCTATCCATTTTGTGCAGTCTTCATATGCTGCAAAAAGAACTGAAGAACAACGAAAATGCTTCGAAGTTACATTGTAACGACTTAGACATAATATTTCAGACCGTTTGGAATCTGGCTGAGTGATCGATTGCATGAGAAATTTTCATCAATTATATGTTGTATCACATATTGATAGTAAATTATTTTGATACAGGTTAAAGTGCCATTATATGGCTGTGATTGCTATGCATATGCCCTTTTGGCTTCTGGCTTTGTGGACTTGGTTGTCGAATCTGGCCTGAAGGTAATGCTCTTGATAGAATCTGTTAAATCATGTCGGTGAAAATTCAGCATATTTGGTGATCGATTATATGCTTCAGATTGAATTCAACTGTTGGTGTTTTGACATTTGGTGTGCCTCTTGTTTATCATCAGCCGTATGATTTTCTCGCTCTGATACCAGTCATAGAAGGTGCTGGGGGAGCAATAACTGATTGGAAAGGACAAGACCTTCACTGGGAGGCCTCTTCACAATCACAGGCAGAAAGTATGACTCCTCAGTTTCTCTTACTATGTTGTTTTCAGGCTATTGCAGAGGAGCCTGTATTTTTGACTTTCCATACTGATCTAGTTTTTGGGTCTATGCAAGGTTTCAATGTTGTTGCAGCTGGCGATACCGAAGTTCACCAACAAGCTCTAGAGTCGTTGGAGTGGCCGTGATATCTTTGATCTGGAATGAGAATAAACAAAGAAGCTCCATGAGGTGTCACTCGATTTCCTGTTCTTGGCCATCTCTCAAAACTTGAGAAGCAGCTGAACTATAGAGTGGGAGGATCACCATGTATATGACAGTTTTTTACTGGGGTCATTTACCTCTGGGGGCTGATGGATATATACATGAGTTATAATTATTTGTGCGGACAGTATTACAATTGTAGCCAGAGAGCCCAGAAATTCTACTTTGTACTCCTCTTTTGCAGGCTTGCAGCCATCCATTGAGGGTTTAAAACAGAGAACCCCCTTAAACAGAGTACTATGTCGCACAAATGTGACCCCCCTTAATGGGTAGATTGTCGCATTTCTAGCTGTTGCAGATTGTAGGATGAAATGAGAACTATAGTATCCCTTGAAAATATTGGTTGAGCCGAACACTTTGAAGTATGACAAACTATTTTATAAACAAATCCGAAAATCAAGGGAGATTCAGCAGATTATCCGAAACACTAACCCATTGGCACAATACAGTACAAACTACTTTATGAAACACTGGTTGTTACCAACGGATTCAGGTCAAAATAAAGAAGGTAAAACAAGCTCAAGTCTTCTCCATCAAGAATTTAGGCTTAGGTCAGTTATTCATTGGCATGTAATTTGCACGTTCGTCTTTCGATATCTTGTTTAATCAGAGAAAACAAGTTTTAGATATCTTGGAACTTGGAAGACACCAGTAAGCTTCAATCCCATCATATAGATTTTCCTATGAATTGGGGCACAAAATAGCATACAATGACCAACAGCGAAAGGTAACATGGATTATTGTGGGGGATCCCAATCTTTCTAGACAAATCAACACGCAAACAAGAACAGAAGAACCCAAATGAGCACAAAATCTTTGTAAATCAGCATTTATCTCAAAATGGCGTGATCCGAATTTCCATACCGCAGTTGAAGCTAATAATATATATAACACTCTAGCCTACTTCAGATTACACAGTTTCTAACAAGGTCTGTTACCAAAAGAATGTGGTTCAGATATTAGTTCAACCCCCAGGCTACCAAACAAAAGAAAGCCAGCAAATAAATACAGTTAATACGGCTACTTAAGTCCTAAGTCAAACATCTCTAATGATAATGACAATGTCGTCCTACAGAAGAGGAAAATTAGTTCGCATGGAAATTTCTACTTATCTATCCTGAGTTACTCCAGCCTAACCTTCTTTAGTGTGCCTGAATCCCCACCTTCCAGTATAACAACTTCGTCATCACCATCTTCTACAACTAGTTGTTCGTTCTTGCAATCAGCAGAAGGATGAGGAGAAGTTGGGGTTTCTGAGGGATCAGTGGATTTCCTCTTCTTTGCTGCAGGAATGGTTTCCGGTTCGGAGTTCTCAACTGTCGCCTTGTTCTGAGCCTGTGTCCACCCAATAAGAGCCATTCCGTCGGGTTCTTTCTCCTCGTCAAAGTCCTCCCTGTGAATATGGACAATGAAAAGGAATTTAATATTTTTAAAAAATATATCTGGAGATGCAGGGACCACGATCCTAGACCTTAGTTCACTGTCTCCTCGTCACAGATACATCTTATCACACTACATCAGAATTTATTAGCAGATAATATCTACAAAATATCGCATAGTACATAAATTGGAGAAGAAAACTATCGGGTATTTCATGGTCTCTTAAAGACAAAGGTTCAAAATCAGGCCAATGCTTCTAGGATATTAACATGAGTCCTACAGAACGCCAACATGAGCTGTTTATTAGTACTACATCAATGACGTCCTTAAAACCAAAATTATGACACAGCTGAAATGCCCCCAGATTGTCAAGCTAGTTAAAACTTAAAAGCTGAAACCCATCAACTGAACAGACAATGGAATAAAGTAAGAAACCTTTGCTTTATGTTAATGTTGCAGGATAGCTCCTGTTGAAGATCTTCAACCGACAGCACCGTCCCTCCAGTAACAGGAGATGGAAGCTGAGACAGCACCTGAATCACATAAAATTTGATGCAAAACTCGAGCCGGTTAGCAACTAAATTTACTTTTTGTTTTTCAGTATACAAGAAACTCAATAACAACAAAGCACTGGACAGGGAAAATACCTGCAAGACAGGTTACAAAAGTAAGGATCCACAGCTTGAAGAGATACAAAAGAAAAAACGATAGGATGAACGAAAGAAAAAGAGAACTCTCCGGTATCCATTTGTATATAGTGACTCGCCAAAAAGCAATTTACTTTCCCGCAGATAATTAAGTGACTTAACCACACACTTTTTAAGTACCTGATGCCAATGTATAGTATTGATAATAATAATAATAAAGTGGCGGCAATGGGATCATCTTGTTGAAACATTCACATCATGGATTATACCAGAGAAAAAAAAATATTTTCAGCCACTAAAATAAAGCCTTTAATAGCATTGATTATACCTTATCCCTTTTTGTGAAAAATAATTTCATCGCGTATAGAAATATTTTTGTATTTTCTGCAAGGCTCCAAATGTCCTGCAGATTTTTCAGACCCACTGATGCCATTGCCGACATTGAAGAGAAATCACTGTCAGCAGATTTAGTATCCACATTTCCATTCTGCTTCAAATCAAACATGACATCTCTACAGTATATAGGCTTGGGTTTGTTCCGGTTCTTCCACGATTCTTCATTAGACAAAGAGACCTCAATGTTATAACCAAAGACATGATCATAGATTCTCTTTCCATAGTGCTCGAGATCTTCTTCATCTTTACGTTCAAAAACATCTTCCTCCTGAGTTGATGAGCTAGCAGCATCACTTGACCTTACATTCAAATCATTTTCCTGATTCTTGTCACCAAACAACTTGGCAAAAAGCAGTTCCTTCGCCCATACAATGCAGTGAACAAACTGCAGGGCATGAACCATCATTTTACAATAAAGTTCTATTGCCACAAAACTGAAACCATAGAGGAACAAGTAAACAACAAACAAACAAATACCAAGTGTGGGCCTGCCTCAGGCAGGTTCTAGGAGGTCAGGGTGTACCCCCCCCCCCCCTACCCCAACCTAAGGTCGGGAGGGTGTGTAAGAGTTAACAATTGATGTTTACCTTTGATGGAGTACTAGTGATAGTACAAACTGGATAAGTCTTTGGAGCAGGCTTAGCTTGGCACTCGTAGCATTCTGTTTTACCCTTTACATGCACAGTGACCTAATACCAAGCAACATTGCAACAATGAGCTAGAAACAATACAAATAAACTGATGCAGGATTAACAATATAACATTTTCTTCCCTTCCCCCAGAACAAACCCAGATCTTTTAGGATTCCAGAAAAGTGGAATACAAAGATGTCAGTTAAATAACATCTCTTGCACAGCATTCCAGTCAGGCCAATACCTAGATGGAACAAGTCAGGTCTGGTAGGAATAAGAAATTTATAAAAATTTATCTTCTAGGGAGACTTTAAAAACTTATGTCATTGATACTATTGAAAAGAAGCTAATATATCAACACCCTCCAGACACAGAGGATAGGGAAATAAGCTGAAGTCAGGCATGATTTTTTCACAAAGAATATATCTCAATAACTACATGAACCATAACTATAGCATCCTTGAGAATAGCCTCTTGCTGTATCATGTGTGCACTTAGATTTGCAGTTATGCTGAAATACATCCATTGATTTCATGTAAGTACATTGCACTGACACTCTTTGGAAGGTTAGTAATACGTATGAACACTTGCAACGAACAAACCTATGAACTGATCGATCGAATCCTAGAGTATTATCGAGAGCAAAGACAGCCATATGCCTTTGTAAACACTAATAAATAAATGCAAGAGGCTGTTCAACATGAGGTGAGCCATTACCTGGCCAAGGAACCCAGTTGTACCACTTTCAATCAATGGTATATCAGCAGCCAAGCAAAGACGGTTTACATGGCGCCTTGCATCCAAATTGTCCAGACCGTTTAAAACAACGCCAAACTGCTTATAAAAGTCCACATCGAAATATGGATCCTTCACATTGGCATGGTGTGGTGTAATGCTTATATGGGGTCTAAATTTTAAAATAGCATCTCGAGCAACCTGATACAAAATGCCAATAAACAAATAAATAAACAGAAATGTTAATTAATTAATTTTTCCAATCACTAAATCAATCAGAAAATCAGAAAGAAAAAGGTTAAAAACAACTTACTTTAGCCTTAGATTGTCCAACATGATACTTCCGGAACAAAAACTGTCTGTTCAAATTGCTAACTTCAATTGTGTCCAAGTCAATCTGTCACAATAAGCATGTCCCAAAAAATCAATATCCATCATCAGGAAACTAAAAACAAAATTTTAAGGGGGGCGACCAGTTCACAAACCCCTGGAGCAGTACCATTATATGTCAAATTTGTCAATAGACAGTTGTGCACGAACACACCATAGAAAAAACAATCTAACAAGACAATTGTACATGGTAGACTGTTTAGTACCTTGAAATTTTGAGACAATAACGGAATAAAATTGGGTACAAAAAAACTCCTGTTACTTTCTCATTTTAGAAAAAGAATTCCTCACTCCAAAATTGGCTTTTTACAGAATTAAATGAGTAAAGTCTTACACTTCAAAATGCAATTCCGCCTAAATAAAGTATAATAGTGAGTGGTCCCATGTTACCAATCAAAAATGGACGACTATTAATTGCATTCTAATGCACGAGTATCACTTATATTCAATCTACAGCATCTTTAGGACCAACTGGTAATTTTTACTATGCATTTAATTGTGACAGTCACAACTAATATCAATGTGAAAATGATGGCTTGATGCGGTCTAGCTACAAATCTAAAGTCCAGGGAGCAATCAGAGGTTTTCTGAGGCTTATATGCATTTTCTTTTATGTTGTAAAGGCCATTTTTATAGTCCTTCAATTAACTTGTTAGATTAGCATATAAGAGTGGGGTGATCTAACTAACTCAATTGTAGTTTCTTGCTAGTCTTAATTTTCCTTTCTCATAAGCATATTACACTATTAATAGAATCCAAAAATTAGTAATTACTATATTCTTGAGCTAACTTCCTCTTTGCAGAGAATCACAAGGGGAGGAAAAATTCTTCTGTGTTACTTATTCTAGAGACTCCATATAAAGATGATGATGCGCAAGAACTTTGATTGTCAAGCCACAAGTTCAAGCAAGACTAATTACACGTCTATGGATTTCAATATAAGGTAAGACTTCATTTATATCCCAATACTTTGGAAGAAAAAGGAAGCCAATTGCAGTAACTCTTCCACAACAATCATACTCCAACCAAAGTCCTTGCTCATCAAGTGCAATAAAATCAACAGAATTTCAAGCTTAGCTAAGGATTTTTCGATTTACAGGTAACTCCTTGTCCTTTTAATTTCGATTTACAGGGAAAGGCTCAATTGGACCGAATACCGAATCCAGTTATAATTCTAGGGTAATAAAACCACAAGCCATAATCCACATGGACCTAGATAATAATAATACTGATAAGCAAACACCTAATTCAAGCATCTAAGAAGTAATGAAAGCACACTTGCCAAATCATTCCGCAATGCACCAACTAGAGGGTGAGAGAGAGTAAGAGGCGTACAATATGAATGTCTTCAAAGCCGGATAAAGCGAGGGCTTTGAGAAGCTCACAGCCAATTCCACCAGCCCCAACCATAAGCACTTTTGCGGCCTTCAGAAGACAATAAAAGCAACCAAGACGGAATAATTAAACGAAAAAATGTCTAAACCCGGCATCAATGAAACATCGAATCTACAAAAATAGTAACTCTTTAACGAAAGCCATAGAAGAAGTAGTACCTTGATCGCGCTCAACTGTTGCTCCGACGCCATTGACGAATGGTGCTTAAGCAGAGCAAGAGAGAGGAGAGGGAATGCTAGTTCGGAAAAAGGAGCATGGAATTTGCAAAGGCGAGGGAGGGCTAGAAAGAGAGCCAAGGGTTTTTCTGTGGTGCTTCGAGAATGGAGGGAAAGGAATCTGTATCGGTTTTTATTGCTTTATGCAGCCCAAAATTCGAAAGTGTTGTGGAAAGCACCAAGTTGTTACTTCTACCCGAGCATAGGCCACCTCATTTGAAATCTCATTTCTATTTTATTACCATGACTCGCATTCCCACTTCGATTTTTAAAATCCTTATTTTTTATATTATTTTTATCTTTATTTAATTAATTTTATTATTTGATTCTTGTTATTATTTAATATTACGGTATAATATTAAATTATATTGCTTTGAAATATAATCAGTAATTTACTTATTTAAAGTTTCCCACTTAATTAAAGTTATATATATTAGTATTTATTAACCAAAACAAATATAAAATGGGTGTCTATGTATAGATACAAACAAAACAAAGATATAATTTATTTTGGAAAAGATTAAAATGCTTTATTGCTAAAATAATCCCAAAACAGTTTTTTAAACAACAAAAGTGGAAAAAAAAATAGTTAGTCGTTGGATTGGATCGGAGGGATGATATCGTGTCATGTGTACCTACGACTTTCTTGGGTACAAAGTTGGAGTTGAACCCCCATTTTTTGGTCCAAGGTGGCACTTAAAAATCTGATAAAACTAGACTCTTATTTGAAGCCCACTATAGGGATTCTTATTTCCATTCTACTGTAGGGATGAGCTTAATTATTATTTTAATTTAAAAACCCCCCGTTGTGGGTGCCCTTAGTAAGAACTGACGGTTTTCAAAAGCAATAACCTTTGCCTCGACATTATCCCTGAAAAGCCACAAAATCCATCTTAACCCTCGTCAACAATAAAAGAGTCCATCTCCTAAAATTATACATAGCGACAGAGAAATAACAATAAGGAAAAATTTGAGAGAAGAATTGATTGTTTTTCCTAAAGCTTGAACATGATCTTTTGTCTCCGGTGCTTGCTTCTCTTTGTCTCGCATGGATAGCAAAAATGGAGATGGAGGACCACATTTTAGGTTTGGCTCAAAGCCACCTAGATGATGAGAAATGAAGCTAATATTAAATCTGGGTATAGCTCATTCCTAGGAATCTCAAACCTTCTGATCTTTAAACCAATTCCTCCTACCAAGGATATGGTAGCAAACGACCCTTGAGAGTTGAGAGAAGGCTAACAAGTAACACACAAAACCTCAAGGAGTTGGTCTATTGAAGCAAGATATGGTATCGGTATAACAGGTTGTAGGTTAGATTCGTCACTAGTCCCCTTGAGGCGAAGCATATATAAATCCCTTGGAAGAGCTCTCTAAGTCCTTGAGTCTTCCTGTCCTTAAATTGGGGCACCATCCCTTCACTCTAAATTTTTTTCAACCATAAAAACAAGCAACACGCAAACCATTAGACTTTTTACTAGTTATGACCTGGTGCCCGGAGATTTTTCAAATAAATATTAAATTATATTAATTTATATATGATATAAGCATTTTAAATAATTAAATGCATAATATAAATGAATCTGATAAGTATGGTAAAAATTGCAACATTTAGAATTGCTTAATTTTGTTAGATATGGCAAAAAGTGACTTGGACCCGAAATTTGATGGATGAAAAGTCCGAAATCTAAGACCTGATCTGAAATGACCTGAATTAAATAGGATCTGAAATCATCTGATTTGAAATGACCCGAATTGAATCTGTCCCGAATTCATCCGATCTGAAATGACCCCAATAAAATTTGATTTGAAATCATACGATCTGAAATGACCCAAATAAATAAAAATAAATAAAAAATATACTAAGTTAGGAATAAATAATAGCTTGATTTTAGGGTTGTCTCACGGTCCGGGTCGCCTGTAACCCGGACCGACCCGACCCGTAAATTACAAGTCGGGTCACGCGTCATAAAATTTTCATTTATGGGTTACGGGTCAACTTGTAAAATTAAAAATATATATATATATTATTTTATTTTCTTTGTTTGGACTATGGCTTTCATTTTTTTTATTTTGCTTTATTAATCAAACATCATTGTTGTTAAATGATAAAGTTAAATATCGAAACAATCAAGAAAGACGGAATGTAAAACATAAAGAATGATGTTTCTATTTAAAAGAAAGACTAATTGTCATTTTATGAATTAGTCCATACGTATGGTTCTATTTAAAGTGTTTAAAATATATTGTTTTTCAAAATTATAGTATAAATGTTTTAGTTTAGTTTGAAAATTATAGTATAAATTACAGTATAAGTGTTTAAAATATATTGTTTTTCTATTTAGAAAACTTTAGTTCCTTTTCTGTTTTAGTTTCTTTTTGGAGTTTCTTAACTTGTTGGTTGTATCGTTGGGTGGTTCGAGCGTTTGTCTTGGGTTATTTCAGGCGTATTCCATCCAGGTCTGGAATACCCCCATCTTGACCCCCCAGATCTTGCATCCGCGGGACTACCTGGGTAAATGTTGTTGTTGTTGTATAGTATAAATGTTGTAATATTTCAATATAACTTTAATGTCCGATAGTAAGAGTCATGCTTATCATCCAAACCTGAATAGACCCAATTTGAAATGACCTAAAGTATTGTAATCCGAAAAAAAAAACTTCAAACGAAATAACACCTAAATCTAAATTGACTCATTGTGAAATAATCTGATTCGAAGTAATTCGAAGAGAACACGAACTGAACTAGACCCGAAATCGAACAACATCCGAATCACGTTCGATCTGATCCAAAGCAATCCGTAATATTATCATCCAAAAAGGACCCAGAACCATAAAACATCCGAATCAAATCCGATCCGAATCGAACACAACCCGAAATAAATGTTTGACCCGCACGAATCCAATCTGAACGACCTTATCTAAATCCAATTTGAATGATCCTTTTGACATGTCTAATTTTAGTGACATGAACAACTTAACAGCATGAAACTAAAAATTGTCCTCAAAATTCAAATAAATGTTATACACCTTATTTGCATTTAGTTGAAACCGTAATCTTTTAGGACTCTACAACTCTACCGCAAGTAATTTTGTACACCAGTTCAACTCTCCCTTACTTAATTCCATCCTTCATGACCCCTTCAAACCATCTTCAATCCACCTTCCACCTTCTGGAGCTCTTCACCTTCCACCTCCAATTTGCACCAGCAGTTATGACCCCACACCTTCCGCCAATAATGTATATAAGACAGCGGAATGCCATGAAGAACTTCAACCTTCTTCTCATCGCAGCACATCTGGTATACTCGGTTTCTAGCCCTTATGATTCTCACGGCACATCTGGTATGCTTCTTCACAACCTTTGATGTTAAATTGGGTTCTGAGTTGGTTACCAAGAAATTAGGGTTCTGAGTTTGATATTTTGGACCTTGAATACAAAGAATACAAGTAGTGGCTTTTAGCCGAGGGTCGTGTTTTAGCATTTGCATAACTCTAATTTATTGCTCCATAAAAATCTTACCAGGAAGTATGACATGGAAGCTATGAATATGGACGATGTGGAAATTATACAAAAGATACAGCTAAAGCCGAGATTAACTCTGTGTATATCCATGTTTATTGGTTGTTAAATTAAGATAAATTTTGTTGGGACGATATCTAGGACTGATTTGTACTTGATATTGTGCCTATACAATCGTCCCTTAGTTTTGATATGACAAACTCAATTTGATCTAATAAAGTTGTCCAAGTGTTTAGGAATGCTAGTGATGAAAAGGACAGCAAGTGTGTAGACGCCCCTGAAGTGAAGGGATGCTATCTCCCAGGAGTAAGGACCAGCAAAGTTACTACTTGAGCAAGGACGCGGTCCCAAGCAAGTAGGAACGCAAGCATCAACTCCAAGCGTCCTTACTTGGCACCCGACAGGAAGCTTCCCTTATCACCGCCATAGCACGTGGAAGCCGATCCTGTAGCCACGTCCATGAAGGGCATGATCGTCAGAAGAAATGATGCTCTTTCTCAAGTGCTATAAATACCCCCCATGGCATTTATAGTGACTTAAGCTTTCAGAGAATATTCAAAGCGAATCAGAGTGAAAGGGACCTCGATCAAGAACAAGTCAAGAACTCTTCAGGACTAGGTGTTAGATCGAGTGGGAGTTAGAAACCAAATCACTAAGTGTTTGTAAACAAAAAAACAAAAGAAAAGAGAAGTCCTCACGAAGTACTGTGAAGGACGTGTGAGTAGCGTCCTTTAGAACATTAAGCCAGGTTTCAGTTATAGGCTTAAAAGAGTTTTTACTAGTGGACTTAGGACGTACTCTAAGTACCAGAGAAGTGTAAAGAACTCGCCAGTATAACTGTAAGAACGCTTAATAAGAAAAGAAAAGGCTATTAAAAAATCCTCCAAGGAGGTAGAGGTTTACACTCAAGGACTGCTTTGGTCTTGAGTGGTTCCTCTATAAATAGACGCGTTCCTTGCTTATTTACTTCATCTGTTTAGTTTATTTTTCCGCTGCAAATCAAAAGACGCCCTTAATACTTGTTAAGGACGCCACACACAAGACACCTTTATTTGTATAAAGGACGTCCCTTGTTCAACTAACAATCCAACAATTGGTATCAGAGCAGGCAATCTAGATTGTTTTTGAGTTGCAGGTGAAGATGGACATGGAACCGATCGGAATTTGTAGCATGAAGCCTCTGGCTTGACGGACGGCAGTTTCAATCGATGGAAGACAAGGTTTGAGAACTTTGTAAGGAGTCAAAATTATCAGTGCTAGAGGGTAATCAAGAACGGTGATCTTAAAGTTCCACCTGCCAAGGAAGGCAAGGAGGAAGAATGTGGTCCCGATGAATTCAAACTGATGGAGACAAATGCAAAGGCTATATGTTTTCTTCAAACGTCCCTCTGTGAAAGGGACGCTACTAGAGTTAGCAATTTGCCTACAGCTAAACAACAGTGGGAAGCACTTGAAAAGTACCACGTTGGAACAACAAAGATGAAAGAGGACGTCCAGCTAAAAGTCAAGAGGGACTTCTATGCATTCAAGATGCTGCCAAATGAAACAGTCAAGGACTACTCATTCCGCTTTGAAGCACTTATCACCAAGTTGAAGAATTTGGGAATCCCTGAGGCTGAAATCTCAATGAGGAACAAAGTCCAAGTGTTAATCGATGGATTAACAAGAGTATGGAACTTTGACAAGACTACCTTCAAAGAGAATCAGGCCAACAAGAGTCTTGAAATGGAAGAGATCTATGAGAAGCTAAGGTAGTATGAAGCAAGAAGAAATGCAGACATGGTTGAATTAGGAAGGAATCCTCAAACTGATTTAGCTTTGGATACTGTATCAAGGACGCTAGAGTATGCAGAATATCTTTGTCGGCAAAATGAACTAGCCTTGATGATGGACGCCAAAAAAAAGGAGCATCGCAAGAACTTGCGTCTCCAAGCTTTGGTGGAGCGACAAGGAAAGTCAGAGGAACAACTCGCTGAAGAAGAAGAAGTAGCTCTCCGGCACAAGACTGCGTTCTTGGGCTAAAAGAAACAAAAACTCAAAGATGAAGATACCTTTCAAAAAGGAAAGTCCCAAGTACTCAGAAGCTGAGATGAAGGAACTCACTTGCTACAAATGTAACAAGAAAGGCCATTTTGCTAAGAACTGCAACTCTGGAATGTCAGTAAAGGACTTCAAGTAGAAAGCTCTCATGGGTGCGTACACAACTGCATGGGACGATCTCAGTTCTGATGATGAAGAACTTGCCGACCAAGTTGCGTACATGGCCATGGAGGACGCTCTAGAGATTGAAAAGGACGCCTCTAAAACTGAACAAGAGGTAACTCACGACTCCATGATAAGTTCTTTAGATAAGTGTTCAAAGTCTAAGCTCATTAAACTTATTGCTCAAATCATGCAAGAAATTAATGCTATGAAAGTAAGAATGGATCAACGTGAATCTGAAAACATTATGGTTGAATGTGAGAACTGTAGTACTATGACTTTGCAACTAGAGTCCTCAATTGAAGAAACAAAGTCCCTAAAAACTGAAATCATGAGTCTCAAACTTGAGAACGTTAGGCCCTGTTCGGCATAGGTTTATGGAGGTTTTTGAAGGTTTGTACAATTTAAAACCTACCTAAATAGATGTTTGGTGAGACAAGGTTTTTTAAGAGGTTGAGGTTTTAATAGGTTTTTGATGAGGTTTGAAAGGATAAAATAGAAACCTTGATAGAGATAGGTTTTAGGAGGTTTCCGAGATTTTTTAACTAAACTTTTTGGTTTATTGTTTTAATTAATAATATTTTTGGTAATTTTAGATCAAAACCTACGTAAAAACCTTGTAGTACCAAACATCATTTTAGGTTTTAGCAGGTTTTAAAAAAGAAAACCTCTACCTAATAAAAAACCTACACCTATCAAAAAACCTCTTTAAAAACCTACACCTCTTCAAAAACCTTGTTTTACCGAACAAGGCCTTAATCTTAGGGATGAGGTTAAAGTTTTAGGAAAGAGTCCTTTAACTGAAGTTATAAAACCTGTAGTGTTTGTCCCAACTAAAAGAGGACTAGGATATGAGTCTGACTCAAAGAACTCTCTTCCTAGTGATTTTAAAACTAGCAAAACCTCTGAGTTAGAACTTGAAAGGGAGAAGAGTAAAAACCTTGAAGAACGTATTAGAGTCCTTGAAAGTGGAGAAATAGGGAAGAAGGAGTACTATACCAACTCAACCAGCCACAAAATTTTAAAAAGAATTACTAAAGGAGAGGGGTCAAAAGTCTGCAACCCAGAGAAAATGAAGGAAAACCTCCTAACAAAAAATATTACCTTGGTGATTATTATAGGATGTGTTGGTACTATGGTCAAGGTGGTCATTACAAATATGATTGTTTTAAACTACAGGAAGACCTTGAAAATGGCAAAGATGATAGGACTAAAGGTGAAAATAATGAGTCCGTTCCTAAGAAAAATGCAAGGCGTCCTAGACAGTCTAGGACTTCATTTAGAAAGCATGCTACGTCCAATGATGTTAATCTAAATGATTATATGCCAGAACCAGAGTTCTCTTATTGTAACGAACCAGGTAAGGAACACCTTGTCTGGGTCATGAAAAACTAACTCTTTTTAACAGGTGGAAGTGAGAGGAAGCCCGTGGATCATTGATAGTGGCGCCTCAAATCACATGACAGGAAGCCAGATCCATCTAACTTCTATCCAGAATAGTGCCACGGGAGGAACTGTCTCGTTTGGCAACTAGGGCAAAGGAAAGATCAAAGGGACGGGCATTGCAAATCTGAATTCGTCCATCAAAGCATCAAATGTTAGTCTTGTTGAAGGACTTGGCTTCAATCTCCTTAGTGTCTCTCAAATATGTGATCAAGGTGAAAACCTAGTCACATTTGACTCAAAGGAATGCCTTGTTATCTACAAGAAAACAAACAAAGTTATTCTCAAGGGAGTCCGTCAAAACAATGTCTACATCTTTAATCAAAAGTTCAAGCCTGCTGCTGAGTTGTGCCTATCTGTTTCAACTGAGGATGCTGACCTCTGGCATCGCCGTCTTGGTCATGCTAGACTAAGCACAATCCTTAGGCTACACCAACAAGATCTTGTAAGAGGACTTCCCCGAATCGATCTTGAGAAAGCTGAACAAATTAAAGCTTGTATAAAACGGAAGCAAACAAGAACATCCTTCAAGTCCAAGAATGAAGCAAGTACGAAGACGCCCTTGGAACTTCTTCATATGGATCATTGCGGACCCATGAGGACGATGAGCTACGGTGGAAAGAGGTACATGTACGTTCTCGTAGATGATTTTTCTCGATTCACTTGGGTTCTTTTCTTGGTGTCAAAAGCAGATTGTTTCAACGCATTCAAAGTCTTCATCAAACAAGTAGAAGTTGCTCTTGGGACGCACTTGAAAGCCCTATGATCAGACCATGGGACGGAGTTTCAAAACTCAGAGTTCTTGGCCTTCTGTGATCAAAATGGTGTCTCCCACAACTTCTCAGCTCCAAGGACTCCTCAACAAAATGGTGTTGTGGAAAGAAAGAACAGGACGCTAGAGGACATGACAAGGACTTTTAGGCTGTCCCCAAACACTTTTAGGCTGAAGCCATTGCTACTGTCGTCTACATCATCAACCGAGCCATGATCCGTCCCTTGTTGAAAAAGACGTCCTATGAGTTGTTGAATGGAAGGAAGCCTCGCATTGATTATCTAAAGATTTTTGGATGCAAGTGTTTTGTTCACAACAACGACAAAGAGAAGCTTGGAAAGTTTGATGCAAGAAGCGATGAAACCATATTTCTTGGGTACTCCCTCACAAGCAAAGCTTATAGAGTTTTCAACAAAAAGGACTCTTAAACTTGAGGAGAGTATTCATGTTGTGTTTAAAGAGAGTTCTTCCCATAAATAAAAACCAAGTAAGAAAGAACGCTCCTCTTCACAACAACAAGACGACTCTAAAGACGAAATTGATGGTTGGTCTTCAGGAAAATACTATGTTCCTAAGGACGACAACGCAAATCCAGATGAAGTCTCAGTGGATGTTCCTAGCGTTGATCAAGGAGTTCCCTCTCGCAGTGAATCTTCAGTTCAACAGGATGTGGCAGAGTCAAGTCAACAAGGTGTGCAACGACATGGTATGGACGCTCTCTTTGAGGGGGAACACACTGAGGACGATGCTCAAGATGAAGATGGTGATTCCGATGATAGTATTGATCCAAGGTTTGCTAAACTCTTTCAAAGAGAGTCCCGTTTCTCTAGGGATCATCCAAGTTCTCAGATTGTCTCAGATGTTTCAAAAGGAGTTCAAACAAGGTCAGCTGCAAGCAAGTCACAGAGTGCAAATTTGGCTTTTTGTGCTTTCAACGCCTTTGTGTCCAAGGTGGAACCCAAAAACATAAAGGAAGCACTCCAGGACGCTGATTTAATTCAAGCAATGCAAGAAGAACTCAATCAATTTGAAAGAAACAAAGTTTGGACCCTCGTCCCTCGTCTCAAAGGCAAAAACATCATAGGGATGCGCTGGGTGTTTAGAAACAAACTTGATGAAAGTGGACGCGTGTCAAGGAACAAAGCAAGACTGGTGGCTCAAGGATTCAAGCAAGAGGAAGGCATTGATTATGATGCAACCTTTGCTCTTGTTACTAGAATTGTGGCCATCCGTCTCCTCACTGCCTTTACCGCTCACAAAGGATTCAAGTTGTTTCAAATGGATGTCAAGACAGTCTTCCTTAACGGGAAACTGAAGGAGGAAGTGTATGTTGCTCAGCCCCCTGACTTTGAGGACTCCAGCCACCCAGATCATGTGTACTACCTCGACAAAGCTCTCTATGGACTCAAGCAAGCTCCTCGTGCATGATACGACAGGTTTGCATCCTTTCTTTTGTCTAATGGTTACACAAGAGGTTCAATTGATAAAACTATGTTTATAAAGAAAGTCCACAAGGATATATTGATTGCCCAAGTCTATGTTGATGACATAGTCTTTGGTAGTACTAACATGAAACTTGTAGATGAGTTCAAGTCCTTAATGAGTAGCGAGTTTGAAATGTCGCTCATTGGAGAACTCAACTTCTTCCTGGGGCTTCAAATCAACAAACTCAAGGAAGGGTCGCGTATTCATTAACAGAAGTACGTCCGAGAGATGCTCGAGAAGTACGGCATGAATTCGTCCAAGCCTGTTGCTACTCCTTGTTCTCCCAACTCGCGTCTTTACACAGATGAGCAAGGGAAGGACGTTGATCAAAAGCTCTATCGTGGAAGTATTGGTTCTTTGCTTTATTTGACCGCAAGCCGTCTCGACATCATGTTTGCCGTTTGCTTGTGTGCATGCTTCCAAGCGAATCCAAAGGAGTCCCACATGCAAGAAGTCAAGAGGATCTTCAGACATCTTAAGGGACGCGACGATCTCTGTCTTTTGTATACAAGGAAGTCGTCCCTCAAGATTATTGGCTACTCAGACGCTGATTATGCTAGTCATGTGATTGATAGAAAGAGCACTTCAGGAATGGCGCAGTTTCTTGGTTCATGCTTAGTCTCTTGGGGATCAAAGAAACAAAAATTTGTGGCACTTTCTACTGCGGAAGCTGAGTACGTTGTTGCTTCCTCGTGTTGCTCACAAGTCATTTGGATCAAATATCAACTTGAGGACTATGGTATAAATCTTGAAACTATTCCTATTCTTTGTGATAACACCAGTGCTATTGAAATTGCTAAGAATCCTATTTTTTCATTCTCGCACAAAGCATATTCATATAAGGCATCATTTCCTGCGTGATAATGTTGAACTAGGACTTATTAGTATGGGGCATGTAAGGACTGAGGACCAAGTTGCTGATATTTTCACTAAGGCGCTTGATAGACATTCCTTTGAGCATCTAAGGTTGCTCTTGAGGATGATAACTTTTAAGTAGCAAGTCCCCTTCTACTATTCCCTCAATGATTGGCTATGTTTAGTAGATTCTAAGTGTTTAAGGACTATCATGCATTAAATTCATCTTTTCAAGGACGCTAGTCTAAAACTTTATTTGTGTACTACTTTGGAACGCCATTCAATTTTCTCTATTGTCTTGAAAAGAGTATCCCTGATCACCCAACCAACATCATAAGCCGAAATGATGGGAACTCTAAGCTTACCCTAGTCGAGAACTTTACAAAAGCGTCCTATGAGCCTCATATTTTTTTAGGGGACGTACTTGCTTGGTTCTCAAATGGTTCGAAAGGTGATCACAAGGACGTTTGCTCAAGTTCTTTTGTGCTAAAGAGGTAACTGTGGTAAGTCAGAGAGGACGCCAGTTGCTCAGAATTTGTCAGTTGGGACGCTCTTTGTTCAGATTTGATTAGGTAGTTGTGGAAGATGAAGTGTCGTGAGATTTGAAATTTTGAACTTTTGAACTTCACTGTGGAAGACAGTTGTAACCACTCAATCCTTAAGGGGAAAGTTTTGCCACGTGTTGCACAGGGATTCACTATACTATTTACCAGCGTGCCCCTGGCTCCTCTATATAAACCAACTCTTCCTCCAAGTCAAATTTTACCGCTCTCAAAAACTTCCTTGCTCTCAAAATCGCTCTGCCTTCTCTCTAAGAATCGGATCACTTTCTCTCTCAACAACCTCATCAGAATATGTCGATCAACTACTAAGGGACGTGGCCGGAGCTTCTACCGGCGGGAAGAAGAGGAAATTGGTGAAGTCCAGCACTATTCAAAAGTCAAAACAAATAAGGCTCGATGAATCACTTGTGGTCTTCACGTTGTATAGGCTGATTCGGGAACGCATGGGAAAGCCAGATGTTGACGCTCAGAAGTACAAGAACTATGAGACATTCATCAACAGGTTCATTCTTCCCACCCTTCACAAGTACAACTACAAGGACCAGGCCTACAATACAGGTGACTTGCTCTTTATCACCACCTATGGTCCTGAACACCTTCCCACCTTACTTGACCTAATACCCGACCTTTACAACGCCGTCCTTCCGGACATTCCATTCTACCCAAAGAGCTCCCCCGCCTTCAAAATGTTGGAGACGGCCATACCTTCCCCTCCTCCACAAAAAGCTCCTCAAAAGATTTTGCCAGCCAAACGTCCTGCCCCCTCCCCCCACCATTCCCTCTTTCAAAATCATCTAAACCCACCTCCTCAAAACCCATACAAATCGTGGACAAGTTCCCACGTGACTTGTTTGAGGGACGGAGTAAAAAGCTCCATGACAAGAGGCCCCTCAAAAAGGCCAAAACCAGCAAAGCCCCTCAAACCAAACGGCCTAGCTCCACAAAAGGTCCGTCCTGATGTGATCTCACTTCCAGGATCGGTCGAATTCGGGTTCGACTGAGCGTTTTGTGGAGGTGTTCGTGCAAGGAGTGAGTAAGAAACTCAAGCTGAGTTTTGTTTTTGAAAATAGATGGCAAAGTGGCTTTACAATCTTGAGTATAGAGGTTTTTGTGGTACAAGAAAGAAAGGAAATGGAAACAAGAACTCAACAAAGGAGATCGAGATCTTGTAGCCACGAGGTGTGGGTTTCCTCGGCCCGTTCTCCCTTGAGGAGAAGAGACCGAAGAGAAAGGGCTAGAAAGCTCTCTTTTCTCAATTTCAATCTAAGACAAAATGAAGGCCCTAGGCGTCCTTATATAGGCTGAGGCAAGGGGGAGAGGGCGGCTGCTTGGAGTGGGCGCCAAGCTTCGTATGGAGGTGGAGAGAAGTGGTGGCCAAGGCAAGCTCCTTGGTGTGGGCGCCAAGTTTCCGATAGGAGGTGTGAGAAGAGTGGGCGCCAAGTATCATTAAGGTGTGAGGAGGTGATGTGGATTGGTGGCCAAGGCAAGCACAAATCAGCCGGCCTTTAATGATGTAGATTGGCGGCCAAGTAACACATGTCTTCTTTGATGATCCAAACTTGGCGGCCAAGGATTTGCTTTGGGTGTTGAGGAGTGGCGGCCAAGCAACCTCCCAAGTGGGCTTTGGATATTTCTCTTGATGCTGAGCTTCGGGCCTATCAAGGTTCTCATTCGGGCCAAGCGCTTGAAGGCACACAAACACATGACTAGGTGGGTTGTGTGGGGCGTGGGCCAAATGGGCCCGAAGTTGTTCGTGCAACATTCTAGCGCGTCGCCTAATCAAGGCCCCGGGAGGGTGGTTTAGTTCCTTAGCCATGGTCGACCGTGTGGCGGGTTGTGCCCGACCTATGTGCGGGTGTCCTCGGGAGTGCCTCGGAGAGGCACCGGCCTGCGCCTCGGGCCGCGCCTTAACGCCGCCCGCGGGGTGCCTTGTAGAGGCACCGGGCGCACCGGCGCCGCTTGCGGGGTGAGGTCCCAAAGGGGCACCGGGAGGCACCGGGGCGCCGGTGCCTTGATATGGGCCGGGAGGCACCGTGGCGTCGGTGCCTTGGTGTAAAACGGAAGGCACCGTGGCGTCGGCGCCTTGTGGTGAGCCGAGAGGCACCATGGCGTCGGTGCCTTGATGTGAACCGGGCGCGATCACATCATCCTCCCCCAGTTGAGAAGGATTCGTCCTCGAATCTTCTTGGTCGAGCGCCCGCGCACATAATCGCGACTGGTGTCCTCCGCGTGGTTCGATGGACGGACTTATTGTAGGCGAACTCTGTGAAAGCTAGGCATTTTTCCCACCTGCGCAAGTTAGTCCGCAAGAAATAATGAAGTAAGGCACCCAAGGTTCTATTAAGAACCTCGGTTTGTCCATTTGTGAGTTTAGAGTCGACAAAGAGTGTCCGTCCATCAAGGGGAATTAGGAACGTCCGCCTCTCTTGGATAGCTCGGTTCACCTCCTTACCCCAGGCTATCATAAGATGTTTGGAACTGCCTTCACAAGCCTTAAGCTCCATTTTCTTTTTGGCACTCTTCTTTCTTAGCTCCCTCGCCTCCTGGTCGGCGATTACTTCATGAGGGGCTAAGGGATGCAAGGTGAACTTCTTACCGTCCCTATGGAAGATGTACTCGTTGGTAACCCCTTGGTGAATAACATCTCGGTCATATTGCCAGGGTCGGCCCAAGAGTAAATGGCAGGCAGTCATAGAGACGACATCACACAGGACCTCATCCTCATAAGGCCCGATGGAAAACTTAATTCTCGCTTGCTCCTTGACCATCACAGGTGCATCAGAGTTGAGCCAATGTAGTGAATAATGGACCTTGCGGGGTGTCGTCTTGAGGTTAAATCGAGAGACCACCTCAGTATTGATTAAGTTGCTACAAGATCCTCCATCTATGATAACACTACACACTTTGCCTTGGATAAAGCATCGTGTGTGGAATATGTGTTCCCGCTGGGAAGGCACCGAGGGCCGTTCATTAGTGAAGAGAGCTCGTTGAACAACAAAGCACTCACCACTAACGGCGGGTACGTCTATTTCCTCCTCGCTTTCGCTTTGCTCCAACTCCTCTTCCGACTCATAGCCACCAGCTTGGTTGAGGAGCACTTGTTTTTGGTTAGGGCAATCGCGAGCAAAATGGCCCCGTCCTAAGCATTTAAAACACTGGAGGTCGCGCGTTCGAGAGCTAGCGCCATCCTTCGGCGCGGTGGGGGTTGGCGAGGTTTCCCGCCTAACCGGAGGAGTACTAGCTTCGGGTTTAGGCTCCTTAGCCTCACTCCTCTTAGGTGGGGGATTAGAGCTCGAAGAACCCGAGCTCCATGTGCGGTTATTCCCACCACTACGCCGTCTTTGCAAGTTTTGGTATACTTGATTAGTGTAGTGGAGAACGTCGGCAATGGAAGCTTCCGTGCCAAAACGTTGCATGTCCACATAAGCGGCCACTTCTGAGTTTAGGCCCCCGATGAATTTAGAGATAATATATCTCTCCGGAAATCGAACTCGGGACCGGAAAACAAGTTGCCGTAACTCCTTATAATAATCATCGGGATTGCGGGCCCCTTGCTTAATCCGCTCCAATTTAACTTGGATGCGGTCAAGATAATCCTCGGGCACAAACCGGTCACGCATGGCCCGCTTAAGCTGGCCCCACGTGCGTATGGGGTCCTCGCCTTGATACGCCCGATCCTCTTTCTCCTCTTGCCACCAAGAATAGGCAAAATCAGTGAAGCGAATGGTGACGATCGCCACGCGTTGGCGATCTGGGTAATCATAATATTCAAAGACCGCTTCGGTCTTAGCCTCCCAGTCGAGGTAGGCCTCTACATCCGATGTTCCAGCAAAGGGTTCCACCGTAAGTTTAATTCCATGGTGGTGGTCCCTTTGTTGATCCAATGGGTGATTAAGACCGTGCTCATGTGCCCGATCTCGGACCCGGATTTCATCCCGAGGCGCAAAAGGGTCCGGAAGATTGCGCCGTGGTCCGAGAGGAGCCATGGGTGGCCCTCGGTTTTGGCGGTGCCGGGGCTGCCGTTCCTCGTTGTTAGGAGGATCGGTGGGCGGCCTCCGAGGGGGAGGAAGAATGGCCTCCAAACTCAGCGATTCTTCCTTGTGAAGGTTAGGCTCCTTTTGCTCAAGGGCCTCATGATGAGACGCCGAATGTTGCCCTTCCTCGAAATGAGGGCTAGGCGAGTGCTCATGACGAGGAGACACGCTGAGGCGTTGCTCGATCTTGTCGTCCATGAGCCGGAGCAACTCGTCGCGAGTTTTTTCATACGTTTCGCGAGCATCCGCTCGGGCGTCATCTCGGACCTCTCGGAGGAGGCCGCGGAGTACCTTCCAAGAGAAGGTGTCGTCGGCTTCCTCTTTATCGGTGGGGAGGTTCTTGTTCTTCGGCGGGTCCTGAGACATGATTAATTAAACAAACACGGAACTCGGTGAAAGTTAGATAAATCCAAAGACTCACTTGTGTTTGACTCGAAAAACTTGTTTTTTTTTGTTCTTTTCTTTTGCTTCAGAATGCGACCAAATGGGAAGGACTGACTCGTGTTTAGACTTGATTTTATGTGGCTCTCGAACTCACACACTCGATTTTAGGATTGTTTATTTCGCCACCCAAAGTCCTTAACACAACTCCTTCCTCCACTCGCTCGTGTGAGAGCGGCAACAACCGGAAATCAAAACAAGCGACCGGAGCTTGTGGGCGAGTGTTTACTAGCCCCACAAGTCGGGAATCCCGTTGCTCGGGGTTGGATTTAAATCGAGGCAAGAAAATGGCCAATAAATTTCACGTCTTGGTTGGCCCCTTTCGAACTTTGCTTGTTCGACCTTCTTCGCAATTTTTTTTTTTTGCGAAATGAGAGATACTATCTCACTTTTGTACTTTCTTTTTGCTAGGAGAAGTACTATTTCTCCCTGATTTTTTTTTTTGAACAAGAGTTACTAACTCTTCTTGGACGAGGGAAGTACTACTTCCTTTGAATCGCCTTTTTTTTTTTTTTGAACAAGACGAGCACACCGAAAGACTTTGTGCCTCGTCAAGATCAAGCTTCCGAAGGGAGGGGAAAGAGGGTCGGCCAAGACAACGGGCTCGACAAGAGGGTGGTAAGAAAAGGTTAGGCTCGTTTTTTTTTTGAAGAGATTGAAATCGGTCAAGGCAAGGAAGGGACAAACGAGGCTAGATTTGGGGGGACAAGAAAGGGATTCGAGCAATTGAAAACCTGACTCGTAGGGTAGTAATTCGTACCCCCACAACTTGAGGAACTCAAGCCGACAGGCTCTGATACCAGATGATGTGATCTCACTTCCAGGATCGGTCGAATTTGGGTTCGACTGAGCGTTTTGGGGAGGTGTTCGAGCAAGGAGTGAGTAAGAAACTCAAGCTGAGTTTTGTTTTTGAAAATAGATGGCAAAGTGGCTTTACAATCTTGAGTATAGAGGTTTTTATGGTACAAGAAAGAAAGGAAATGGAAACAAGAACTCAACAAAGGAGATCGAGAGCTTGTAGCCACGAGGTGTGGGTTTCCTCGGCCCGTTCTCCCTTGAGGAGAAGAGACCGAAGAGAAAGGGCTAAAAAGCTCTCTTTTCTCAATTTCAATCTAAGACAAAATGAAGGCCCTAGGCGTCCTTATATAGGCTGAGGCAAGGGGGAGAGGGCGGCTGCTTGGAGTGGGCGCCAAGCTTCGTATGGAGGTGGAGAGAAGTGGTGGCCAAGGCAAGCTCCTTGGTGTGGGCGCCAAGTTTCCGAGAGGAGGTGTGAGAAGAGTGGGCGCCAAGTATCATTAAGGTGTGAGGAGGTGATGTGGATTGGTGGCCAAGGCAAGCACAAATCAGCCGGCCTTTAATGATGTAGATTGGCGGCCATGTAACACATGTCTTCTTTGATGATCCAAACTTGGCGGCCAAGGATTTGCGTTGGGTGTTGAGGAGTGGCGGCCAAGCAACCTCCCAAGTGGGCTTTGGATATTTCTCTTGATGCTGAGCTTCGGGCCTATCAAGGTTCTCATTCGGGCCAAGCGCTTGAAGGCACACAAACACATGACTAGGTGGGTTGTGTGGGGCATGGGCCAAATGGGCCCGAAGTTGTTCGTGCAACATTCTAGCGCGTCGCCTAATCAAGGCCCCGGGAGGGTGGTTTAGTTCCTTAGCCATGGTCGACCGTGTGGCGGGTCGTGCCCGACCTATGTGCGGGTGTCCTCGGGAGTGCCTCGGAGAGGCACCGGCCTGCGCCTCGGGCCGCGCCTTAATGCCGCCCACGGGGTGCCTTGTGGAGGCACCGGGCGCACCGGCGCCGCTTGCGGGGTGAGGTCCCAAAGGGGCACCGGGAGGCACCGGGGCGCCGGTGCCTTGATATGGGCCGGGAGGCACCGTGGCGTCGGTGCCTTGGTGTAAAACGGAAGGCACCGTGGCGTCGGCGCCTTGTGGTGAGCCGAGAGGCACCATGGCGTCGGTGCCTTGATGTGAACCGGGCGCGATCACATCACGTCCTCTAAAAGATCCAAGCTTGCTCCTTCTCCCCCTCCCATCCGCATCGAGCAATTACCCACACCGTCCTCCTCTCCTCAAAAGACCCCAAAACCCTAGCCCTCATCTTCTACTCCCCTCCAAACTTTGCCAATTTCCCATCTGCTCCATCCCACATCTCTCCCCCAAAGGAGCCAGAAACCCCAAGGTTCCGCCGTCCCTTCTCTGAAAGGGACGCCAAGTTAGAAGAAGTTGAGGCACGTACAACCTTTGAGCATACCTTCCAACGAAGGAAACCAGGGACAACTCCCAAAGTCCTGGTAGAAGAGGTTATTGAACCAGAAAACGTCCCGTCCTCAAGCTCTTCCTCCGCTAGATCTTCCTCAGAGAGTAGCAAGCACGGGACGCCTATCGTTGAGTCCTCACCCCTCATCGACATAACAGGGGACTCTAACGATGAGTCTGAGGGAGCTGAGCAAGCAGTGCAAGATGTGGCTGCTAAAATTGTTGAAGTCTTTGAGGACGCTGGTGAGCACCAGGTCGCTCAAGAGAAGGACGCCGAACTCAGTCTAGAAGATGAGCTTGCGCGTGTTGCATTGGAAGTCCCACCGTATGAACTTCCCAACCTCCCAATCCTCCAACCCCAACCCCTATCTCAAAATCAACCCCAACCCCAACAAGAATCTGTTGAACCTGTGGACGCTGAGCCTATTGAAGTTGAGCCTGTTGATGTTGTACAGGCCGCTCAGGACACAAAACAGCCGTCCTAACAACAATAGACTCAAGATGCTGAAAATGAGAACGCTGCTTCAGGTGGCAATGAAGTAGCTGAAAAAGTCCAAGGCACAGAGGACACTGGTAATAAAGGTGCCGAGGACAATAGTGATGATGAGTCTGATGAAGAGGACGGCGATGATGAGCCTGACTCTCCCAAGAGGAAAGGCAAGAAGAAGAAGAACGATGATGAGCCGGTCAATATTCTTGATCCCCTGCTTTACACAGAGGACTGGCTCGCATATTTTAATGATGAAGACGTGAAAGAGTTCTTGGAACTCCTCCGCTTCCAGGGACGGACCAACCTGGGATTGAAGCTTGGCTCAGATCAAATCTGCACGTTCTTCCACTCTTTGCGCATAAAGAAAGATGGCTCTTTGACATTTAAGATCGACGGAGAGCCGGCTTCCATAACTTTACGCACAGTCCGCACTTAGATGGACTTGGTAGTAAGAAGTCGTCGTCCGGAGCTCTAAGTTCTTTGCATGTGAATGGTTTTGAGATGGAGGACGCCAAGGTAGATGCGCTGCTAGAGAGAATCTTCTGCGGCAAGAAGCCTCAAGGCAATGATAAAGTGGCACACGTCCTTTCCAAAACCGGGGCGATTGCACACTACTTCATTTGCTGAGCTATTGTGCCGAGACACGAAAAGAAGAGCGTAGTCCAAACAATAGACTGCATATTGCTGGACGCCTTCCTTTCTCGCCGTCCCATCAATCTTGCGTGCATTGCAATGGAACATATGGCTAAGTGCGCCAAGAAGAAGCATGCCTTGCCGTTCCCTGGACTTGTCAAGACTATTCTTCAATAGCAGGACGCATATGATGATTCCTTGGAAGAAGAGGTTTTGGGTATGCATTGGGATCAGCGTAAGGGACTGCTCAATATTAGATTCAGAAGAGCTCCCACCCATTCGCAAGGCACAAGAGGTTGTTGCTAAGAAGGCTGAACAAGAACGGCTCACACAGATTGCTGAGGAAGAACGCTTAGCGTCAATGGGTCAGGACCTCACTAAGACTGGTCAAGAGGACGCTACAAACTTTGATGTCCTTGATCAAATTCTGCTAAGGGATTCGCCTCCTACATTGCCACATTGGGACGCCCCCTCAAGCAGTACTGGTCCTCAGCCCATCCCTCCTCCAAAAAACCCATCTCAATACCCTCCTCAAGAACTAATGGTTGTGATTCCTCATAATCAATGTCATTCAAGCTTTGAAAGAGTGCGGAACTCCACGAAAAACTTCTCAAATATTATCAAGATTCCTCCCATAGACGTCTTGAATGATCGTCGTCCCTCCTCTTTTATCCATCAATCATTTTAGCTTGTGCTTCTTTTTGATTCAAACACTTGATATTTTGGTCTGTAATAACATACTCTATTTTCTTTGAATGGCAATTGATGTCCGCGTTTTAGGTAGGATTTTTAGGGTCTAGATAGTTTAGATTTAGTGGTGTTTTGTGCTTGAGTCTTGTGTTTTTGAGTCTTTTGCATGTGCTTTCGTATTTCCTTGAGATTGAGAAACTACGCATATTTGTGTCGTTTTGTAGGTGTTTTGGAGCTTGAAAACGAGTTTGGAGTAATGCTAAGAGATGATGGACAAGCTAGGAGGAAAATCTCAAGTGGACAAGCTAAAGAGAAGAGCTAAGAGGAGCTAAATCACGAGGAAAAGTGAAGGAATCGACCCCAGGATCGAGCCAAGGCAGGTCGAGCTCGAGCCAAATCAACAAACTTGAAGACCAAGGAAATCAACTCTCAAGATCGACCCTGAGGGGGGTCGAGATCGACCCTTAGGGGGTCGATCCTAGGCGCCGACTCTCTTTATCTGGATTTATTGTAGAGTTTCCTAGTTTGTATTTAAGGAAGGTTGTTTCTTTGTGTTTCCTAGTTAGATTAGGACTCCTTTTCTTCTATAAAAGGAGGTTGAACCTTTAGTTTTGATTAATCATCAACATTAGTAGAGCTAGGAAGAAGACTTGGAGAGAAAGTTTGAGAATTTATAAGATTGATCTTTTGTTTAATTTGAATTCTAGTTTGGTTTTGATCATGTCTTCTTCTTCTTCTTCCTCTTCTCTTCTTGCTATGTGTGAGTAGTCTTCTTAAGTTCTAGGGTTGGGCAAAAACCCAACACAATCATGCATGTTTAAAACTTGAATTCATGACTTGAATGCTTAAGGATCATATCTATCTATCTTGTGCTTAATCCTTGATGAAAGTTGAGGCATGTCTTGTAATTAACTATAGCGAAAGTGAAAAGTTAGTTGCTGGATTAGATCTAATAGGATTATTTGCGAAAGTTGATATTTCTAGGTTGAAGGATAGGTAAAAGGTTGTTTGATTTGCGAAAGTTGATTAAATAACTTGAATTGTTTGCGAAAGTTAACTTTTCTATGATCTAGATTGCATGATAGTTGTGAATTCTTGTTGAAAGCATGTATGGTTGTTGTTGTGGTAGCCCTAGCCCTAGGATTTGCCCTTTATATTGATTGAAATTCGTGTTTTTGCTTTGATCCCGACTCCCTAAGTCGTGCTCGAGCCTTGGCTAGTGTTTTGTGTGCGTTTGTGTGTGTTTCGTCTCCCGATCGACCCTCCTTTGGGTCGATCTCGACCCTCCTCAGATCGATCCTGACTCTGTTCGTTTGTGTTTTCCTTTGCTCTTTTCGTAGTTTATCGACTAAACTTAGCACTGTCCTCACTCCCGTGGACGATCCTGACTTTGCTATACACAGCGGGGTCTTGACTACACATTTATTTAATCATCAACATTAGGAGAGCTAGGAAGAAGACTTAGAGAGCAAGTTTGAGAGTTTGTAAGATTCATCTTTTGTTTAATTTGAATTCTAGTTTGGTTTTGATCATGTCTTCCTCTTCTTCTTCCTTTTCTCTCTTTGCTATGTGTGAGTAGTCTTCTTAAGTTCTAGGGTTGGGCAAAAGCCCAACACAATCATGCATGTTTAAAACTTGAATTCATGACTTGAATGCTTAATGATCATATCTAACCTATCTTGTGCTTATTCCTTGATGAAAGTTGAGGCATGTCTTGTAATTAACTATAGCGAAAGTGAAAAGTTAGTTGCTTGATTACATCTAATAGGATTATTTGTGAAAGTTGATATTCCTAGGTTGAAGGATAGGTAGAAAGTTGTTTGATTTGCGAAAGTTGATTGAATAACTTGAATTGTTTGCGAAAGTTAACTTTTCTATGATCTAGATGGCATGATAGTTGTGAATTCTTGTTGAAAGCATGTATGGTTGTTGTTGTGGTAGCCCTCACCCTAGGATTTGCCCTTTATATTGATTGAAATTCGTGTTTTTGCTTTGATCCCGACTCCCTAAGTCGTGCTCGAACCGTTGCTTGTGTGTTTTGTGTGCTTTCTTGATAACTTGATCTCAGGATCGACCCCCTTAGGGTCGAGATCGACCCTCCTCAGGTCGATCCTGACTCTGTTTGTTTGTGTTTTCCTTTGCTCTTTTCGTAGTTTATCGACTAAACTTAGCATTGTCCTCACTCCCGTGGACGATCTTGACTTCGCTATACGCAGCGGGGTCTTGACTACAAATTTATTTGTTCAAGAAACCCTTCAACAAATTGGCGATTGGCGCCGTTGCCGGGGAGTGTGCAATAGTGCCGAGTTTAGTTGATATTTGGGTTTGGGAATAGCCCATATCCCTTGTGTGTTACTGATTCGTTTTCTCGTGTTTGTGATTGCAGGTGTATGCCCTCTAGTTCAAGAAGGAAAATCGACTATTTTCCCTTTGATCCTGAAATAGAGAGAACCCTTCACCGCAAGCTCCGAGAACGACGAGCAATGGCCGACACTGAGGCTCTTGCTCAACAAATGCTATAACTCCGCGCTCAGATGGAGCGCATGCAAATGGAGCGTGCTGCTCAAGAGGCTGCTTTGCACCGAGAGAGAGAGAGGCTGCTGCCCGTCTCCAACAACAACTAGATGCTATTCCGAGGAACGCTAAGCAATACATGCACCCGGAGCTTAGAGTTCCCGAATCCGCTATTGTGCTCCCGGCAATTGAGCGTGCCTTTGAGATCAAGTCCCACTTCATCACTCTCATCAAGATGTCTTAATATGAAGGCAAGACATCCGAATGCCCTATGGAGCACATCAAAAACTTCACCGATCTTTGTGACACCATCGCCGCCGATGGTGTGTCCCTTGAATATGTGCTCCTAAAGGCGTTCAAGTGGTCTCTAACCGGGAAGGCACTTCATTGTCTCGAGAGTTTACCCGCTAGGTCCATCATTACATGGAAGGCTTTGCACGACTTGTTCATGACGAAGTTCTTTCCACCGGCCAAGACTACCGAGCTAAGGAAGCGCATAACTTCTTATCATCAACTTCCCAACGAGACTTTTGTTGAGACTTGGGAGAGATTCAAAGAGCTTCTTCGGCAATGTCCTACTCATGGACAACCTCCTTATGTTCTTCAAGAGATATTCTTTCAAGGGATCAATGCCGCCACAAAGGACCGCATCAATCTTCACACCGATTGCGGTTTCATTGAGATGGATCCCGATGAGGCGTGGGCCCTATTGGACAAACTCACCTACTATGATGCTATGTATGGGACCCAACAACCCATCCGGATTCAAACAAAGAAGCTCTATGACCCAAATAGCGAGCCCATTGATCAAGATGTGAAGTTTCAATTCATGCAAGATAAGATCAACCGGCTCGAGAAGCAAGTGAGTTACTACAAGTCTGTTGCCCCAACTTGTCAAGAATGTGGTTCTCAATCTCATACCACCGCTTCTTGTACAAATGTGGAGCAAGTTCGGGCTGCCGAGGCATATGCGGAGGCCAACTATATGCGAGGACCCTACCGAGGACAAAACAATGCTTATGCGGGGAGGAACAACAACTATTCTCAATGGAATAACAATGGCCAAGGCCAAGGTTATCCACCTCCTCCACAAGAGCAAAGGGCCCCTCCTTATAGACCTCCCGGGTATCAAGCTGAACCATCATGGATGCAAGAGCTATAAGAAGGACTCATGCGAGGGATGCGGACCGAGCTGGATACAAGGTTGGGAGACCTCGACTCATGGAAAAAGAATATTGATTCCCAACTTGGTCATCTAGCGGCTCAAATCCCACGACCCCAAGGACAACTCCCGGGCCATCCCGAAGAGAATCCTAGAGGTCGAGCAAGTAATGGCGATATCCGAGCCATGAATCTACGGAATGGCAAAGCATTGCCCGATCCACCAAGGCAAACGGCGAAGGATGTTGTCTCAGGATCGACCCCGCTGAGGTCGAGCTCGACCACTCTGCACCAGGAAAGACCTCTAACCCTTCCCCTCAGCTCATTCCCGATTCCACTCCCTCCTCTTCCCACTCCAAAATACTTCCTTTCCCTTCTAAGAAGCCCAAGGACTCGACGGAAGGAAAATTTAAGCGCTTTGTTAAGTTGCTTCAAGGCTTGAATCTTTCTATTCCTTTCGCCGAGGCCTTGAATGAAATGCCCGCTTACACCATATTCTTGAAGGAGATTCTCTCTAGGAAGCGATCAATGTCGGAACTAACGGATGAGGTGAGGTCATTGGACCTTCCTGAGAAGCTCGGTGATCCCGGGAAGTTTGCTATTACTATCGGTATTGGAGCTTATCGTTTCAAAGCATTGTGTGATCTTGGTGCTAGTGCTAGCTTGCTTCCACTTTCAATTTGGTCCAAGACCAACATGGGGCCATTAGTACCGGTGAACATGAGGTTATACATGGCGGATGGTTCTTGTGTGAAGCCTACCGGTGTTGTCGACGACTTTCCTATCCAAGTTCGCAAGTTTGTCGTGCCTGATGATTTTATTGTCATGGATATGCCGGAAGATCCCGACGTACCAATTATCCTTGGGCGACCATTCCTAGCAACCGCCGGAGCTAAGGTTGATGTGAAGAAGGGTCTCCTTACCTTCGGAATTGGTGATGAGGTGGTAGAGTTTCGGCTACCTATTGGAGGCATCATGGAGTCTAGAAACGTGGTACTCATTAACAACTTTCACCCGGAAGAGGACCTTTGGAAAGGCGAGGTGTTAAGGCTCGATATCGCCCATACAAGATCGGTCACGACCAGTCCTGGGTCAAGACCGACCACACCTCATGTACAAGAGAAGCTTGACTCCGGACAAAGCAACTCGACACCGACCCGTCCTCCGATCGATACAGGTCAATATTCTCACTCTACTTGCATGCTTTGTGGTACACCTCTCTCTACACCTTCTTCCACCCTCTCTTCTCATTCTAAGTATGGGGTGGCGATGAGGACATCCGAGCCACCTTGGCACTCGCATCCTCCAACTAGTTGAGGTACTTCTCGTCAAGCTAACGACGTTAAACAAGCGCTTACGGGAGGCAACCCGGTCTTTAGATTAGATTCTTTGTTTTTATTTTGTTTTTGATTTGATTTTTCTAACCTTCCTTAGATTAGATTAGGATATATTTTGCTTGGGATAGGATCTTTGTGATGTTTTTGCAGGACTCTAAATTGCAAAACACGAGCTCAAAAAGAACGGGAAAAGACGACTTCACATGAGGTACATGAGCCCTCAGGACCGACCCTATGAGGATCGATCACGACCTCCCCCTTGCTTTGCCTCCCCCTCATGCACCTCTCAGGATCGGCCCTATTAGGGTCGTGCTCGACCCTATTAGGGTCGTGCTCGACCCTAAGAGGGTCGTGCCAGCACACTTTGCCTTCTAAGCTCCACCTCCTTTCCAAGCTTCCAAGAGTTCATTGTGAGTTTTCTTCTTCTTTTCTCTTTACTTTTTCATATGTTTTCATGAATGGGGACATTGCATGATTTAAGTATGGTGTGGGGAAGAAGAAATCTCACACGTTGTATATAATTGAGTCTTTGCTTGCTTTGTTTGATTGGTAGTTTGCTTGTTAAGAAAAATCTTGAAAAATTCAAAAAAAACTGAGAAAATGTCAAAAATCCAAAAAACTTTGCAAAATGTCGAAAAACAAAAAAATATTTGTGTGTTTTGTTTTAGGATAGCAAAATGCTCCATCTTAGATGTCATATGATGAAAACTAATTTTCATGTTTGTCATATAATTCCTTTGGCATAATTGGATAGTGTAGCCCAATTTTTTGAGAGATTGCTTTTGATTGTGAATGTGACTTGTGATGAAATTGAGCATATGTGTTTTGAGTAAAAGTAGTTGCAATCCAACAAATTTTTACCTAGTGAGAATTTTGGCCTTATGAGGAGATCATCATTAATTCCCTCTTCTTTGTTTGTGTGATTTTGCTCTCTTTATGCATATGTCTCTTGTTGTTGATATGGTTATCTATTTCTTGAAGCCGCTATGAGATTGTTCATGCATGTTGATTGTGATTAGGAACTTATATTTTTAGCCCATATTATTCCATGCCTACCTTGAATTATCCTTGATTGAAACCCCGTTCTAGCCTTAGCCTTTTGTTTGAAACTCCACAAAAATTATC
This sequence comes from Polygonum aviculare, assembly GCA_934048045.1. Taxonomy (NCBI): domain Eukaryota; kingdom Viridiplantae; phylum Streptophyta; class Magnoliopsida; order Caryophyllales; family Polygonaceae; genus Polygonum; species Polygonum aviculare. Next base: position 21,830,362 of record OW204026.1, read on the forward strand.
CCTAGCCTATATTAGCTTGACCCTCTTCCGGGAATTGAACTTAGATGATGTGTGTTGGGAATAAGTTTTGTTGAGTGACATTTGTGTTGGGTTTGAAAGTAGTGACATTATTAAAGGGTAGAAAACAACTTGTTGAAGTGTAATGTAATAGGATTCTTGGCTCGGAATGCACATTGTTGAAAAAAAATTGATGAAAAGAAAAGAGAGAGTAAGGAAGAGCTCGAAGATAAAGCCTCAGGATCGACCCCCAAGAGGGTCGATCTCGACCCTAAAGTAAAGAAAACGAGTCTCAGGACTGACCCTCAGAGGGTCGGTCACGACCCTTGCAAGCTCGAGCTAGAAAAAAAAAGAGAAAAGAAAGAGAAAAAAAATGTATAAGTGCAAAGCCAAGAATTCCTAGTGTTTCTAAGTTGTGTTATGGAAGTTTGGGTTAGAAATTGATGGGTATGAGTGTCATTGATGAAGTGCTTGGTTATGAGTTGAAAGAGAAGAAGTGAGTTGTTTTGGTTTTGTAGTGTTGTATTTAGGAGTTTGATTCCCGGATTTAGCACCACATGGCCAAAGAACTCCCTACCTATTCTTATTACTGAGCCCCATTACAACCCGGCCGAATGGAGTCTTCTATGAAGATTTCATTGAGCTTAAGTTCTTATGAAGATTGATGTGTTTTGACTTCTCTAGGTAGAGAGATTGGTGATATAAGTCTCAATGATAAAGTAGATGTTGCATAAAGATTGAGATGAGAGTTGATTTGATAGCCTAAACACATGAGAGTTGAGAGAAACACATTTATATCCCTTGTGAGGTTGGATTGTGGTTGCCTAGCTTGAGACTTATACATATGTGATGACGTTAAAATTACTTGTCTTCTTTTTCACTTGTGTTTAAAATGTTTTGACAAGGGCTATGCTTGAAGATTGTGTTATTGGTCTTGATTTGCATGATTATTGCTTGAGGACAAGCAAGTCTAAGTATGGGGTGTTTTGATGTCCGCGTTTTAGGTAGGATTTTTAGGGTCTAGATAGGTTAGATTTAGTGGTGTTTTGTGCTTGAGTCTTGTGTTTTTGAGTCTTTTTGCATGTGTTTTCGTATTTCCTTGAGATTGGGAAACTACGCATATTTGTGTCGTTTTGTAGGTGTTTTGGAGCTTGAAAACGAGTTTGGAGTAATGCTAAGAGAGGATGGACAAGCTAGGAGGAAGATCTCAAGTGGACAAGTTAAAGAGAAGACCTAAGAGGAGCTAAATCAAGAGGAAAAGTGAAGGAATCGACCTCAGGATCGAGCCAAGGCAGGTCGAGCTCGATCCAAATCAACAAACTTGAAGACCAAGGAAATCAACTCTCAGGATCGACCCTGAGGGGGGTCGAGATCGACCCTTAGGGGGTCGATCCTAGGCACCGACTCTCTTTATCCGGATTTATTGTAGAGTTTCCTAGTTTGTATTTAAGGAAGGTTGTTTCTTTGTGTTTCCTAGTTAGATTAGGACTCCTTCTCTTCTATAAAAGAAGGTTGAACCTTTAGTTTTAATTAATCATCAACATTAGGAGATCTAGGAAGAAGACTTGGAGAGCAAGTTTGAGAATTTGTAAGATTGATCTTTTGTTTAATTTGAATTCTAGTTTGGTTTTGATCATGTCTTCTTCTTCTTCTTCCTCTTCTCTTCTTGCTATGTGTGAGTAGTCTTCTTAAGTTCTAGGGTTGGGCAAAAACCCAACACAATCATGCATGTTTAAAACTTGAATTCATGACTTGAATGCTTAAGGATCATATCTATCTATCTTGTGCTTAATCCTTGATGAAAGTTGAGGCATGTCTTGTAATTAACTATAGCGAAAGTAAAAAGTTAGTTGCTTGATTAGATCTAATAGGATTATTTGCGAAAGTTGATATTTCTAGGTTGAAGGATAGGTAGAAGGTTGTTTGATTTGCGAAAGTTGATTAAATAACTTGAATTGTTTGCGAAAGTTAACTTTTCTATGATCTAGATGGCATGATAGTTGTGAATTCTTATTGAAAGCATGTATGGTTGTTGTTGTGGTAGCCCTAGCCCTAGGATTTTCCCTTTATATTGATTGAAATTCGTGTATTTGCTTTGATACCGACTCCCTAAGTCGTGCTCGAGCCTTGTCTAGTGTTTTGTGTGCGTTTGTGTGTGTTTCGTCTCAGGATCGACCCCCCTTTGGGTCGATCTCGACCCTCCTCAGGTCGATCCTGACTCTGTTCGTTTGTGTTTTCCTTTGCTCTTTTCGTAGTTTATCGACTAAACTTAGCACTGTCCTCACTCCCGTGGACGATCCTGACTTCGCTATACACAGCGGGGTCTTGACTACAAATTTATTTGTTCAAGAAACCCTTCAACAGCAATTCTAACAGTTTGCATACATTTGTTTGTTTAAGCGTTCCACTGCCTATAATTATGTATTTATGCTACCGTCCTTATTCACTTGTTATCCATTTTGATGATGCCAAAAGGGGGAAGTGTAGTTTTGCAGAGATGCGCTATATATTAGTTATCTAGAATAAGCAAGTGTTAAGGGGGAACTATTAGTGAAAGGTCTAAGGGACGCCATGCTAGAATAAATAGAGGTCGCTTAGAAAGTTTTCTAGGACGTTACTCTGTCCCTAAAATCCAAATGTTCAATAGATCAAAGGCTGAAAACTTGTGCTTACAAATGTTTTGCTAAGTCCCAAAGGACGCTTGATTAAGTTTTCAAGGATACTAAGCTTCAATGTAAAAACTATTTTGCCTAAGGGTTTGTCATCATCAAGCTTCCCTTATCACCACCACACAGCTGGATACATGAAGCTTCCCTTATCACCACCATAGCACGTGGAAGCCGATCCTGTAGCCACGTCCATGAAGGGCATGATCGTCAGAAGAAATGACTCCCTTCCCCAAGTGCTATAAATACCCCCCAGGGCATTTATAATGACTTAAGCTTTCAGAGAATATTCAAAGCGAATCAGAGTGAAAGGGACATCGATCAAGAATACCAAGAACAAGTCAAGAACTCTTCAGGACTAGGTGTTGGATCGAGTGGAAGTTAGAAACCAAATCACTAAGTGTTTGTAAACAGAAAAACAAAAGAAAAGAGAAGTCCTCACGAAGTACTGTGAAGGACGTGCGAGTAGCGCCCTTTAGAACATTAAGCTAGGTTTCAGTTATAGGCTTAAAGGAGTTTTTACTAGTGGACTTAGGACGTACTCTAAGTACCAAAGAAGTGTAAAGAACTCGCCAGTATAACTATAAGAACGCTTAATAAGAAAGGAAAAGGGTATTCGGAAATCTTCCAAGGAAGTAGAGGTTTACACTCAAGGACTGCTTTGGTCTTGAGTGGTTCCTCTATAAATAGACGTGTTCCGTGCTTACTTACTTCATCTGTTTAGTTTATTTTTCCGCTGCAAATCAAATGATGCCCTTAATACTTGTTAAGGATGCCATACACAGGACGCCTTTATCTGTATAAAGGACGTCCCTTGTTCAACTAACGATCCAACAAATTTAACATCTAATTTGTTGAGTAATATGATTGATTCTTAACCTACAATGCACTAGAAGGTGTCGAGTCAACTCTGTACATGGCATTTGGGATGTGTTTTAGTATTGTTATGCTTTTGGCCTTGGTTTTGGTTGGTGGACATATTGTCACAACTACTGACTGCTATAGGAAGACTAGATAAATATTCATAAAGAATTTTCTACCCATAATGGGAATACAGGTATAATTTTAGGGCTCTTTATCTGTATGAGTTAAATTGTGTATGATATGGAAGCATGAACCATATTACCAGTACAAAGTATAGTGCTTATATATAGATTTAATTATACAAAATGCTTATATCTAGACTTGGGGTTGATCTTGTTTACAAGTAGACCTGGCAATTCGGGTTGTTCGGGTCAATTCGGATCGGGTCATTCGGGTCGGGTCTGTTCGGGTCAAATAGTCATTTCGGGTCTTGTTCGGTTCGGTTCGGGTTCGGGTCATGTTCGGGTTCGGGTCTAGTTCGGGTCGTTTCGGGTCATAATATTTCGGGTTAGTTCGGGTTCGGGTCAGTTCGGTTCGGGTCTAGTTCGGTTCGGGTCTAGTTTGGTTCGGGTCTATTTCGGGCACTTTAATGTAGAAAGTTTGGGCACTTTAATGTGTCTTGTAATAAAACATAGTTACTACATATTATTATTACTATTTATAATATATACTTGCGGGCACATTCAGGCGTATCTTGTATCATAAATCATTAAGTAGATTGGATAACATGTCATTGACACATTCATGACATATCTATATATTTTAACACGCGTCTCAATTTAACTATGCTAATTAGTGTCAGATCCGGCTAATTACCCGGTTCAATCGGTTAGATGAAGCAGGGCCCCCAAATAATTGGGACCCCCCGATATATCAAATGTTTTACGTAAGATTTAGGGATACAACTAGGCTTGGTGGTAGGGGTGAACAAAAATATCCGATCCGCCCATCCGACCGATCCGATCCGATAAAATCTGGATAATTTGGATAATTATATCTTTTATTTATTCATAACTTTTCTTAATTTTAATAATATAATTTGAAAAAGAATGCTAAAACGGATAATTTGGATATCCATAATATCCAGTCTCGGATTTCCGATCCAAACGGATATTTCTTATCGGATAACCAGTTAATAACGGATCGGATACGGATCGCTAAGTTTGACCAAAAAAATTCGGATATCCGCTATTTCGGATCGGATCGGATAATCCGTTTGGTCACCCCTACTTGGTGGTGTAGACTGTAGAGTAGACTATAGTATATTAGTATAGAGTTTAGAAATGTTGTAAATGATCGGCTCTTCGAAACTCCATCTCTTTCTTTTTTCATTTGTTTTATTTTCATATTGTGCAGGTCATCGTCTCATTGAGCCCTAAAGTTTTCTTTTTTCACCCATATTTATAAAACTATACAATATGTTATTTCTTTTTTCACCCCTAAAGTTTCGGGTCATTTCAGATCGGGTCATTTCGGGTCAGAATTAGTTCTGGTCGTTTTGGATCGGGTCATTTCGGATCGGGTTACTTCGGGTAAAGTTTTGTTCGGGTGAGTTCGGGTTCGGGTCATTTCGTGTTCGGGTCAGTTCGCATTCGGGTCAATTCGGTTTACATTTTATTCGGGTCATTTCGGTTCAGTTCGGGTTCGGTTCGGGTCTGGGTCATGTTCGGATGGTTCATTTTTTCGTTGTTCGGGTCAAATTTTGGGTTCGGGTCGGGTCAGTTCGGTTCGAGTTTCGGGTCCGGGTCACTCTCTGCCGGGTCTATTTACAAGTCATAATTATTGATTTTGTTGATGTTAAAGACCTAAAGATTGCACTAGATACCTATAATGGCAGTACTGTTGAAGAGAATGATCCTTTGTTCAATTTTTTCATTTGCATCTTTCCTTAATCTATATTTCAGTAAAAAAAAAATATTTTCCAAAATCAATTTTCCTTATTTAAATGGAAATATTTATATTATGTTAATCTTTTCTTCACAGACCTCCATCGAATTTGATGTTACTTCAAATGAGTAATTGATATTGTTGGTTAATAGAAATTTGGAAATATTATGGTGTTGTTCATATGCAGAAGCTATTGCCTCTCAAATTATCTTTTGCAATAGAAATTGGCTTATGTGTTTTTTGATTAATATTTCAGCTATGACCTTGGGAGAGATAGGCCTTAGAAAACATCAAATGCTAGAGTTGTGCTTGAAGATGGGTCTGTTTGGAAGGCCAAGTCATTTGGTGCTATTGGAACTCAAGTTGGTGAAGCTGTCTTCAACACCTCCTTCACGGGGTAAAAAATCAACTATATTAGTATGATTTGGTGAAGATTTTTGACACTATATATTAATATAATAACATGGCATTAAATGTAGTTATTTGGCCATTTAATGAGTAAGCTCAAACTCGTGACATAAAGATATACTTTTTGAATCGAGATGTCAATAGAGGATTTAGTGGTGGTAAAAGGAAAAGGAACGAGATCTTGCATTATGGGGTGCATTATGATTCTAGGTTTGATTGTTTGATTTGTCACTTCAACTTAGTATGGGGTGCATTATGATTCTAGGTTTGGGAGGCTGACTTCGCTATACTTGATGAGTTTGACTCTGGGCTAGATGTTGATGTGCTTCAGGATGTAGCAACCGTTGTGAACGGTTTGTTAACACCAACAAATTCCATTTTGATGACCACTCATTATGAACGCCATATTTTTACCTATAAAAAATGAAAGAGGAAGAGATTAATTTAAGGGGATCAAGAGTCTTACTTTTATTATAATCAATAAATGACAAAATATGTAAGAAACAATTTTAAATAATATATGTATTTTACATGTGACATATGATTACCATTTTACGTTATTTTAAAATATGTAAATTTGTGTTATGTTATTTAAAAACTATACTTTGAATTGCATTTAGTATAAATGTATATAAATGTTTGAAATTATTCGGAGGTTGAGATGAGGGAGAAGGCATTGGAAGCTAAGAAGAAGGTTTTGGGCGATCGGTGTGTGAAGATCGACTAGACGTATCAATTGGTGTCCATGAGCCACGTGCAAGTAGAGGGGATGGCCCGGTGTTTGGAACAGAAGATCAGAGGGTGAAGGTGAAGAAGAAGCATCAATTGGTGTCCATGTGAGCCACGTGCAAGTGGAGGAGACAGCCCGGGTTTGAAAGAGAAGATGCGGGTTTGAAAGAGAAGATGCGGAGGTTGAAGGCGAAGGACAAGCATTTGGGAATGTTGTTGCAAAAAAAATGATTCACACCGATATACTTGGTTCCAATCCTTTCTTTGTATTCGATGTCAATATGGGAAAATTCTAATTGTCGAGGGCATTTAATATGTAAAAAAAACTAACGAGTAACACATATACACGACCACTTAATAAGAAAAATTGTATGTTTTCTTCATGCTTTGGCCCGTCCATCGGACGGGATATGCCCACTAGTCCGTGTGCTCTCCCGGACCTATCCATGGCTCTTTAAATTATTCTATATGTTGAATCTTCAAATTCCTCATGCTTCTCAATATGTGTCTCCATATGGTCAATTTAATTACTTGCATGTTTGTTCACGAATCTCTTCTTCTTATCAGGTATCATGTGTTTTGCATCTCTAGACTCGGACATAAGTAGTGATGACCTCGAGGCCTTCGAAGATCTAATGTACAACGACATCAAGTGGGGCAAAAAACCTATCATGAAGCCCAATGGTGACCTCGTGTGTCCATTCTACAAGGGCAAGAAGAAACATGTACGGGAGTTTAATGAGTTAAGGCAATATGCATGTGGCCTTAGTCATAGCTCCGGGCGGAAGAGATCTGAGAAGCAGAGGGAACAACACCGTGCCCTTAAGAAGTTTCTAGTGCATTCAACCTTAGTCCGCCATTAACTATTCCTGGAAGATTCTGCTTTACTATGTACTTATTTCATTCTGCTCAATAAGAACAAACTTTGCAATTTTGAGTGACAGTGCAATGTTGGTTAGCCAATTTTGAATGTTATCGCTACTATCAACTTGCACAGTACACTCATCTTTTAAGTCATATATTGTTGATTGTTATCCTACCTCTACAATGATTCAATGCACAAGTACTAAAGACTATTATATTTACTACTCTAGTTGTTTATAATATGAAGTGGCAATTTACAGAATTACTCATACATAGTGCCCTCTAACCAAGTTCTCTGACGGCAAGTGTGAAGGGTACCAACAATAAGTTTTCAAGCCAGTGAATGTTGGCTCAGGGATTTGGCCCATCAGACGGGCCTTACCCACTAATATGTAGAACAAACTCTAATTTGATGGTGTGAACCAAGTTAATGATCTGATGCGTGTCCGAGAGCTCTTTTAAATTAAAAAACGCAATCTATTAATTTACATATTATGAATACTATAACTTAATGTCATATTTCTAACTTTAAAATTGCATATATAAAATTATTTTTATATATACATTTTATTATTAAAATAAATGAATAAAATAACTTATGTTCTTTGTTGGGCTAGTCCAAAATGCTAGTTTCAAACGGACGTATAAAATAGTAGACTCTCTTCACCACTTGGTCAACCTAAAAAAGATATTACACAATAATGACTTGACCCAACTAACCTACAAAATTAACAACGTGAACATATAATTAGTCCCGAACCAAACTGACTAAGCCGAAACCAACTAAAACAAACTTGCAAAGACTTTACCAAATTGACGTGTAAATTTCAATAGCCCAAACTTGTACACAATCCGAATTCAAATGAACAACCTAGCGAATCAACCGTATCAATGGATATACGCTCCATATATCACTTTCTCAGCCTCTATTCAATCTGAACTCAAAATGATCAACCCATTAAATTAATCTCATCAATAGATTATTTTCCATATATAACTACTCAAACTTGTACTTTTTTTTTATGAAAAAACACTTCCATTAAAAAACCCAACAACATTCTTTGCAACGATGTCATACAACAAACAAGGAAGATAGATATTACTAGTTAAGAGAACGAGCCGAAGGCATCCATCGACTAAACCAACCCACTGCCCTATTTGCTTCTCGTCAAATGCACCTCCACGGGCATTGGATCGAAACAAGACTAAGCTCAATTATCTTTGCAAGTAAAAAATTAAGAGAAGTGTTTGGGACGTCTTCTCCAGTAATCTTGCCATTGAGATTTTTGTAATCAGATTCTATCATTACTCTACTGAATCCATTGACAAGGTCACTTCGAGCCCCCAAAACACCTCTTCGGCTTCCACTGTGTCGACATGAAGTCCTTCTTGGATTGATTTGGCACCAACAAACAGAACATCCCCTGTATTTGATCGACGAATTACTACAATGCAGCATTGTCGATGCTTGACCAAACCATCACAACAAATTAAAACCCACCCCTCATTCGGCCGAGTCCATCTAACCTCCCCAACTTAAGAGTGATCAACAGCTGAAATACCTTTGATCAACGCCACTCTGAACTACTTTGCAGCTTGCATTACCCACTCGATGACAACTTGTTCATCCGAAACTACCCCTTAAAAAAGAAGTCGGTTGCGGGCTCGCCAGACCTCCCCTATAATTGTAGCCCATTGGCCTAGCATTTCCCGGGTCAAAGTTGTTGCACCTACATCAAACCAATCAATGAAGTTGTGGCAACCATTCCCAACATCAGCAAAATCAACATAATTCCAAACTTGTCATGGGAATATGCAGTCGTTCAAGCAATGAACAGGGGTCTCATATCTGCCATAGAAATTGCAAGAGGAATCTTCGACAATTTTACACTTCACTAAGCTTGCCTTTCCCGCTCTCCATAACATGACTTTGGTGCGAGGGGCCACTTGAAGATCCCAAATATCCCTCCACAACTTGTCCCCCCTAACCCGTTGACCCTTGCCCACTAGAGAAACGATCTTTTATTTTGACCATCAACACATAGTATGCCGACTTTGCTGAAAATATACCATTTCGTGTGAAATGCCAGACTAGATGATCTTTAATATTCCCATCCACCAAATGAATACTGAGGAAACATTCCACATCGCAGGGGTTATAAAATTTCTCTCACCAAGTCAGCTTTCCATCGTCTGTGCTCCCAGTCTATCAGAGCGCTTACCTGCATATCATTCGGCGCTCCATTAGAATTTCCAACAACTTTAAAGGAGAAGGGATGGGGAAGCCATTGATCTTTCCATACATTCAGAGATAGGCCATTTTCGACTTGCCAGTACGAGCCATTGTCAAGAACACATCTAGCACTCACAATACTTCTCCACACATAAGTTGTACCTTCTAGTAGACTTAATACAGGGATCTCTCGATCTACTCCGATGGTAGAATTAAAAGACTCTGTAAAATTGGTTTTGTTTTCATCAAAGCAAAGAGTGGGGTCAAATTTGTGCCTTGTCCACCTTTCTTTGTCTCTTGTTTCATGCAACCACTTCACTGCAGCCTTGCCAGCCATTTTCTCTAGGTGCTTTACTGACTTTTTGTAGGAGAATTCAGAATAAGCGTCACAAACCCCCAAAGTAATCGGTGCATTAACTTTCCTGGATAAACCTTCCTTCTTGAAGTTCACAAATAGGTGTCTACAACAATATCTCCTAGAGATGGTGGGCTAGACATCATCTACTGCAGCTTCAATATCCTTCACAAAAGTACATGTAGTTAATATCAAAACATAGAAAATATTTTAAAAGAACAAAATTTGTGCATTTGACATACCTTTTGCCCATCCGACACAATAGTTAAATTGTCTTTGGGATCATCTTTCAATATATCTTTCAAATGAAATAAAATCCATGTGTTCTTACTTTCATTATCATAGACTAGGGCTGAGCACCGGTCCAAAACCGGACCGGACCGGGGACCGAATTCCCTAAAATATATGGACCGGGGACCGGACCGGAAAACTCCGGTCCGGTCCGGTCCCGGTCCGGTCCGGTTTTGGACCGGATTTTTATTTTTTTAAAAAAAAATATTATTTGAATTAAAAATTAATTTTTTATTGAAAAAATTATAATTTTATTAGAAAAATTATATATAAATTATGAAAAATATAATATTATTAAGTATATAATATAAATGTGAAACTTAAATATTAAAAATAAACTATAAAAACATTAAAATTAATACATTTTTTATTTAAATTTAATTTTTATTTAATTTTTATAAATATCCGGTCCGGACCGGACCGGGGACCGGATATCTAATATTCATGGACCGGGGACCGGACCGGAAGTGCCTCGGTCCGGTACCGGTCGGTACCGGTCCGGTCCGGTCCGGTCCAAAAATCCGGTCCGGACCGGATTTTGCCCAGCCCTATCATAGACGCCATAAGCAACGGGGAAAATTTCATTGTTTCCATCCAATGCAACAACTGAGAGCAATACACCACCATAATTTCCTTTCAAGTGAGCTCCATTTATACCAATCAGTGCTCTACATCCCTTAAAACCCCCCAATCAATGACTTAAAGGGGAAGAATATGTTCTTAACTTGAATGGGCTTCTCGATAAGGTGCTTATCCACTTTCCAAGTACAATGAGCCTTACAACCGGGGTTAGTACTTTTTAGAATCATACAATATGCCGGAAAAATAGAGTATGATGTGTCATGATCTCCATCAAGCTTCATCATGCATACTTCTTCGTGTTATATAGGGTTGTCTTCCTCAAATTGATGCCAAATTCCTTGAATAACTTGTCATTTATCTCTTTCCCTCGCAGATTTCTATTTGATCTAAAATCTTCTAAGGCTATTTCTACCATCTGCCCTAAAGGGGGCTTATAATGGAAAGATTTTGTAAATCTTAAATTTCTGATTTTTTTAATCTCTTTGTGATGGACTCACTATTTCCTTTTTAGGGTTTTAGTTTCTGTTTTTAGTATGCTTATCATGTACCCTTAGGATACACAATAGAAAAACTCATCTTCTAATAGCTTATCTACTGTCTATCTTACAATAGCCATAGGATTATAGCGAAATAATCTTCTACAACTATGAACTCTTTCCAATTTCTTAATAGCCCAAGCATGTCCATCTGGCAATTGGGAGGCATGGATCCTCCAATCATAACCTACTGCAGCATATAAAGCTGTCAATCTGCTCATATCAGATTTTGCAGTGATAGTGGAAAACCCCTCTTGAATACAAAACTCCCTCAACACACTTGTGAAATGACCCGTATAAAAAAAATCAACCACTTCCTTAAAACAATGTTTTCAAATCAACAATCAGCATAAAACTCTACCATTCTCATATTTGTTGAATTAATTTACTTTTTCAATTTTCCATTCATTTGATCGGTCTAGGTCATATCCATTAATAAACACTTAGAACCCAAGAGTCCTCATTTTCATCTAAATCAACCTCAGTCCCTAGAACCTCAAGAGGTTCTGCCTCATCCTCTTCTTCATTATCCGATAGCACATAATCATTATCCCCACTACCAAATCCAAGAAGAGAAATACCATCTACCGTGTTATCATTATTGTACACCTTCTCACGTGTTCGGCTAAGGTTGCCAGAAGTCAGTTCATTTGCAGCTGAAGTGGTTTTTCCTTGCGGAGCATAAATTCCTTATTGGTTGGCAAAGGTGTCAGGAATCTTTTTTTGCATCATATGGTCTTGAAAGGGCATTTGTACCATGGTTGGGTAGCTTGTGTATTGGGACATCAAAAGAAACTGTTTCTTAGGGTGTTGATGCGACCCGGTCTGAAGCCTGCATCGATCATAAGCAGTCCGAGACGCCCAGACCATGGCATCCCCCTTGGTCCCCAACACTGCTTATTTGTTATATATTTCCATATTTACTATTTTTAGCATCTTTTATTTAATCTCTTTTATTGTTTTAGCTAGTTATAGTATTATGGGCTGGCCTCTTCTCTTGCATAAGTAAGTTGCCCATTAAGCTAGCTAGGTTATTTCACTTTGCGTATATAAGGCTGAACCTTTCTCTTGTAATAGGTTAGACACATTACAGTTTTGAGTTAAGTTGAGACTGAATTCTCCTTTTAGCTTGAAACCGTGTCCACCTTGTTCTTGCTCGTTCATCCTCTTGTATCTTAACATAGAGATCAAGAGTTCCCTAAGTCATAACATTGGCTTGGAAGGGTGTCCATCACGTATCCGTTTGTTCCATCATCAACCTTCTTGCTTCCACATCAACTCCATCCAAAGAAGACACATACCACACGATCTACATCGGTGACACAAAGGCCTTGTCCACCATAACGAGGTTGCATCAATTGGTATCAGAGTCAGGGATCGTGTGAGTCTTGTCCTTTTCATTGTGTTCTTTGTCTTCACACCACTTTTCTTCCATTTCCTAGTTTTTGCAGCCTTAGCATTCGTGTTTTAGGTGCCAAAATTTTTTCTTGTTCGTAAAAAAATCATACAAAAAATTGCTAGCCATAATCGCTCGAGATTGCCAGCTTAGATCGATACACTTGCAAATTTGTTTATTGAATGTGTTTTGTTAATCCATGCATAATTGATTTTCTTTCCTATGCATCTTGCCAATCATATCCCATGTAATATTGAGCATGTCTTCTTAGTTGATTTTTGTGCGATTTGTTTTGAAGGGAATAAAATTCATTCCATTCGTATTCCTTGTTTTTTGGTAAATTTGATAGAGCATGAACTCCATATCAATCTTCTTTGATTGCATTCAAAAAAATCTAATTATATCGGTCCACAAGCCAAAATAAAATGGGGATCCGATTTATTTTAAAAAAACATTGTGTCTTCACAAGCCAAAATAAGGCAAGAAGACACAAAGGCAATCAATCTCCTTGATTTGTGGGATATTGTTTCTTGCCTATTTGGTGCATCACTAATTGGCAATCAAATCTTCCTTCAATCGTGTGATTTTGTATTCCATATCTCACTTCTTTCCTTCCTTCTTCAATTGTGTTTGCATCTTGCATACTTTCTATATTCGAATATCGTCTTGTGTTCTTTCATTGTGTACTATCTCGAGAAGCCTAAGCCACCCCAACCCTATTCGAGCCTCGCTTTGTGAGAAGCATTGAACATTACGGTTGACTTGACTTAGACCTCCCTTGCTAGTGCCTTCATTGTTGCTTTGATCCTTGATCTATGACTAGTGTGACTATAGATACATATCGGCACGTCCCGAAGGGACATCCCAAATGGATCCCACCGCCTTGATTCCCTCAAAATCGGGTGACCTACTATGACGAGCCACCACCCCGGCATCGTGCCCACTACAACGAGCCACCACCCAAGCGTCGTTCCCACTATGACGAGCCACCACCCTAGCGAAGCCTGGTGACGTTCCATCACCGAGTCGAGCCTCCTTCACCACCAACTCACACGGATTCTAGGGAGCCAAGAGAGGCACTCCTCCAAGAGCAACTCCAACAAAGGGATGCTAGGATCGTCGAGCTTGAGTGCTTGATTGCCGAGGCTAGGCCTCAAGCGAGTCATTCTCGTCCGTAGCCCGTGGTGCCAACCCCGCCAACAATGCCAACTCCTACATCGGCCCCAATGGTGCCACACCCCGAGTGCCCAACGGTCATGCCTCTAGAGCCCCATGTAATAGGTTAGAAACATTTTAGTTTTTAGTTAAGCTGAAAAGTAAATCCTCCTTCTTGAAACCGTGTCCACCTTGTTCTTGCTCGTTCATCCTCTTGTCTCTTAACGTAGAGATCGAGAGTTGCCTAAGCCATAATGTTGGCTTGGAAGGGTCCATAATGTTGGCCATCACGTATCCGTTCGTGCCATCTTCAACCTCCTTGCTTCCGCATCAACTTCATCTAAAGAAGACACATACCACACGATCTAGATTGGCAACACAAAGGCCTTGTCTACCATAACGAGGTCGCATTAAGTGTTGAGTATTATGTTGTGATTGTGTTTCATCCATATAGCCCGTTGATGGGATATTATGGTGGGAAGATGGAAGATGTGTATCCACTGATGACAACATCGATCAAACCCCTTGCTAGTAGCAAATTTTCACATGGCGATTCTGTAGAACCAATGACAATTTTAATCAACTTCTTCCCATGTAGTAAGCTAAACATCTCCATCGATCAAACCCCGTGCAGGTCCTCGAGCCCTTGCCTCCCCGTCTCTAGTCGAGGTGTCGCCTCCCCGTCGCCGGCCTCAAAGTCGCCTCCTCGTCGCCGGTCAAGCTTCTGTCGTGTTTTTGGTTTGTTTGCCACGTGAAAGTCATTTGGAAGAGAAGGTTAGGCACGTGTGCATTGGCATTGTTTTGTTTTTATAATTTTAATTTTTTTTTTTTTGCGTTTTTTGTGGTTAACATAGATAACTTTTAGAGTAAATTAAGGAGATTGGTTAAAAGCGCATAATAGAGGGGCACCAAAAGGTTTTTGGCCACCAAAAGGTTTTTGGCCACCAAAAGGTTTTTGGCCACCAAAAGGAATTATCAAAACCATGAGGGCATAAAAAGAATTTCCCAAAATAAATGATTGTTGAGAATTGGAAAAGTGAAAAATAGAGTTCAATGTTATTTAAGTGAATTACTAAAGTGAAATTGAAGAATGATAGAAGGATAGAATGATGAAGATGAGAAAAATGATGAAAAGTAAGGACATGAGGATTAATAGGGTTCAACCAATATTCATGGCCTTACAATAATGATTCTCGAACTTTCAATGATTGTTTCAGAAGTGGTCAATCAAAAGTAACTATAAGAATATCCACAATGAAAAAATTTCATTTGCAGATGCACTAACTAAAATAAGCAACTGTTAATCAATACTACTAATTAATAAATACTACACTAGTACAGAATACTATTTTTTATACATACAACACAGTTAAAACCAAACGGCTTCGTTTTGACAACCAGCCTCCTGGGCAACTCGGCTGCAGGCTTGCAGCGCTTCATTGCATTTCAAAGCTGCCTTTAGAATTGGCATTGCATCTCTAGCATGCTACGGTGTTAAATTATAAGTCAAAGACAATTCATGTAAGCTTACAGGTAAAAAAATAATCAAAAAAGAAGAAATATACATAAAATCAGCAGAAAATGCAAATGCATTAATGCAGTATGGGTTAAGATTATAAGTGAGAAATAAATTGGTCACTAAAAAGAAGCTACCATCAAAGCTGCAATGCCAACTCTGGCTGCATAGAATCCACCCTCCCAGATGGCGATCCTGGTGACTGAAACCCTACATTAAGGTCAGGTGGAGCCGAACCCGCCTTCTGATCTGGCAAGCAATCAGCAGGCTTTTCCGGGTTCGAGTTTCCTGACAATTTTGTTTGTCCAGGTTCTTCCTTGGTGGTGGTTTGGATCAATTTCCCCATTTGGGTCGCAACTTTATATACATAAGCACCATTTATACCATTGACACAAGGCTGCGGCATGGATTTCTGGTGACCCTGGAATGAAGGCCCAGGTTTAAATGAACTGGGCCCGGGACAAGATTCCGTGGCGGGAGGGATTGATTGGCTTGGAGATACCGTATTCTCAAGAGAATCACTGCTTTCTTGATTCTCTAATGGTTTACCATCATTGCTCTCTGGAATGAGAGACGGAGTTGCACCAGATGAACTTGGACGTACCGACTCTAGTGAAGATATGTCATTTTCACCGACCCAACCAGGGCCGAACTTGACGCCAGGTGGCAAACACCTCTGGATCTTTTTGGAGGCGACCCTCCAAGCAATGGGACCAAGATTGGCTGCAAAACGAGCCAAGCTCCTTGCATAGCCATATTCAGTTTGGAGTCCAACCTGATTCATGTTAAATCAACCAAAATTGGCTTAGTTGGTACTAGGGATTTGTTTGGATGTCATGCCGTATATACAGCCTATGCATTTATGGATATTAGAATGATAAAGTAGTATTTAAATAATAAAAGATGCATCATTTCAAACCGAAGTATACAATGCCAAAATGCTTAAGTGGTGGGGTCAACCAAACACACATTTTCATGTCTAAGGATTATAATGCAGGACACATGTGTTATACCATATGTTTTATGACAAGAGCTGATAGATAAAGAGCCTGGGAAAAGATTAATAGGGCACATATGGAAAGTTCATACTCACAGGAACAAGATGTTTGTGCTGCCCATGAAAGATTGACAGAGCAGATGAAGAATCCAGCATACCAGCTGATGTACCATTGTATGTGTTACGCCTATTCTCATCAACAACAAGTGGTTTCTTTCCATACTTCATAGAAATACCTTTTGCCATAGAACCTGTAAGAAGAGAAGAAACAAATCAACAGAGCCTCACTTGAAGAAGCAGAAGGAGATATAAGTCCTTTCACTACAGTACATACCAAAAATGTCATCAGCTCTGTCATGTTTTTCCGCTGACCAGTTTATATAAACTTCACCTTGACGTGATCCATAATTCATTCGTCCAGATGGATCTGGTGAAGCGAACTTTTCTAAACCACTAGCCTTTCTAAAATCATTGTTAGGCCTGCCTAAGTTTTCTCCTCCAGTGGCAAGAGTTGCTCCGGGAGAATCAGAGACAGCACGGTCCAGTGGAGGCCTGCCTACAGGTTTCTTCAAGTTCTTGGTTGGTGGTCTACCTCGTCTAACAATCTTCATTTCCGGTTCATTACCGTCGCTATCTTGCCTTAAATTTTCAAAGTTTTTCATAGCTAGTTCTTGAATAGAACGTGCCTGATTAAGAAGCAGAAATATTCAGAACAGCAGAACATAAAAGATTCCATATTTTAAATTTAGAACTAGTAGTACCTGTCGGAAATAGATAGTATCTGGAGCATTGTACTGCATTGCATTTGAGCAAAGCAAAAAGACATCTTTCTGCAAGATGATGGAGCATATGAATCAGCATGAGCAAAGTCAATTAAAGCATATAGTAACAAAGCAACTGAATAAATTTGAACAAATTTCACATTATCTGTTCTCATTCTTGACGTTAAGAGTAGATGTGGAGCAGAGACATTCTAACTTCCCCAAGTACATAACAAAGAGTTTGATCAAAAAAAAAAAGGTACATAACAAAGATCAGAATTGCTAATCTTTCACATTTGAGAAAGATAGAATCCATTTACCCTCCTGTAAAGTCCATCACATTCAGCATAGCTGATGCAATACAACTATATATCTCCTACTTCAACAATCCATAGGAGCTCTCCAACCTTCTCCAAGGTTGAAGTAAAATTAGGCACAGGACTAGCAAAGGCAATGGCTGTAAACGTGAGAGCAAATCTATGCTTCTCTTTTGGCTTCCAACCAAACATGAATTTTCACATTAAAAAAAATCTCAGGTGCGGCTCCAAGCTTTTAGCTCTTTTAAACTCACCAGCATAATCTATCAGTATTACATTTCATAGTACCTCTATCAACAGCCAACTTGTACACTATGATAGTTATGCATACCAATGATGCTCAAATGAGCTCCTGTCTTACTCCCTAGCTTTACAAACTTACCCATTGTTTAAAAAAAAATTTATGAATCTGTCACCCATAAATTGCCTAAATATCATATAAGAAATGAGTCCCTTCACATCTAGGCCATCCACACTTGTCAGCATCAGATTATAATGTTCATGGGAGTTAAAAATATCAATTATATCTAGTATTCTTCTATGGATGAAACAGATCAAAATTTTCTCCACAAACAGGCAATACTCAAAGTAGAAAAAGGGGTTTCCAACAAATGAATGCATATCATTTGCATCAGAAGGTCAAAAGGAACTCCTCACATAAGCTAATGTAATATAAGAGCAATTGCACAGATTGGGAAAGAAAACCAGGCAGACTAATTGCTTAGGCATCACATGCTAATACATAGCTGACAACATGGTAGCTGAGATGAAAAAGCCAACAATTTTTATGGGATGCCCTTTCTTCTGCCAAACAAACATTGATAGTCAGAAATACTATATATTTTTGAGTTGATATCTCCCTTAATAGCTCAATATCACAGCAGATTGCTGTTAAGCAGTTAGGAGAAGCTAATCTAGTTGTGACAAATATAGTAAGTTAAGAAACCAATAAACATTCATAACAAACAGAATTTACACCTGTACAACAATTATGTGAGATTTTGAAAATAGTGCCATGCTAATCTTAGCCATATAAATGCTGCTAATAGAAGCACATGGAACATGTCAAATGCCACCAGCCAGTGTAAACCCTCAAACTCCACCAAACACTCACTCCCAGATTCTCATAATAGGCAGTGTAGAAGATCTCTTCGTATCCTAATCATTCTGCAACCCAAGTTATTACCACCAGCCAGAGTAAACCCTCAAGTCACCACATAATCCAAATCTAGATACCAAGTAATGCAGGTGACTGAACAAAAGGCTAGTCAACATGTCTACGCGAAGGTAAACCTAGATGAAAATATACTACCCGAAGGTTTAAACCAAAAACCTACTCAGCAGAAGTTAATGCTCAGTAAAGTAGACTGAACTGTATTAAGTTCCTGAGTTCAAAAGTATACAGTAGAAAATGCTTGATCTAAGCATATACATTTATGAGAACAATTAAACCAACCTCAAACTGTTCTAAATTGGCATAAGCCCCACTTCCAAGCTTCTTCCTTAAAGTACTGAAATCCATAGGGTGCTTGATGACTTCGTGGTAGTCTGGCAGCTGTAAGCAGGGCCAGAAAAATACAGATTTAACATAATTGATCTAGATACAGAATATCAAAACTAAAACACATGTTTCAATTCCCCACCTCTTCGGGGTCCACCGGCTCAGCAAATACCCCATATGTGTCCTTCCTGAACACAAAAACCAACAACTTCATAAGAGGAAACAACACCCATCACATAGAAAGCCATAAAGCTAAAAATCTGAAATTTAACTAGTCAGAGAAAAATCAATAAAAAGACAAAGATTCCTACTTTTGAAGTCTATCAAGGATGAAAAGCAACAACTTTTCATCAGGTAAAGGCGTTGTTGGTCCATCATCATCCAGCTTAGTATCTGCACACAGAGACTCAATTTGATAAATCAAGAAATCAGCAGCCCCAGCAACGTAATTTACATCAAATTGAAAACGACCAATTTGATCAGCAAACCTTGTTTATTACCTGTATGATTTGTAGAACCACCGCCCTGCTTCTCACCCTGCATACCAGATCCAACTATCAGTCTCCGAATCGGCAATTGGATATTATTGAACTTTGTATAGTAACCCATTCACTAATATATAAAAAATAAAAGAAAAAAGGACAGATGAAGTAGTAGAAGACAAAATTCAACTTTTTTTTTGTAAAATGACAAGGTACCAGTGATATAGACAAAAATCAACGTTGATCAATAATACAGAAGAGCTGAAGGAGAGGAAAACTCATTTTAAGATAAAAAAAGTATAGAATACTAAAGGAAAACACATTGCAGAAAAAGCAAGAAGAGGATACCCTCGTAGATTTTCTCCGAGAAAAAACCAGCGAAGCGAAAATATCCTGAATTGGTGGCCGAGTCAAAGAGTCACATTCAGTAAAAACAAAAGTTGCAAATTAAATGCGCGAAATTCTAGAAAATTCGAAAACCCCCTTCAACCCTCGTCTCATAATTTCCGGCCAGGAAAAGAATTCCAACGAATTAATACAATACAAATTCCGCACAGAAAAAAGTCGGTACTTTTCAAATCAAGCCACTGAGAGCTCAAATTGCACCAAAAACCCAACCCCTAAACAGAGTTCCCTCCAAAAAAACAACATACTTTTCCACACAAAATTGAGCAACCCACCACTTTATCATTCTTTCTCTGACCAGATCTGTCCTCAATCGCTTCAATTCTCCGCTTCTTAAGGCTCGTAGTCCCGTTATCACCCTCCCCCGGGTCCGAATCGGACCCGGAATTCAACGAACCAGAGTTCGCCGACGAGTCCGGCAATTTCGAAACAAGCTTGAGCTTCTTCTCCTTCCGGCGCTTCCCAATTGATTGGTCCCCGTCGTCATCGACGACGTCGGCTTCAGCCTCGTCGTCGCCGGAGCCATGATTGGAGCTCCGGCGGGCGGATCGGCGAACGGGCGTATTAGGGTTAGGGTTTTGAAACTTGTGGGACCTTCGCAATTGTTGCTGCTCCAATTGCTGCCTCCGGAGCTCTTCCTCTTGCTGTTCCTTGAGCTTTCGCTTCTGGAGATCGAGCAGAGAAGGCCGGCCTTTCTTCTTCTTCTCCACTACCTTACCCATATTGTGGTTCTTGTGCGCCCCTCTCTGTTTCTTTCCCCTTTCTCTCTCTTCTCCCTCCAATTTTTCCGCTTTCCTTTTTCTCTCCCTCAAGAAAAGAACCGGAGCGGGTTTTTCTTTTTCCTTTTCTTTTTTCTTTTCTGTTTTCAGGGATTTGTTGAAATATTGGACCGGTCATGCGAAGGTAAATCATGCGTTCCGCGGGAAACCAACTGACACGTGTCTACTCTATTTTTTGCCGAGCTGCTATACTAGATATTTAATCTATTTTTTAATGGATAAATTTGGAGAATAGCCTACCAAATTTAACGAAATACGGACTAACAGTTTTTCAAAAATATAAATACTGATTTTAATGTTTATACATGACATTATTTAACGGTCAGCTGGTTTCATAAGATTTGAATGATAGAAGAATGGAACAAGGCTCAATTCCTCCTATATACTCCTTGTTCTATAAAGTTTGTCCTAAAAAATGGTTTGTATGATTTTTAATAAAAAAATTTAAAACTTGGATAGTTTGTGTAATAGATGAGATTGAATGTGGATAATTTTTTAATTTTATAGAAGTAAAAAGTTAAAAAGTGATAAAGTTGATGAGATAGTTAGATAATAGGGGGTAATATATAAGATTGGATGATACTAATTATGTAATTTTGTAGAAAAAAATGATAAAGTAGATAAAAGTTAGATAATAGGTGTAATATATAAGAGTGAATAGGAGTAACATAGTAAGAAAAATATGATATAAATGGAAAACTAGAAAGATGGACAAACTTATTAAGACAACTAAAAAGAAAATACGAACAAACTTTTAGGGACGTAAGGGGTATGGCAGTAGGGTCCATCAATCGAGGGCCCATGCTATCGCGTGGGATGTTATTGATTACTTTTTATATTATTTAAAAGAAGTTGTATTTTTGTACATTATTTGTCCATATATTATGTATAATATTATTTGTATGTCAATGTTATGTATATAAGTCTATGTAATTGAGTCATTATCTTGTCAAATAAGGTTTTTTTATGAACAATGAACTCTTAAATTAGCAAAACTTTACTATATATATAATTGGTTTTATAAATGGGGAACGCTCTGGTGAGATACCTATTATGGTGCTTCCTTAGGCATCCTCTTAGCCATTGGATTAAATGGGATTAATGGTAGGATATGATGGTGCACAATAGGCCCGATTTTAGTAATTCTATGGGATGAAAAATCTGCAATATTCCGCTTACCATAAATAAAAAAAAGCTCCTAAAATGTAGGGAATTATCAGCATAATTTACGAAAAAATATTGGGAGATCCTATCCAAAAATCGGTTACACAAATCAAGAAAAACGCAATATTTCCATATTGAAAAATCTGCAATTTTCGAGTGAGATACGCAATATATCCATAATATCCATAAGATCTCATCCCAAAAACGGTTACACAAATCAAAAAATCGAGAGAAATATTCTGCAGAGTTGAAAAAGTAATCTCAAAGAGTTGAAAAAGTAGTTGATTGTACTAAAATACAAACGAATTGAAAAAGTAATGTTGCATAGTTGAAAAAATAGTGGTATATGTTGATTGACAAGGAAAATTAATATTTAATAGTTGAAAAAGTAATGATGTACAGTTGAATAATAACAATCATGTTGAAAAAATTATTATGTTGCTTGACAAAAAGTAATGATCTGCAGAAAAATTTGAATTTTTCAAATTGTTGCATTGACATTTTTATTAGATATGATAGAACACAAAAGCTAATTTTTTGTCCGTTACAATGACTTTTTCATCACTACATATAAAACACGATTCATTTACAACAACTTAGCGTTCTCCATCATCGCTAAGCTTAATCTTTGAATTTTTCAAAACTTTGTATATACTTATTCATTAGCTTGATATACTAAAAACAAATTTTTCAGTACATCTAGTGCTACATATTTGTCATGCGTATTTTCCAATTCCCCATCACCTTCCTCAATTGAGTTTGAGCTATCATTATCTTCACTCTGCTCAGGGCCAAGATCAAAAAGATCAACATCATCGTCCGACTCGTCATGGTCCCTCATTCTCTTTGAAAAACTCAATATAACGTTTTGAAAAATTACATGAATACGAAAAAGAAAGAAATAAACTTGGTCTCGCAAAAGCATATTCGTCCCATTTGCTGGTTCCAACTGCACAATCAAAAACAAATTAAACACCTGTTAAACGTATGTTAAAAACACAACAATGCATTTTTCATGTTTATATCTGTTATTTGCAAAATGATTATCAATGTGTAGAAAAACATATTAGATACAAATGAAGTAGAAATGAAAAAGCACTTTGTTCTTCTTGTAATGAATAAGTTCGTAAAAATATTTGGAAAAAAAATGCAACGAGAGAAACCATTATATATTTGAAACTAATATGTGAAAAAGTTGTCTTATAATTATTGAAAAATAATATTGTACAACATGAAAAATAAAAAATGTTTATATCTGTTATTTGAAAAATTATTATCAATATGTTGAAAAACACAATAGACATACATGAAACATAAATGAAAAACACTCATTTCATCTCGTAATGAAAAAGCTCGTGTAAATAGTTGAAAAAGATTCACACAATCCAAACAGGATTCATACTTATTCGTGAACCTGTTTATACTACTTAATTGAAAAATAGGTGATCAATTACATATTTAGCGATAAATAATTGAAAAACAACGTAATATGTGATGAAAAACACACAATAAATATACTATAAACACAAGATATAGAAATTTAAATGTTAACTTTATCAATGAATAAGTCTTTATAGTTTGGTGAAAACAATTCAAATATTGTATGAAATACGTTGAAATACTAAATAATTCAGAAAATCTATTATGATGAACAATACAGAATAGATACATGAAAAAAAACATTACATAACAATTCACATGTTTATCCTATTAATGAAAAAGTCCTTATAGTTAGATGAAAAAGACTCAAATAAAGTGCTAGATACGTATTTTGAACTAACGCATTGAAAAACAATTGTGTACACCATGAAAAATACATAATAGATTAGTGAAACCTATTCAAGAAACGAAAATCCAAAAATCCAACTTCAAAGATGCTTAATCAAACAAAAACGATATCGAAATCTCAGTTCAACAGGCTTCAATCTCCAATGGAGCTAGTCCGACAAACAAACACTACTCAAACATTACTTAGCCCGAACACTCATACCGATTTCGAAAAACGCTTGAAGAACTGTAATGGCGAAAAAGATTTGCAGATCGAAAGAGAGGGCGTCACTTGGCTTGGCGGTGGAAAGAGATGAAGAGAGCGATAGAGGACCTTTGCCCCCAAATCAGCAAGCTCCTCCACCACGGCATGCCTGTTAGTTACTCAAAGCAATTCAACTCGAAATTGAAACTCAAATTTGTCACAGAATTGGAAAAAAAAAAGAGAAAAAACAGTAGAGAGAAATCGAAATACCCAATTCATCGGGTTCCACCAGTGACAAGGGCGTTCTTCCCCACGAGAGACCATTGGTTAGGGTTTCTGAAACTTCCTTCCGGAGGTGTAGCCATTGCCGTTAAACGCTCTCTCCTCCTGTGTTACCAGATCGGCGTTTCTTGTGAATGAAAAAGGGAAGCAGAAAAGACGATGATTTGATTAGGAGAGAATCTCGGGACTGTTTCAAAAAAGGATAAAAATAATTTCAAGCAGATTTGTTTGTTATAATCCTGTGTCTCTCAGTTGTGGTGTAACGGTATACCTTATTCTCATATATTACAGACCGTAGATCAATTGTAATCTAACGGATATGATTGAGAAGTAGGTTGCACCACAATTGCAAGCCTCTCTAGAGCGTAATTCTTTATAAATAGTCTTATAAGTAAAAGGATAATTACCATTTAAACGTCTTTTCTTATTTCTTCAAATTACTTATTTTGATAGGAAATAATGGTGAACATTCCCATTATATTTAGTATTTAATAAATTTTTGTAAAATTCATTATCTTAGGATATTACTAATTAAAAGTTTAAAAATATAAACAATATAATTTACTTATTACTCCTTTTGTCCCTAAATGTTTGCGCAAAAGGATGGTTTTTGTAGTTAATAAGAAAAATATAAAGTATGTGAAAAGTTAATTGGAAGAAATAAAAAAGTGATAAAGTTGTTGTGAATGTTGGATACGGAGGATAATATATGAGAGTAGATATGGGTAATATTGGTATTTTGTTGAAAAAAAATGATAAATTTGATGGAAAAGTTGGATAATTACCATACGAATGGAGTAGAATTGTAAGAAAAATATAACATAAATGAAAAGATGGTAAAAGTGGACAAACAAAAGGGGACGTTCAAAGAGGAATACTCGACAAACATTTACGGATGGGAGAGTAGGTAGTTATCGTCCTTCTAGAATCATGACTATTGTGCGCATACTACTTTGGTGAAATCGAAATTATTATCAAATAAATTGGGCTAGAGCAAAGAGATCTCAACTCATGAAAACACAAGCTTACTCCTTTGAATTCAAACACTCAATATAACCTAATTTCCATCATACAAGGGTCCTCCTATTTATACACGTATATCATATCAGTTTCATCTATTTGAATCAAAATTTGTATTAACAACAAAAACCTAAATCTTTGATCCAATGAAGATATGTTTAAGATCTGATACCTCTGAACGGTATTTAGATGCATATAAAATGAATTTTAGAAACAGTTTCTTATACCTAAACATTGATCACTAAAGCATTATTGACTAGAGATAAATTTAGGGTTAGTATAGAATACCTCTTAATGAGTGATTAGGGTTCTTTATTCAAGAGAAAAGACTCAGATCTAAATTCACGAGGTTGAGATCTCCTTTGCTTCTGATTGCTAGATCGAAGTGCCAAATCTATATCTATAGAATGATGCGAATGTGCCACCTACATAAATGTCGTTTTTCAATTCTGTTTTTAAAATTGGGTGTTCTCAATTAGGGAATTCATTTCTTGCGTTTTCGTCGATTGTTTTCCCGTCCTCTCCGTCCGCCTTCTCCCTTTCCCGGCTCCGTTTTCGTCGATTGTTTTCCCCTCCTCTCCTTCCGCCTTCTCCCTTTCCCGGCTCCTTGCACAGTGTATTTCGGCTCCTGGTGTTCCCCCTTTCTTCAGTTTTGATTCGCCACTTCATGTTCGGTAGCCCAGGGTTTCTGGATATCCAAAAAAGGCCCCGCCAAGGTCCAGTTCAGCAAGGAGAGGAACAACCTCTACAACGCTCACTCCTACTAGTACTCTGGTATTATTCGCTTCCTTTCCTCTTCGTTTATCCATGAATTGTCAGTTTAATGTATCTTCGAGTCTTGTGATCTGATAATGTCAAATCTGTTACGCGAATTCAATCTGTGATCTGCGTTCTGCTTTGTTCGGATCTACGCGATGCTATACGAATTGCAATTGGATGATTAGGTATAGTTTTTATGGAATTGTCTCCAATATGGATTGCAAATTGTATCTGTGATTGAGCTGAATGTATCAATTGGATGAATGCTTTTGATGTTCATTGTTTGAGGTTCAGATTCAGGTTCAATGTAATGAACTGTATGTCTGTGTTCTAGAATTTGATTAGAGATTGTGTTTGTGTGTAGGATTGGCAAAAACCAAGACCATAACAATCAAGGCAGGAAAGGACAACACTATTGTGCTAGCCACTTCAAAGACAAAGAAGCAGAACAAGCCTGCATCTTTGTTGCACAAGACTGTGATGAAGAAGGAGCTCCGCCGTATGGCCAAGACTGTTAACAACCAGGTATTAACACTGTACTATTTCTTGTTTTTTTTTATAACTGGTTTTCGATGTTCTTGTAGCTTCTATTGTTACAGATAACACCTGAATTGATAATGAAATATACTGCATATAAGCTTCTTGATTATTAGTCAGTTAAATGAGTTTACTTCTACGACATCTTTGACTCTTAAAAGACTCTAATGCTTAATTTTGCGGATGCTATATCGTAAATCATGTAAGATGTCTCAATGTTGGGCAGAGCTAAGGCTGTTACTAGATGGTGTTAAACTGTCCTTGCATGATTACTGTCACTGTTTAGTGCTGAGTGTATGTTGATGTCTTATTTGTTGACTATCATCCACATCTCATTGATCAAACAGCTTTGCTTAGCTTCTACATCGTTTTTACCTCATGATGTATATGTGATATTTTTGAAACAAATAGTGGGAGTTTGTATGGTCAGAAGTATTAGTGGATTTGAATTAACAGTTTGATTTTTGTGTATGGTCCAGGTTGGTGACAACCACTACAGGCCAGACTTGAAGAAGGCAGCTCTTACGCCACGGAATGTTCTTACATGGATACAACAGCTGAGCACGGAATGTTCTTACGCCATATAGGAGGAGCGTGGATGACAACAATGCCTGAATATATAAACACAGACTTGCTTGACAGTGTGAAGGCATGTTTTATTTGTTTTGACACTTCTTTTCCTTCACAATTTACTTTTATCACACTCCTAATATAATGACATGTATGGTGAACTTCTATTAGACTGTATTCGATTATTTCACCGAAAGAACACCCAGATCCAGTTGCGGAATCCGCATTACTTCCCTTGTCTAAAATTACAAATATGCAGGTACTTGACCCATTATAGCCAAATCTCTACTAAAACTGTCTACACATTTTTTTGTAACCAATTCTAACATTTTTCCATCTATAGACCATGAATTTGGCAGACTACAAGCCAGGGATATGCTGCAACATCTTTGGATAGGTCCATTGCAAATGCCTCTGTGGATGTAGTCCAAGGTAGTAAATCTGTCGAAGTTAGAGCAGTTGGTGTCTCAAAGGTAATTCATATTGCCCGATACTATGTTCATACATCCGGTTAGAAAAGGTTGTCATTTTAGCTCTTAAATCATGTTAAGAAATGTTCGCCATTTAAAGGGGTTTTAGGTAATGATGTGCTGTTGATATATACTTTTCCATGAAATTTGCGTGTATTATATCAGCTCCCAAATTGGAGTTGAGCCAATGTTGATGCTCTGTTTCCTCATAGGCATTAATCCATACTGTTCCTTTTTGCTTTGCCCAAAAGAGTTGAACCTCAGCTCTACAGAATTTGGTTATCTTAACCCTTGAGATGCTATATACAATGCAGGCTGTTGGACAATGAAATTGTATTCAATGAAGCCATCATCGAGGAAAGAGATCAGGGAATCAAGGAAATTCAGCAACAAATTGGTGAGGTGAAAATTAGAAAAGGTACACACATTCCATGGCATTATGCCTAAAATTAGAAAAGTTACACGATCCGTGTAAAACATTATTACCTTATGCATCGAACCCATGTACTCTTCATTTTTATTATATAACCCTTACACTACGACAACACCGGTCACGAGAATTACGACAAAAATGTTACACTAAAAAATATTACAATCGCATCAACAAACTCTCACGAATAAGAACCGCACATTACAAACCAGCACAACATCAACCATCGCCCAAGGCCCGTCCATCGGACGGGCACAGTTGGCTAGTACTGTAAGAAAAGTAAAAGAAGAGAAATTTATTTCTTACGTAAAATTTATGACAAACCTTTGACTCTCTTGTTCTTTGCTAAGGCTTTATATACATCTTTTATTTTCAACTAGTTGAAGACCCGTACATGGTACGGGTAATGTCAATATAAATCTGACTTAATCGCTTAGAGAACAAATTTGATCAAGTCGACTTTGAAACAAATACTTAAATTTGACAAACCAAATATGTTTATAAATAATATCACACTAATACATAATATAAATAAACTAATATTAAGAATTCAACAATTAGAAATAATGTTAAATTAAATATATAAATTGTAATCACATTTTTTGGTGGAATTCATAGATAATATTTACATATTCAATGATTAGTTACATAATATTCATTAATTGGATTGTAAGGATAATCGATTGAAAAATCGTACATTTTCATCCATTAAAATCAATTGGATTTCATTGATCCCAGCCGATGTGGTATGATACGCTCCATTGGCGAATAATTCGACATCGAATTTTCCAAGTCTATTTGCTCACATCAATATTGGCAATATCATCATACATGGATCCCATCTCAAATCCTTCAAAAGTACAAAATAATCTTAATGTAAATAGAATTTAACTTAAGGTAGAGAAATGGAAAAACATTATCAATATGTACTTACACGTAGGTGATGGAGGAGAAGAAATCAATGTCAGAAGTATTTGGATAGAAGGAGGGGATAAATTGTATGGATATATAATTGTGAATGTAGACTTAATATATACAACTATTTAGATCATAAGGCATAAAAATTATCTAGAATCTTCACAATATCTAAAGTAGAATAAAAAACTGTTAACTATGCGTAAAATAATCTCAAGGTGATTCTTCTTAAACATACTGAAAGGTGAAAAATAATTTTCGTATCTGAGCATGCACATATATGAAAAGGGCTCAAAATATATATAGACACTTGAACTTGTCCATTTTGGTCATTTGAACACCTGACCTTTAGAACGGACCTATTAAGCACTCCAACTTGTCAAACGGACCTATTGAGCACCCCAACTTGTCAAAGGCTACCTATTAAACACCTAGCGCGTGTGTATAATGACGGGTTTATGTCACAGTTAATTGAACGAGGAGGCCTTATTTGGCATCACGTGACCTTTTTTATGCTTAATCATGTTCACGTAATAGCGCTTTGTAAAATTGCACTCTGTAATTAGGGACGGAGTGTTTAATAGGTACGCTTTGACAAGTTAGGGTGCTCAATAGGTCCGTTTCAAAGGTCAGGTGTCCAAATGACCAAAACAGACAAATTCGGGTGTCTGTATATGTTTTGAGCCATATGAAAAGTGATTTCATATTTCACTATGAATATGGTATGAATATGTACGTATATGAAAATCATGTACGAAATAGGAAAAAAGAAAAAGAAATATCTTTCATGTACGTAATTTCATATTTCATATATGGGATAAGATCTTTTTTTTTGGCAATACATAAATTTTGGACATATTTTATGAGATCTCTTGGCAAGGGATAATTCATAATTTTCGGTAATTTTTAAACATTTTTGTACGGGATAAGATTATATGAGAGTCTAACTATCTAATTTGTGGGATAATTCTTGGTAAGGGATCATTCACAATTTTCAGAATAATTCATACAATCATACGTTTCAGTAATTTTTAAGCAATTTTTTTATTCAGCCTAACGTAAAGGTGAAAAATTATTTTTGTATATGAATATGTGCGTTTATAACAAGCTATTCCATATTTCACAATGAATATGTACGTATACGAATACATAAAAATTATGTGCGTGTATGAAAATGCTATTTCATATTTCGCAATGAATATGTACGTACATGAATGCATAAAACTTATGTACGTGTATGAAAATCATGTACGAAATATAAAAAAAATAAAATAATTTTCATATACGTAAAGTTATTTCTTTTTTCATACTTTTCGGTAATTTTTAAGCATTTTTTTATTCAGCTTAGATTACATGGCATTAATAGCATTTTTTTTATTCAGTGTTGATGAGGTGACGCAATTTTTAACACAAAGATGAGTTCTGCTTTATACTGTATTAGCAGATGACCCGTACCTTGTACGTGGGTGTTATTTATTTATTTGTTACTTTGTGTTGAATTTACTATAACAATTACAAGTATTATCATATGTATACTTTGTTTTAAAATGACGCTTATTTTTTGGATTATAAAATGACATAATTCTTGTATATCATCATATATTTAAATATATTTTATTTATGTATTTACTTTTTATACATACATAAACATAGATTAAAATAATTGAAGAAGAAAATAAAATAAGTTGCATTATCACATTTTATTAACAATTGATAAAAATATTTTGGCATTTAAATTAATTTACGTAAACTAACTTATAGAATAAAATAAGATAAGATGCATTATCAAATTTTCTCTTATATATGTTATTGTTTTCTATAAAAATAATTAAATAATAAATATATAAAAATATAATGAAAATGTGACCGAATTATTATCTTAATTAAGAAAACTATCTTTTTTTTCTAAAGTGTAAGCAATATTCAATATTAGTGATATATATGTTAATAATAACATCTACTTTTTTTATTGATATTTTAATATGATATGATATTAAAACTTTATTTAATATGTTATTTT
The DNA here is from genome assembly GCA_934048045.1 of Polygonum aviculare. Classification (NCBI taxonomy): domain Eukaryota; kingdom Viridiplantae; phylum Streptophyta; class Magnoliopsida; order Caryophyllales; family Polygonaceae; genus Polygonum; species Polygonum aviculare. The sequence continues at coordinate 21,861,222 of OW204026.1, forward strand.
AATAGAATGAATATTTGTCCTAAATATTGTGGTAGAATTTGCTACCATTGATGATTTAAAAAAAACACCATAATAAAATTACGAAAAATAATTTAAATTTAATATGATATTTCATTAAATGAGTAAAATATTATGATTATGATTTATAGGTTGTAACGAAAAAAATACTTTTTTAAATGAAAGGTTCATGATAGATCTATGTATTAATTAAATGTGTATAATGATAAGATAGAGTTTTATATATTTGGATAGAATTATTGAGTAAACATCACAAAATCTAATATAGAACTAATATTTTGATTAAGTATCTATAAGATTATGATAAAATCAAGATTTAATAAGATAGACTTTTTTTTAAAAAGAGGGTGATGTGGCGCAATATGGTGACATAATTTGCTTCCACTTTAGTATATAGTAATAGATTATAGTAGATATATTTATTATATTTATTAATAACTATCTTTTTTTTTTATTGGGTTAAAACCCTATTTTTTAACAAGGACTTTCAGCCCGTCAAATCAATATTTATGACCTCAGACTACAGTATATAATAGGTATGAATTAAAACTATTTAACCCATTAATTTTAATTGGTTTGTGACACAACACGCTACAACTCTCGGATTAAATCTCTTTATAAGTCGTCCTATTCCCACGTTGACTAATTCTAATTTCGGAAATTTCACACGGTAACCTTGAGGTTTAGCGTTATTCATAAGGTGTATGAAAGTTTGTCATATTTCACACGGTACCCTTGAGGTTTATATAAAATACACGTAATAACCCTATGTTATGTACATAATTTATCATATGTCCAAAAAAGTCAATATAAATTTTAAATATTAAACTTGTGAAAAATGATTTTTAAAAATAAAAAAATATATCTTAATTGTACTCATATAATTTTAAATTTCTTATTTGATTTATTATTTAAAATAAAAATTTATTGATCAAAATATTATAACCTCTTTATTTAACAAAGAATGATCAAATAATTTAAATTTACATTGAAAAATTTGATGATATAAGTAATTAAAATTCAAAATTCCTATTGTTTTAGTTAAGAAAAGTTTTGTACAAATAAATTATAATGTAAATATTTTAGTATTTTGATAGTTTACTTTATTTACTTTATGAGGTAAATTAATTTTGGTAAATTGAATAATTTGAACTATTCACTGGTCAACGTGATCAATGAAAATTCAAGAAAACATGTAATGCATTTATTTAATTTATTAACATAGATTTAAAAGGTTAATTGTAAATATTATATTAAAAGGCTATAAGACTTTTGTAATATAGCCGTATCTATTACCTTAAGATTATATACTATAATTAAATAAACATATTTAATTTTATCATTATAGTTTAAACTTATTTATTAATCTATTACAAAATAATAGGCAGTACAATGCATCTATTTGAGTTGATAACTATTTTAAAGTTTTCATCAATGACCAATTGACCATTGAAATTTTTTCATTATTTATATTATAAAAATTCTTTTCTCATAAAACAAATAATGTAAAATATCAAAGTTTGAAATTTATTTACAATCAAAATTATTTATGTAAAAAACAATTAAGTAATGTAATGAGATGTTCAGTTTTTAAACTATTTATTTCAATATATACAATTTTAAAATAAACTATCTGATTATTTTTTTATTAATAAATTTATACAATAATAATATGAATAGGAAAAATAAATTTATTTTATAATATTGATTATTTAATATTAATATCGGATAAAATCATGCTTGAAGAATCGTCAAATTTTAAGATTAATACAAAATTTAACCTTTTGGGCATGTGACATATTTTGTATATATTGTAGGGTTATTCCATGAATTTTGTATAAATCTCAAGGTTACCGCATGAAATATGTCAAACATTGGTACACTTCATGAATAATGTTAAACATCGGAGTTACCAGGTGAAATTTCCGTTCTAACTTTTATCAAAACGAAACATGCAGTTCCTTGATTGCATAAATATATATACAGTTACAAACCTAGGGGGGCATGAGTGGGCCCGTGCCCCCCCTCCCATCGAGTTAATTTTCGGTATATATATGTAATTTTTGATTAAATATTAATATATTTTAATTAAATTTGTATTAACATGACATGAAAATCAACTAGTCTTGATGGTTCTTGCTTAATTTTGTTTTAATTCCACCAAGTTTCAAATCCCCATAACACCATTTTGCTTTTTTATTCAAATTGTTTTGGTAGAAGAGCTTTTTTATTCAAATTTAATGCATTCCTCTCAAAATTTTGTTTATAAACTAGCTATTTACTACATAAATTAGATTTCATACCTACCGTAATTTTTTTTTTGAAAAATAAGTACCTATTTTATTACTATATAATAGTAGTGAGTAGCTAAATTTATCGATTATTCTTGAATCATTGGATCTCGTACACGAGCTGGGCGGTTGTGCCCCCACCTTTAAATCCGTTCTACGTTCGTCACTATATATATAAGGCTGTCAATGGGTCACGGGTGATCGATCCACCCATTTCACCCACCCACGATAAACCACCCACCTCACCCGTATATAAAATTCAATAATTTTCCTTTTGTTTTCCCAAGTTTCACAATAGTTACTAATTAGTTCCCATGAGTTAATTTTCATATCAGACCCTCGTTCAACCCTCACGACCTCACCGCTCAACCCTAATTCTCAAATCGCTCAACCCTCTCTCTGCTCAGCCACTCTCCCGACGGTTCCCATAGGCCATAGCCTCTCTCTCTCCCATCGAAGCTGATGTGTTTTGTTAATTTCTTTTCTATTACTTAACTTGCGTCATTTGTTTGTCATTATCTTATCATTCTAGAAAGCTGCGATAAGTTACAATCTTCTATCAGTTTATTGGAGACTAAAGATGCTGAAGAAACAAGTGGTGAGATGATAAGGGTATGTTACTGTAACTTTTTTTTATGTTATTTTATAATATCAAATTTTTTAAATTGGTTGATCCATATAGTTATCCATTTATTTTGTATTTCAGGATGTAGAGTTAGATGGTGATTTCACATTTTAAAGAAAGATCTATGGGATGACAACATTTCGTTATCATATTTTGCAAATTTTAAATATCATGTTAAAGCACATTAATAATTTGGGATGTATTTTTTTTTATGTTTGTTTATGGATTTGCATTATTTAAATACTTAATATATATTGATAATTTGCTTGTTCAATCATTATCTTTATTTTATCTTTATCGTATCAAATTATCAGTATTAAATTGCCTCATATAATGATACAGATGGTAAAAAAATAAAAGTATAACGGTTATATACGGGTGAATGGGTCACCCATAAAACCAACAATGACGGGTGGTTTGGGTGATGGGTGGGTCGGGTGGGCATTTATACTTGCGGGTCTGGTGGTAGAAGTGCTCCACCCACCCATAACTCGACCCATTGACAACCCTACATATATATAAGTGTGTATATCCGAAAGTGCACGGGTGGTTTGGGTGATGGGTGGATTCGGGTTTGGTCTTTTCGGATTCGGGTTGAGTGCGGGTTTTGGTCAATCGGGTTACAGGTCAAGTCGGGTCAGGTCTTGACAAGTTATTCGGGTCGGGTGGATTCAGGGTTTGGTCTTTTCGGATTCGGGTTGAGTGCGGATTCTTGACAAGTTATTCGGGTCTGGTGGATTCAGGGTTTGGTCTTTTCGGATTCGGGTTGAGTGCGGGTTCTGGTCAATCGGGTTACAAGTCAAGTCGGGTCAGGTCTTGACAAGTTATTGTTCAGGTTTGAGTCGACCTAACAGACCCAAACCTAACAGGTCAAGAATTTGAATTTTTAATGATTATTAAAATAATATTATGATTAAATAATAATATTTAATAATAAAATATTGTTTTTATTGATTTTTATAATAATATTTTATTTATAATAGGTTTTATATTATAATATTTAAAAGAAAATATATTGATTCTACATGTACACAAAAAATCGGGTCGGTTTCGGGTTTCAACCCAAACGGGTTCGGGTTAATCGGGTTCGGTTTTTCTCTTTGCTCGCTACTATTCAGGTCGGGTCTCAATCCAAAAAGTTTTGGTCGGTTCGGGTCGATTTTTCGGGTCTGGTCAGATTTTGACAACTCTACCAAGTAGTGTCGGTATTTATATTTAGAGGTCATAGGCCAAGTACAACCCGTAACTCTTTTTTTTTTTTTATGTATAGCCAGAACTCTCTTTTTTTGTATGTATAATTTGAAGTGTTGTCGTAATCTTATACACTTTTCTACTAGAATTATTTGTAATTATAAATTTAATTATATTACCTTATTAATACATCATTTTAAAAATTTTGGGCCCCTAAAATTCATGGGTCCAAGACTTGTGCTCACCTTGTCCCGATTTTTGGACTCGGTCTGAACTTCATGCATTCCTGGTAGGGGTGGAAAATTCTGATCTGATCCAAACTAGCCGACCGAAGTATTCGATTCGAAAACCGACCGATCTGGAAAAAAACTTATAAAATTAAATCCGAAGCCGAATCAATCCAACCAAATTTGACCCGGAGGTATAAACAACCCAATTAAGAATGACCCGAACTTGATTACATCCGGTGTCAAACCGAAACCCGAATAAACCGAACCGAATATAACCGACCCGAGTTACATCCGAAAGCCGAATCAATCTGAACCCGATCATATCCGACAGCTATATCCGACAGCTATATATGATACCCGAAACAATCTGAACATAATATAAAATAAATATACACTATGAGTTCTTTTTTGATTCATTAAATTATTTTTACATCATGATTTATCTTTAATGTGAATGGGTGGTACAACATTAATAAGGATAAAAAGAGATAGATACACAAAAATAAAATACTTTAAGAATATATATGATCTGAAGAATGTATAAGAGCTCGAAATACAAATATGATTATATTAATATGTGCTTATTGATGTTATATGCTTGAAATATGGAAACAAATGCATAATGTAAAATATAGTTAAATCAAAATTAGATTGATTCGCTATTCGGACGATCAAACCCCTAATTTTATTAAGACCCAATTCAATCAAAAATTTGATCTAATAAAAACCAATTCAACCGAAACCGATTCAACCGAAAACCGATTAAGCCGAAATTCGATTCAATCGAAAATTGAAAAAGCCGACTCAACCCGAAACCAATTCAACCAAACCCGAAATAAATTAACAGATTTTAACCCGATAATCCGAGTTATCCGACAATTCGAATATCCGACGCGATCCAACTCGACCCGATTGTACCCGATTATCCGTTCATATCCGTCACTATTCACATCCTAATGACCCGAAACCGAATTAATAGACCGATTATCCGAAATTCCACCCCTAATTCCTGGTGCTTATAACGCCTTAGTAGAAACACTGCAAATCCCTAGTGGAAACACTATAAAAACAGTGCCTTTGGGTCGGATCCACTCTTGCTACCCTGTAGAAACACTAGCTATTTGGGGATAACATAACCATAACCATAACCATAACCATAACCCTTGGGTATAAGAGGGTGCTACCCTTTGATGATGAGAGGGTATACAATCTAGCAGGGAAAATCTAATAGGGAACGTTAAAGTTTGCTCCCATTTCTATATTTCACTAGTATTTTTACGAGGGTTGAACATACCTTCAAGAAAATTTAAAAGACCAAGACCCACAAGAAAATTAAAAGACATATAAGAAATAAAACATTTAAAGGATTTATCACTCAATCTATCAATTCTTATAAATAAGTCAAAGCATGAAAATGAAGGGGTTAGTCTATCCAATATCTTAATACCCTTCTTTATTCTCTTTTTGTTTTATTATTGGTTGGAAGGAATATTTTGATATTTTATTAATATTTGATTTTCTTATTTACTTTGGAAATCAATAGACTAATAATGTTTGAGATAGAATATAAAAAGAGTAAATAATCTAATTTGGTATGGTGAAATTAGAGTCACCTACAAAGGTTATTACTGACTATTTATTCTATTGGGCGTCAACAACTACAATCGATCGATGACAATAGTCCAAGCAGAGACTTCCTCGTTACTACAATCTCTTCGAAGCATTAACTATACTCAAATTCAAAATCTTATAATCGAAGGCGATAATCTTATTGTAATGAATTCTTTCAAATGACTCTAGAATGTCCGTGGGAATTACATTCAGTCACAGGACATATGAAACATTATTTTTGTTATCCCGTGTGTTGTATTTAATCATTGTTTCAGGGAATCAAATGTTGATGTTGATTTCCTAGCAAGAAGACACGTCAATCTACAAAGTCTGAATGCAACTATTCCATTGCTCTCTTCTTTTGTTTCCTTTTTTGATTTGTCTATAACTCAGTCGAGGTGTTTGTTGAATCAACAACCCTCGACGTTTGAATTCTTTAAGATTATCCATTGCGATGATTTATTGTTGTCCTTGTAACTTATAAGTGACCTAATTTTGGCTTGTTCTTCAATCAAAGAAAAAACCAATGCAAGTTGTATGGAATTAATATAAATAAATACATTATGAAGTTCCTAAATTAAATAAAGAAAGAAAATAATATACACAAAAGCATATGGGGCCCGGCTACTCTCTAACTCAAGAAGTGGCAGCATAAATTCTCCAAGTCCGTTGGGCCCTGCTGCTTTCCCTCTGTTTGATGATTTCGAGAGCCAAAATCTGACCAAGGAGTTTACTCAGGGTCGGCTCAAATATTTCGGAGGAGGCCCTAGGGCGAACTAAAAGTCGGGGTCCCTTAACATCACAATAAAAATTACTTAATTCCAAAACATATGATAATACTAAACATACACGATAAATTTTTGTTTGACTTCGCCATTGATATGAGATTTTTTGTTGGAATATGAATTTGCTATTGAAATTAAATAGGGTGAAGAACACAACCGAGAGATATTGAAATTTATTTTTCACATTTTTTAAGGCAAGCCTTTTTAAGACGAGCTTGGAATAAAAAAGATAATCATTTAATTTTGATTATAAGACTTTAAGTTAATTAATGTTGTTTCATTTTCTATAATAGTTTATTATAATTAATGAGCTTCTCCATTTTTCTATTATGTGCCTTAAGGGAACACTAGCTATAAGGAGCTACTAACGAAAAGACTTCATAAATCTCAAATTTTGGGTTTTTTAATCTATTTTGTGACAGGTTCACTATTTCCATTTTACGGTTTTAGTTTCTATATTAATACGTTTAGAACGTGCCGTTAGGGCGGACGATAGAAAAACCGTTAAAATGTAAGTGACTTTATTGTGTTAGTTTCGAAATTTGTTAGGATCAATTCAATGAAAAAAACACATTATGAAAAGTCTTTGGGAATTGTAAAACCCCTATATTGTGATTAGGAGGGAATAACAACCTCGATTATAAACTAATAGGATAGATACATTGTACGTATATCTTTCCAGATGTAAAATTTTGCAAGATATTAATGTAGATCACGGGGAAGGTGTACTTGTTCACATTTAGCCTTAATCTGGACTATTTAAGTATGTGGAAAAGACGCTATAGATTGTCCAAGTGAGAGATGGCCTTGACCATGCCCACAATGTCGTTGATGTATAAATTTTGATAGTCTTCCCGATATGCTCGTTGAACAACTTAGTCACCAATTTTAGGAAAGTTGTTCTAGCGTTCTTCAACCCGAAGGCCGGATAACACCTTATAGCAATGGATCTCAAGTGATGTGATGAAGGTGATTTTCTCTTGATCAAGTCTGTACATCAAGATTTGATGATATCCTCAATAAGCATCCTAGATGCTCATTGATATGCGTTATTTTGTATGTTGTAACTAGGATTTTTTAGCACTTTATTATGAGAGCTTTTAGGCTAGTTTAGGTATTTTCTTGAAGACATCCAAAAGCCTATTGAAGTGAAGATTAGTAAGTTTTGCAGAAGACCGCGCACGCGGAAACCAGGCCGCACTCGTGGTAGAGTTATAGAGACCAAAAGAACGTTACTGAAGAAGGCCACGACCGCGGTAGAAGCAGCGAAGACAATCACGATTTTGTGCTGACGCAGGGGGTGGGTGACCCGCTGTGGTGACCTGCGACAACAAATGAGTAAAACGGGAGCGCGGTGGAGGCCAGCTCCGAGAAGGCTTTATTTTTCTATCTTCTTTCTTTTTTCTTATGTTTTATTCTTTTCGGATACTTTTTTTTTTCGAGTCTATTTAGTAAGTTTTAGGTTGGATTTTTTCATAACTCATTGAGCCAATAACTCATTCATCCAATAATTCTTTTCTTTTTATTTTAGACTTTGTAGTTTAGCTTAGACTTCTCTGTTATGGAGAACTAACTCTTCTAGAGTTTATTCAAGAGAGAAGCTTTGATGTAGAAATTTGTGAGATCTGGTAATTGATTTCTATCCTTTGTTATTACTAAGTCTTTTATGCTTCATTATATGAATGTTGATTGATTTGTCTTGTCTGGCCAACTTGTTGAATTGATTGATTTTCTATTGTTGAATCTGGGTTTGAACCATGGACAAACCTGTTCTGTGAAAACAACTTGATTTCTTAGGACCGTGGCCTAGGGAATTAAGGAAGAGTTTTAATTAAATGTTTCTGCAATTGACTCGTAGCTTATTGCTTTTGCATGTATCCTGCATATCCTTGTTTGCATTGCTAGTATTAATTTGAGCGTCCTCTGTCAATATTAAGATTTGTGTGGACCGTGGACAAGCAATTAAATAAGATCAGGATAGAAATTAACTATAGGTGTAAAAGGAATCAGTGGATGGATATGTGATCGAATTATTATTTCAGAGTGGATATTTTAAATAAACTTGTTTCCCAAGTAATTAATTAGTTGTTTGCTTGTTTGTTATTAGTTTCTTAGTTTAGTTTAGTTTATAATCTCGCTTAAATCCCCTGTTATCTTTAGTTGGTAGAAATATTAACACTAGAAGCCTCAAGTTCTCTTGGGTATGACCCATACTTACTCGCTGTACTAGCTTGTATTTGGGTTATTTATCTTTGATTTTAGCATAACGACCTAGGCCGAGTCAAATTTCGGCGTCGTTGCCGGGGAACTTTGGTTTAATTCTAGTTTTAGTATATTTATTGACTTTGTGTAGACCTATCTTACGGTCTACACTTGTATATTTTGATGTATGTGTTCAGGTTTTGTCAATTGCAAGATGAGTCCTTTCATGAGTACTTCACTAGGTGCTAGGAACAATTGCACGACTTCTCTGCTTGGGGGATCGATATAAAGCTTGATGATGCTTGCAATAGCATTTTCAGTGGGATGACTCTTGAGTCTCAACTAAAGATGTATCGCCTGAGCGATGGAGGTTATGTCATCTGGAAGCCCATAGACTGTTGGAACCTCTTTTGTAGGATCAAGAAGAACCAATAGACTAAAGAGGTCAAGATGCAGGAATTGGAGATTGAACTTGCTGCCTTAAGGAATCTATGGGAGGCAATGACCATACGAAAAGAGCCAATTCAGGAAGATCAAGGTTCTATGCAAGAACCGCGCCCGCGGAATGGCAACCGCGCTCGCAATTCTAAAATAGAACCGATGAATTTTCAGGAAGAGTGATGCGATCTCACTTCCAGGATCGGTCGAATTCGGGTTCGACTGAGCTCTTTGTGGAGGTGTTCGTGTAAGAATGAGTATGAAACTCAAATTGGACCTTTGTATTGAAAATAGGTGGCGATTTGTTTGAAGTTACAAACGGAAGTACAAGTGTTTTTGTGGAACCAAGTAGCGGGAAAGGAAAACAAGAGATCAACGAGGGAATCGTGAGCTAGAAGCCGGCGACAAGAGGACTCCCTCGGCCCGTTCTCCCTTGGGGGAGAAGAGACCGAATGAGTAGGGCTTAAAGCTCTCTTACTCAAATTCAATCTAAGCAAAATGGGAGGCCCTCCTTGTGTTTATATAGGCACGAGAGGAGGGGAGAGGCGGCAGCCTTGTGTGGACGCCAAACTACATGAGGAGGTGGAGAGGATTGGCGGCCAAGGCAACACCTTGGAGTGGGCGCCAAGTTCTTGTATGGAGGTGACAAAGAGTGGCGTCCAAGGCAAGCATAGGCAGCCGCTTTTATTATGGTTCCTTGGCGGCCAAGCTAAAGCTTTTAATGCGTTGAAGATGCAAACTTGGCGGCCAAGGAAGGCGGTTAGTGTGGCAGCCAAGCCTCCTTCAAAATGGGCTTGGATCGTCCCTCTTCATAATGGGTTTCGGGCTTAGAAAGACCCTTGCTTGGGCCGAGCATTTGGAGGCTCAAAAATGTATCTCTGGGCCGGGCTACTGAAACGTAGGGCATTGCCAATTGAGCCCGAAGTTGTTCTTGTAAGACCTTAGCCCGTCGCCTCGTTATAGGCCCGGGAATGTGATTCATTTCCTTGGAAGCAATGGACTTTGTAACGGGTCGCGTACGACCCAAGGTCGGGTGCCCTAGAGAAGTACCGGGCCGCGCCTCGGTATTGTTGGCGCCGAGAGGCACCGGAGCGTCGGTGCCTTGCGGCGTCACGAGAGGCACCGCATTGTTGGTGCCTTGATGGGCACCGGGAGGCGCCGGGGCGTCGGTGCCCTGAGGCGCGGCGTGAGGCACCGGGGCGTCGGTGCCCTTATGGAGAGCGGGAGGCACCGGGGCGTCGGTGCCTCGGTGTGGCACCGGGGCGTCGGTGCCTTTATGGAGAGCGGGAGGCACCGGGGCGTCGGTGCCCTTATGGAGAGCGGGAGGCACCGGGGCGTCGGTGCCTCGGTGTGGCGCCGGGGCGTCGGTGCCTCGGTGTGGCGCCGGGGCGTCGGTGCCTCGATGTGGCACCAGGGCGCCGGTGCCTTACTGTTGTGCCGGGGCGTCGGGCACCATGGAGTCGGTGCCTTGATGTGGAGGTGGCGCGATCACATCGCCTCGGTGTGGCGCCGGGGCGTCGGTGCCTCGATGTGGCACCAGGGCGCCGGTGCCTTGCTGTTGTGCCGGGGCGTCGGGCACCATGGAGTCGGTGCCTTGATGTGGAGGTGGCGCGATCACATCATCCTCCCCCAGTTGAGAAGGATTCGTCCTCGAATCTTCTTGGTCAGACTCGGCATCATTGGATACGAATGATCGGAGATCCGACATATTGAAAACGTCGTGTACTCCATAGTCTTTCGGCAACTCTAGATGGTAGGCATTGTCGTTACTCTTTTCAAGACGTTCTCGGGTGGAGCCATGAACAGCTTTGATCTTCTCTGCTTGATTAGTTCCTTCCTGACTTTTCTTGTCCTTGATGGTCAACGACACTAGATCCAGTGGGGTGGCGGGGTTTTTGTTGTAGACTATCTCGAATGGTGTCATTTTTGTTGCTCGGTGGGCGGACCGACTATAGGCGAATTGCATGAAAGCTAGGCATTCTTTCCACCTGCGCAAGTTAGTCCGCAAGAAAGAAGGAAGTAAAGCACCAAAGGTTCTATTAAGAATCTCGGTTTGTCCGTCCATGAGTTTAGAGTTGGAAAGTAAAGAGGTCAAGATGCAGGAATTGGAGATTGAACTTGCTGCCTTAAGGAATCTATGGGAGGCAATGACCATACGAAAAGAGCCAATTCAGGAAGATCAAGGTTCTATGCAAGAACCGCGCCCGCGGAATGGCAACCGCGCTCGCAATTCTAAAATAGAACCGATGAATTTTCAGGAAGAGCCCAACCGCAACCGTGGGTCCTTCACCCGTGATCGCGGGTCTGTGGAGTGTGAACCCCGCAATCTCTCCTACGAGCCGCAACCGTAGTACCTAAGCCGCGAGCGCGGGCCTTTTGTTGACAAGAATGACTCTTACGTGAGGCCGTATTCCCCCCTTTCGGATCTCAAAAGCCGGTTCCACCTTTTCTAAAGGCGCTTAGAGATCCTACATGGGATGAATAGATGTGATCATGATCGTGTTATGACAGAAGAGGAATATTTTCGTGAGTTTGACAACTTCTCGAGAGATGACATAGAACCTGATGACTTGGGGAAGATGCTAGATGATGTCATGAAAATTTCTTCTCCGCCTAAGAAGATGTCTATGTCTCTTGCCATGGAGCCCTCTGTTTTGATCAATCATGATCCCTCTATCCTCCACTCTTCTCCTTTACTTTCCATTGATCTCTCTCTATCTGCAAAAAAAATTGTGGCCATGATAGTGTTGAAGGGTTTCTTGAACAAATAAATTTGAAGTCAAGACCCCGCTGAGTATAGAGAAGTCAAGATCGTCCACGGGAGTGAGAATAGTGCTAAGAATAGTCGAAAACTACGAAAGAGCAAAAGAAACGCAAACAAACCGTTTCAAGGATCGACCTGAGGAGGGTCGATCTCGACCCTAAGGGGGTCGGTCTTGAGCACTAGCAAACACGAATCAAACACACACAAAACACTAGCACAAGCAAGGGCTCGAGCACGACAAAGCGAGTCGGGATCAAGGCAAAAGACACGAATTTCAATCAATATAAAAGACAAATTCCAGGGCTAGGGCTACCACAACAACAACCATACATGCTTTCAACAAGAATTCACAACTATCATGCAATCTAGATCATAGAAAAGTTAACTTTCGCAAACAATTCAAGCCATTCATTCAACTTTCCTAAATCAAACAACTTTCTATCTATCCTTCAACCTAGGAATATCAACTTTCGCAAATAATCCTATTAGATCTAATCAAGCAACTAACTTTCACTTTCGCTATAGTCAATCACAAGACATGCCTCAACTTTCGCAAAGGATTAAGCACAAGATAGATAGATATGATCATCAAACATTCAAGTCATGAATTCAAGTTTTAAACATGTATGATTGTGTTGGGTTTTCACCCAACCCTAGAACTTAAGAGGACTACTCACACATAGCAAGAAGAGACAAGGAAGAAGAAGAAGACATCTTCAAAAACCAAACTAAAATTCAAATTAAACAAAGGACAAATCTTACAAAATTCTCAAACTTGTTCTCCAAGTCTCCTTCCTAGCTCTCCAAGTCTTGATTGATCAATCCCCCAAAGGATTCCCCCCCAAGGGATGAATTATGAAAACTAAAGGGTTCAACCTGATCCTTTTATAGAAGAAAAGGAGTCCTAATCTAACTAGGAAACATAAAGAAACAACCTTCCTAAAATACAAAGATAGAATATCTCGCAAGATTTCGGAACAAAGGGAAGTCGGTCACCCAAGATCGACCCAAATGGGTCGTGCACGACCCACATAGGGTCGGTCCTGAGAGCTATCTTTTCAATTTCTTCAAATTTCTTCATCCTGGCACGACCCTCTTAGGGTCGAGAACGACCCCCTTAGGGTCGGTCCTGAGAGTAAATTTCCAGCTTCTTCACACTTCTTGACTTGGCTCGAGCTTTGGGTCGGTTTCTTCACTTCTCTTGTTGATTTTTCTCTCTTGGCTCTTCTCCTTAGCTCATCCACTTGAGATCTTCCTCCTAGCTTGTCCTTACTTTCTCGGCATTGCTCCAAACTCTTCTTCAAGCTCCAAAATACCTACGAAAGGACACAAAACCGCGTAGTTTCCGAATCTCAAGGAAATACGAAAACTTATGCAAAAAGACTCAAAAACACAAGGCTCAAGCATGAAAAACAACTTAAACTAACTTATCTAGACCCTAAAAATCCTACCTAAAAAGCGGACATCAGATAGGTTGCGTAATGAGTTCTCAAATTCTATTCCTAATAAGGGTGGTAGTGTTAACGTGAAATTTGTCTCGTTTGATGAATACATTTTGAAAAACCACCTCGTCCTCCCAACTGGTTTCCTCCTAAACCATCTAACCTAACTAGTCTAGTTGCTTTGAGAAATTGAAATGATGTTTAAATGCTATATTATTTATTTTTAATTGATCATTGTGTTACATATGCTTGCCTGAGAATTGTTCGTAGGGATTTGACAGAATTTTTAGGGAATTGACGATGTCCGGTCATGCACTTGTTGAGCCATCGACGTTAAACAAAGGTGCTGCTCGGGAGGCAACCCGAGATAGGTAGTTTTCTTCCCTTGTCTTATTAAAAAAATTATATATTTTTCGAGGCTAACATGCAGGTATAAATCAAAAAATTATATTTCTTCCCTTTCTTTCTTCTTATTTCCTTACTCTTAATTTCATTGAGGACATTGAAGGATTTAATTATGGGGGAAGAAGTACTCACTACGCGTATCCTAGTTAGTTGTAGTTAGTTGTTTTTTGGTTCAATCTTTTTATTTTCTTGTTTTCATGTAGCACTTGTTCTATATCTTTGTGCATAATAAAGGAATAAAAAAGAAAAGAAAATAATAGAAAAGGGCATTAAAAATTTGAAAAAAACATATAAATCATGGGATGATCGAGTTGAAAACCCGAAAGGACGACTCAGACAAAATTCAGGCGCGGACTAGCATTAGCTTGGGTTAATAAGAGGCTAATGAGTGATTGTGAGTTTATGTGAGTACATCTATTGAAAAATTGAATGAGTGGTTAGGTGAAAAACCCGAAAGGGCGCCCGATTGAGTGGAAAAAGAATAGAGTGATTAGGACATTTTTCTGGGGTTTTGGGGTTCATTCTAGATGGGTTTTTGCACCTTACTATTCTATGTGCTTGAGTGTTATATCTTGGTTGTGAGATAGAGTGTGCTTTGATCTGATTGTACTTGCTTTCATTCTAATTGGGTCTGGGTTGTGAGTTGAGAGAGTGTTTAAGTTCTATATCTTATTCCCTTGTATTTCGTGTGGAGCTTTAGTTGTGTTATTTGTTAGATTTATTTTGAGCTAACTTGAGGACGCGCAAGGTCTCATTATGGGTGAATTTGATATGCACTTCAAGTATTAATAACAAACAATTCCAACGGAGACCTCATATTAGAACTCTTCTTATCTACTGATTTCCATAACTATATACTAAAGTGGAGGTTAAAAATAATATTTAGCACAACACCTGTCAAATTCTCATTCGACCGCATCATCCATATTTATTAAAACAATTTAATTTGTTTAATTGGTTGAAATTTCATTGTAGACCCTGCATTAGAACTCTTCTTATCTACCGATTTTCATTTGAATTTTCTTTTAAAAATAAACTTCAAATTTTATACATAATTTTTCTTATCTACTAAAAACTTTAAAATCTTGATCCGATATTACAAAGTTAAAAGGAAAAATGATCAAAATAATCTCAAGTATCAATTTTCAACCAAAAATAATCTCAAGTTTAAAAATCATCACCAACAATATGAACTATTACAATATTAATAAAAAACGATCTGAAATCATTTCCCGACAAGTTTTTCGATGAAATAGATGATATGCGATCGAAAATATTTCAACCAAGCGTAAAATGTTAAGCTGTTATGTCAAATTTTTTATCACCAAATGCATCGATTCCATTGGAAAACTCATCAAAAAAGGCTTTCAAATCGTTTTTTGTTAATTGCATGATATTTCATATCATTGATGATAATTTTAAAACTAGAGATTGTTTTTGGTTGAAAGTTGATAGTTCATATTATTTTAGGTCATTTTTCCAAATTAAAAATGCCAACAATAGATAGAATCACAAAAGTAAGATTTGTATCCAAACCAAACGTATTGTCAAATCTAAAACTTCAAAATAGATTGTTTTCTTTTAAATTAAGTTTATCTATCCAAATCCTAAAAATATCTATCCAAAATCGTTCAATTGTACTACATCACCCATCTTTATTAAAACAATTTAGTTATAAAATAAATACAGAATAAAAACAATAATTATAGTATAAGAAAATTTATTGATAAAAACAAGTACTTGATCCTTATACAAAAATTTTAACCTTACAATTTTTTGTTCAATTAAAATAATATATTATAGCACAAATAATTTATCAATATTATAAATCCTGGAAGAAGCAAATCAAATAAAATTAATGTAAGATTTTGTATCAAACTATCCTTTTTTTTTGATAAAGGAAAGAGATTAGGCTAGTTCCTATACAACAGAAACTATCCTATAGCATCCAATAGGATGAGGTCCCTAAGGACCGGATCGGAACTGAGTGTGCAGGTCGTCACATGACAAAACGTGGCAGCGATGTGGTCTGCAACCGAGTTGGCTTCTCTGAAAACATGTCGGATACCCCAACTCTGAAACTTCCCAAGCAATAGCTGGACGTCTGCCCGAATGAGCTCCACCTCCCACGGACAACTCCAATCACCCAACACTGCATTAACCACCTGCAGGTTGTCGCCTTCAATCACCAGACGGGGAACGCCACATCGGATGGCTTCAAGAATCCCCTGCCGAAGCGCAAAAGCTTCGGAAAACACCACGGAACGCCGTCCGAGAAAACCACCATCACAGGAGACAGTGTTGCCTGAAGAGTTCCTGATAACAAAACCATAAGAGGCAAGACCAAAAGAATTAACAGCACCATCAAAGTTAAGTTTAAAAAAATTATCGGGAGGTTTAGTCCATCTGACATTCCTTCTTTTGTCAGTTTGATTTGTAATCTTTGAGCCTTCATTTTTATCTTCTTTGTCTGTTTTTTTGGAAAGCATAGCTCTCTTCCAGTCAGCTATTTGCTTGGACGCAAATTCAGCTGTTTCTCTGGGATTAATATGGTGTTGGCCATTCCCATTAAAAATGTTTTTGTTCCTGAGAAACCATGTACACCACCAAAGAGTGAACACGGATTCAATTTGGGTTGTAGTGAGTTTTGCTCGGAACTCGCTAATAAAGTCAAGTGGGTAACGATTGTGTGCATCAAGTTGTCCCATTACCCGACTAATTGCGGGATTAATCGCAATTAGAGCCTGTTGAGCATGATTACATTCAATAAACAGGTGGTATGAATCTTCATTCTGTGAAGTGCAGAACCCACATCCTTGCGGCACCGCTATATGGTTCGCAGCTAGTCTGGATTTAGTAGGCAGTCCATTACGATAGACTTTCCAGATCAAGTTTTTCTGCTTCGGTGGGATGTTTAGCTTCCATATCCATTTGAGGTCAACTCTAGGACTTGTTTTGTTATCTTGAATCCACTTCATTGTGGCATTGGTGGAGTACCATCCATTCTTGCTTGCTTTCCAATACAGTTGGTCTGTTAAATTGTTGACCGGTAAGATAATCTTTGCGATCTCATTAGCATCGTCAGGGCTCAAGACGTGCCTTAGTTTATGAAGATCCCAGGTTTTGTCATCTCGTATGTATGAACACATGAGTTCTTCCTCATTTATAACATGTCGAGCATCCACTTTTGGTGTGATTTTTAAGTTGGGAACCCAACAATCTTTCCAAAAACGGATGGTTCTTCCATCTCCAACTTGCCATGATAACCCCGAAAGGAAAAGATCCTTGAGGCTCATGAGTTTGGACCACTGCCATGAAGTGTTCTGTTGCTTGTTATAGTTCCAAAGGTTTTTAGTTTTTAGATATTTTTCATTAACGATTTTGACCCACAAGTTCCCTGGGTCCGCAATTAGTTTCCAAAGAAGTTTCATTTGTAGTGCTTGATTCATTTCTTTTGCCTTAGCGATACCAAGCCCCCCATGGTGAGTAGGCCTGCATATAGAATTCCAGCTTATTAACGGTTTGTACCCGCTAGCCTTATTCCAGAAGAAGTTACGGTTGATCTTGTCAAGTTCATCATGGGTGGCTTTGGTTAGGTAGAATGATTGCATTAAATAGTTTGATTGAGCAGAGAGATTAGCCTTAATCAGCGTTGTCCTGCCTTCTTGGGAAAGTGTGTTGGCCTTCCATTTTGTCAGTTGATCCCTTGTTCTTGCTATGTAGGCATTGAATGTGTTTTTGGTGACCCTTTCGTTAATGAGGGGACACCCTAAGTATTTGTCTAGGGCTGTAGTATTTGAAATATGGAGGGTTTGTTTGATGATTTTTAGTCATATTGCTTGTGTTTTTTGTAGCTTGAAACGCTGATTTATGGAGATTGACTTTCTGACCAGAGGCTTGACAGTAATCCTCAATTATGCTCTTAACATTCTGGCATGCATGATTGTTTGCCTTCGCAAAGATGATAATATCATCTGCATAAGCAAGGAAGGGGATTTTGGTACCTCCCCTCATGATTTGAATTCCAATACCACTCTTTGGGTCCATATTAGCACGCTGAAGTTGCCTGGCCAACACTTCAGCTGCCAATATAAACAAATATGGTGAAAGGGGGTCGCCCTGTCGCAAACCTTTGTGAGGTTTGAATTGTTCCGTTGGGCCATTATTAACAAGGACTGAGAAGGAGACTGTTTCAATACACTCTTTAGTCCATGCGATGAATTTTTCGTGGAAACCAAATTTCTCAAGGACATGGGTCATGAATTCCCAGCTAATCCGGTCGTAAGCTTTTTCCATGTCAAGCTTTACAACAACCCACCAACCCAAACCTTTTTTGTTTTGGAAAGAGTGAAGAATTTCATGAGCAATAAGAGTATTGTCGTGGATACTTCTATTTTCGAGGAAAGCTGATTGCATTGGGTGGATCAGTTTTCCCATGACTTTTTTAAGTCTAGCTGTTAGGATTTTGGAGATGATTTTGTATATGGTGTTACACAGGCTGATGGGTCTGTAGTGGTTGGTGGAGCTTGGATTGTCACATTTAGGTAGTAAAGTAATAAAAGTGTGATTGATCTGCTTGAGCATCTTTCCAGAGTGAAAAAAGCTTTTCACAGCTTTAGTCACATCTGGCCCTACAATGTGCCAATACTTTTTGTAGAAACAGGAGGTCATCCCATCTGGTCCAGGTGATTTGTCTTCTTCAATATCAAAGACTGCTGATTTGATCTCCGAATTGGTCACGACTTTAATGAGGGCGTTGTTTTCCTCCTCCGTAATTTCGTTGTTAATCGTTTGAGTCAATTCCGTCATTTTCCTTTTGTTGATATCTGTGAGCTGGAAACGGTTTAGGAAATCCCTATGGATTTCTTGTTTTATATTTCCCGCTCCGGTGATATGAATCCCGTCGCTAGATGTTAATTCGCGGATCTACGTCCTATTCCTTCGACCACTCGCAATGCGGTGGAAATATTTGGTATTCCTATCATTGAGATTAATGTGGTTGTTCTTCCCTCTTTGTTTCCAATACGAGTATTGAAATTGAATAAGGCACTCACGCTTTTTACTCAATCTTTCTTGTTTTTGGGCGAGGGAGGTGTTACCTTGTTCAATGATTTCCTTTTGGACTTTAAGTAAATCCTCGTTTACTTTCTTGAATTGTTCAAAAATGTTTCCAAACGTTGTTTTATTCCACGCTTTGGCTTTTGCTTTAAGCAACTGTGTTTTTTTTACCGATTTGAACATGTGAGAGCCTTCCGGGTTAAATCTCCAGGCTTGTTTAACAATGTTCTGAAAGTCCTTTCTAGACGTCCACATGGATTCAAATTTAAACGGTCGTGCTTTTGTGACACTATCCGATGGTATCTCACACGATATTGGGCAGTGATCTGATGAGGAAAAGTTGTGGTTCTTGGTTGAGATTGATGGGAACCATTGGATGATTTGATCACAAACCAAAACTCAGTCTAATTTTTCGAAGGTATTGGTGTTATCCATTTCTTTTGATCTTCTCCACGTGAATTTATTCCCAAACGTAGGGATGTCAATTAGATTACAGTCATTTTTGAAATCCTGTAATCTAAGGAAACGGGACACAGAAGGAATCACCCCTCCGAGCTTCTCATCTGGAGCTTGAATTTCATTTAAATCCCCCATCACAATACAGGGGAACTGCACTTGGTTGATGAACAATTTTAGCTTGTTCCAAAAAAGATTTTTTTCTTGAGCTTTGGGAGGGGCATATGCCATAATAACGACAAGTTCTTTGTGGTTATCAAGATTTGTATATTTGAAAGCAACAAATCTGTCTTCTTTATGAAAAGTTTTAATTGATTCGTTAACAAGTTGGTGGTTCTTCCAAACGATTAGAAGCCCACCCGACATGCCAATGGATGGAACGAATTCGTGGGAGTCAAATCCGGCCTTAGTCCATTTATCGAGAGCCGGTAGCTGAGGGCATTTTGTTTCGACAAGAGCAATCATCTGAAAGTGCTCTGTTTTGCATAAGGCGTTTATTTCTGTCCATCTATTTAGTTTTTTCAATCCTCTACAATTCCATAGGCAGATCTTCATAAAAAACTATGTTTAATTGGGTTTATATCCCGTTTCACCAATTTACGGTAGTGTGAAGGCTGGCTGCTATTGTATTTATTAGTGTGTTTCGCTTGTGTATATTTCAAAGAGCAAAGCCAAAACAAATTCTGGCTATTAGGTATGTTAAAGAATAATAGCCCTTCACCAAAGCCATAGGTTGATAGGAATGTAACAATGTGATCATGATTAATCACCACAAGGTTTTCCTGGATAATCAAAGTTTTGTGCTTTGGTTCTGTATTTTATGTCATTTTTTACCAACTCTTTTGAAGTGAATAACTCAGCTTTTTGGGCTGTTCGGGCTTGAAATATCCCTTAATTTTATTAAAAGTCACTTTGTAAGTACAATCACTAATCTCTTCATTCACACATACAATCACTATCCTTTTGAATAACTTTATAAAATCTAAACTAATATTTTAGTTAAATTAAAAGCGTGGTTTCAAGACACGGGGACTAATAATAGTTTTGTTTTCTAAAGCGAAGCAGTTGAGAGAGAAAATAAGAGTGCAATTATACAGCCGAATGAAGATGCATTGTATCGGCCCATCTACTATATAGTCCATTAAATGTTAAACCTATGTCCGAACCGAGAAAACAAGAGATCGAGATGGATTAATAAGCCCGGCCCAGGTAACCAAAACAAAATCCAAAACTTGATGCGAACCAAAATGAAAGTGTTGTTGAGGATAAATGAAAAGCAAGAAGAGAATGCGGATTGGCCAATGCATGTTGTTGTTGTTGGTAAGGATAATTAAGGAATAATTAACGACCCAGATTTAAATAATCCCCTCCTATTGTGGGTATTGTTGGCCAATGCATGTTGGCATGCGACGTTGGGGAATTCAAAACGTACTTTTTACCTACCACCAACACCACCACCTACCTACCGAGAAGAAGAAGAAGAAGAAGCACGTGGGATCCGTCATCCGCCACGTGTGATCGGATCCCGTCCCTGCGCTCCGTTATAAAAGGCCACAACATTCCCGACCCCGAAAGGAAGGAAGGTATCCAGCATTCCATCCGTCGTTAACAACAATCCACTACACTAGCAATATACCAATAATCGTTTAAAGAGAAAGACATGGCAGGAAACTCGACCGTGTGGGACGGAATAGTGTGCCCTTTCTGCCCCGGTGGCACCCATTGCAGGTCCGCCTCTTAATCAATACCTACGTACTCTGCTAGTTTGTACTCCTTCCATTCCATTCCACTCTTTATATACTATATAGTACTCCGTATGAATTAACTAACTGAATCTGTACATGATCAGTTGTACGGCGATAGGACAGAAGCCAGGGGACAACGAGGCCAAGTGCGGGTGCGGGATCACGTGCAAGTGCAACCCCTGCACGTGCTCCCACAAGGTCAACGTCGGCGCCGGCCACCCCTACGCCTGCAAGTGCGGCAACGGCTGCAAGTGCATCTGCACCACCTGCACCAAGAACGGCCACTAGCCCTAGCCTTCATAATATAAATATATATGCACTGTGCGTGTTTCTCTTCGTCTTCCACTCCATCCATCATAAATAAAAGAGAGAGTTATAAACAGTACGTACGTACGTACGTACGTGCTCTCCTTCATCCACACCAAGCCAGTTAAAAGGGGAAGCGGACGTGAAACATATATGCATATGTATGATTCTAGTATTTAGTATAACTAGCTAGCTAGTATCCATCAGTTAAGTACTTGTACCTTCTTCTATTATAATTATATGCATGCATGTAGCTAGTCTCTCTGTATGGTATGGCCCTAGCTCTACCTCGCTACGTTAGCCCTATCCATATCTACGCTTTCTATGTTTTTTCCCGAAATTATATCGAATAAATAAGAACATTTTAGTTAAGCGTACGTGCATGTCGTTTTATATGTATATAAGACCGTTTTACATCTTATGTCATTCATTATCGCCCAATGTGTTCTAGATAAGAGTCTGTATCCGTTCCACTACTCTTTCATAATCTTCTTTCACGATCCATGGCTTTATTATTACCCTTGCAGGCGTAATAATAAAGCCATGCACGTACGCTTTTAATAATAAAGCCTCGAAAACTAATTTCACTGCAAATATCTCACTTTCCATTCTCAGATTCCAAGCAGTGTCCTCTTCAGAAATGCAAACAACATATTGCACGAACTACAGAGAAAACCCCTTATTTTTTCCTTATCGAAATCGCCTCGATTTTCGACTTCGATCTTATGCATGTATTTCAAGACATCACGCAATGATACAATCAATCAGATAGGTTCTAAAAATAAATAAAAAGTCAGATGAGTTCTAAAATAAATAAAAAGTCAGTTTTGGCTGAGATGTATTCCTTACCTGTCAGAGAAATTTGTTACAAGAGAAGACTTCAAAAAATCTGATACCTAATGGGAAAGAGAGAAGACTTAAAAAAAATTATTTATATTCTATAACTAATGCACATAATCTGTCTACCCACAAAGTCAATGTTCTAATAATTGTGTTCATGTACGTAGAAAGATAAGATGACCCATTTGAAAGGAATTCCTAGTAATTCTACCAAGCAAGTTCTAGAGAAACCAATGCAAATTCAAATCCACAAAATCATGGGGTTTGAGTCATGAGTGCGTGGAATTTAAAGAAAACAACATCAAGTTACGAGCTTCCAAAAATAATGGTTTCATAGCAAACTGATAATCCTCATTCATTGAAAGAGAGAACTTGTCCAACAAATCACTCTGTGTATCAACATGCAGTCATATATGTAGCTGACCGGACTAAAGGAAAGGTGAGACAGAATTCTCAGTCAACTGAAGTTTTCATTATTTTCTCATTTGAGTTATCCAAGTGAGCTTAGAAGAGAGAAACAGAGCAAAAACCCGAGATCCAGCGAGCAAATTGAACTCAGTCCTGAACTTCTTCGACCTTCTTCTTGCTACCCTTGAGGTACCCAACGGCACCAAGAACAGTGATGGGGGACAAGGATTGGATGGCGTTGTTCTAGTTCGCACGGTTGGTGTGAGTTCTGCTGAGATGAGAAAGCTCTCGGGTGTGCAATCGACGGAATCAATTGATGCGATTGCTCTAATGAGGTTCCCTTTGAATTATGTGCACTTAAGCAATGAAAAAGGGGAACCAGATTGCAGGGGTTGGTTTCCAGGTGATGTTTCATTCTTTCCAGCTGAACCAAGGTTTATCAAATGAGTTGAGCTTTTACCATAGATCATAAACTGAATCTGTTTGTATGCTCTCATAAATTATAAGTCAGACTGAGTTTTCTCTGAAGCTGGAAAGGACTATAGTGAGTTGAGTTCTGTAAAAAGGATTTGAACCTGCTGAACTAACCAAGTTTTATGAAATGATCTTTCAATATATCAGAGCATGTTGCAAAGTTAGATTTTTTATAGTATTGGGACTTGTATATAATGCGGGATCCAGGAAATCTTGGTACACTGTTAAGATCAGCCATGGCCTTCAAATGGGTAAGACTGCATCTTTTTTTTACAATCTATTAGATGTGCCTTCTTAGCTTTCTTAGCTCTCTTAATGATCAAATTTAGAGTGGCGTGTTCTTGCTGGATGGGTGTTGCGACCCCTTCAACGAAAAAGCTCTAAGAGCAAGCCGAGGAGCGTCCTTCCAAATCCCCATAATCTGCGGAAATTGGGCTCAACTAGACGCTCTCAAAAACAACCATCAAGTGAAGATGTTAAGCATCTTTATCAATGGATCTCAAGCATCTCACTTTTTCCTTACTTTTTTACTTTCTCTCTCCTAATCATCTTACTTCTCCACTTTTCTACATCCATAAAAAAAAGGAAATAAAAAAAACACTAAAACTTGCCAAGCATCGATGCTTGGATCTAGAAATGGAGCATCTATGCTCCCATCCCCCTCCCCTTTTTGTATTATAAAATTATTTTGTTAGATGCTTGGGATGCTAGAATCCCATTGATAAACATGCTCTTAGAAGGCCATCCGCATTGCACTGACATAATCAGAGATCAGTACTAGTACTACTCCTTTTTCATAATTTAAGAAAAAGGAGTATACAGAACAATTAATCCAACTCAAAAACAATCATTTATTAAATTTCAATGAATACAACGTGAACCCTCTGCTCCCTTTTCCTTCCTGGTGACTTCCCTTCCCCAAAAAAACCCCAAAAAAAACCCAAAATCAAGTAATGATCTTCTCAAATCACAGATCAAATCTTCAAAAATTGATGAATCTCCTCCTTCAAATCTATTGTCGAAACCTTCTACTTGACCAAATTGAGCACCCTAGGCTCTTATCAGACCCGATTTTGAGGGATACTGTTCATGGCCAAATCACAAAATCACTCCCTTTGAAGAGAGGTAATCGTTTGGCCCGATGTATATCCATGGAGAGATGGAAGATTAACTGGAGGAGGAGGCTCAAAACCCGGAAGCCTAGAAGGGGTGTACTAGAGTGCTCAAGGTATTCCCTAACTGTAGATCTAGAAGGCCCCTTGCATTTTGGGGTATGTCTGACCAGTTGCGGGGGCGGTTCGGAGTTCGGGCTTCTCGCTTTCCTCGCCACGTCGATCTCAAGAGCTTTTAAGGTCTCACGACGGCTACAGAACCACAGGGCGAAGGCCCTTGAGTTCAACCGATCCATTATTCAGGTGTATCTCTTCTAATCCCTATAACTGGCTTATGATACCGTATGGAAATTTTCTATGAGCATGAACCTTGTTGGATGGCCTGATAAGAAATTTATTCATGACCCCATCTCTTCTAGAAACCCTCTGTTTGAACAAATTATTGTTGAACAAGACCATGGTATTCTTGACACTATACAAAACGACCCGAATCCCACTATGGTTGAGAAAACCATAAATAGTGGGAATGGAACAAATATGAACAACATTAGTCCTTATACTCTGAACTTAAGAAATAATTGTTTGTGCTGACTAGGCCATGCTTTGATTTACCAGAAAAATTGCAGGAAATAGGAATTGGATTGCGATTGGCGGTGTACATGATCAATGAACGAATGTTGGTGACCCTAAGATATTTCCACCCTAGTTCAATGTACCCATATTATGATCAAGTTCATTGTTGTTGTCCATTCATAGAAACTCTCAATCTGATATTTCTAGTACTGATATGTAAGATTTTGCTCTTCAATGATACTTATGTCTACTGGTTATTGTGTAGGAGAGTAGCTGAAAATCTAGCTAATTTGGAAGAAGTTATTGGCCATCAATCAATGAGAAAAAACTAGTGCGTCTTGAACTGGCCTAGGCTTCATGGAAAACCTGGAACAAGGAAATGTTATTTCCTGTTTGATAAATCTAGTTCTCGCTATGTAGACAAATGCTCTAGTAGTTATCCTTTATACCTTTTGTATGGCAGAATTACTGATTTGAAATGCAATAAGAATTTGTGCTATTACCCTCCAATCTTCTCGATTGAAATTTTTTGCCGATCTGCAATGATTTGTAAGATGGCTTGCGCTCCTCTCTGTATAGATTTTCGAAAAGTCGGAGTTTTGTTTGGTTTTTTTCGGACCGAGTTTGTCTAGGCCAAGTCGCTTGGTGCTTAGAGACTTCTGAAGATCCTTCATCTAGGTGGAGGGAACGTCAGCTGTCCATTCGCACACCCCAGGTTGGGTCGACTTGATGTCGGCGGCACTATTTTAGTGCTTTACTCACCCCGATTCCAAACTCTCTTGCTCCTTTTTGAAAATTTGTACTTCATTTCGTCTATCTTGCTTGCCATTTGTGGCTCTTTTTGAATTCTCTCGCCGTTCACGGCTGCCGTCTTACGGCCTCTCGGGCTACCAAATTTATTTGTTACTCCGAATTTTTACCTTTTCAAAAAAAAAAAAAAATTAATCCAACTCAAAGGTTGGTACCAGCAGCCCAACATTATTTATTAATATATCTTCCTATCGGTGTAAGACATTAATCAACCTAACATCCAATACATTTGTTCTACTGCAAGATCGGATCCCAGCTGCAAAGATTAAAATTCAAAATATAAGCTCTTTTTCACCTTTCTTCTTTTTATGCATCCCCCCCCCAAAAAAAAGTGCTCCTATCAAAATCCATCTAGTATTAATTTATTTCCCACCGGCGCTAGGCAATGTACAAAACACAAAGCCAATAAGAGTGGGGGAAGAGGAGGGGCTCGATGAATTCAATGGAACGGAACGGGCTCGATGAATTCAATGGAGCGCATTGGGACCCGTGCAGGCGTTCAAAACGGGGCTCCATATCCACTGAACCAGAAACCTGCGCCCGTTCCTGCCGTACATATTGAAGGTCCGCCCTTCCCGGTCGACGAGCACCCGGCCCATGTAGCCGCCGCCGCCGCCCGAGCCGTAGAGGCCCTCGCAGAGGTCCCCGATCTCGGTGGGGGCGGTGGGGTCCTGGCCGGCGTACCAGGCGTTGATGAGCGGGTTGGTGGAGAGCTCGGCCAGCTCGTGGGCGATGACGCTGACCATGGCGTCGACGCCGAGGTCGGAGTTGGGGGGCCTGAGGGCGCCGGGGCCGCCGCCGGCCATGTAGCCCGGGGTGGCGAAGGGGTAGGCGCACATCTCGGGGCACTGCTTGGCGGAGTTGCCGACCCAGGCGTAGGGGAGCGTGGACCCCACCAGGGAGGGGAAGGTGAAGTAGTGGAACCCGCAGGCGGCCCGGCAGTAGTCCTCCATGCCCACCTCCGCCGAGGTCAGGATCAGGTACATCCCGCTCCTGTGGTCCACCGGGAAGGGCGCCGATCGGACGGCGTTCGCTATCACCTTCTGCACCGACAGTCGAGTCAGGTGGGTCCCCTGGGAGTAGCGGACATCGGAGTACTCGCCGGCGATGAGGAGGTTGCGGGAGACGTTGGCGCCGGTCTGGTCGGTGTAGAGGGAGGCCGTCTTCCACCAGTCGGAGACGGAGGGGCCGGAGTGGGCCGGAGACGGGGAGAAGGAGAGGAGGAAGTCTTTGATGATGAGCTGCTGGTGTTGGGGCCAGCGCCCGTACCAGACGATGTAGACGTTGATGGGGGAGGAGGAGAGCACGGGGCCCATGTGGTATTGGAGGTTCACCAGCTCCGAGGAGCCCTCGTACCGCTTCGACCCGCCCAGGGTCCGAGGGGGCAGCTTCGGGTTCACCCATTCCTCCGCCGAGCTGGTCTCTAGGGTCTGGGTCTGGGTGGCGCCGGATGCGATTTGGAAGAGGAGGAGGATGGGGATCATCACTCCCACCATTGTTGACGGTGGTAGTTTGGATGAGTGCGTGGGTGTGTGAAATGTGAAAGGAGAGTATAAATTACGGGTGCAGAATTTGAGTTAAAGTCTTTGGAGACAGCTGCACATGACAAGGCACTTTGGTTGTTGATTCAAGCACTATGGATTTTTTCTTGGTAGTAAATTGATTTTGAATTTTGTTGTTTTCCAGGAAAAGGTGGGGGATGAAAAGGCAATTCAGAGCATTTGGTTTACTTTGCAGACATCTTCCGCTGCCACTACCGAATGTTTTGGTTTTGTAAATGACTGATGTGCCCCTCCCCCATTTTTAACATTCATCCAAATTTGAAATTTCGACCAATAAAGGTGAGGGGGACGTGCATTGGGACATGTTAGCGGGAAAGAGGATTTGGATCGCTTTGATTGAGGATTTAGCTCATTGCATTATTTCATCTCTCCTTTTTGTCACCACTAGCGAAAACAACACAAACAAACCATATGTAGACCAAATAATTTATGTGATACCATGTTTTATGAGATTCTTTCGTTAATATATACTGTATATAATTATAATTGTATATATATATATATATATTTTGGACTTCTCATCTATGATCAGCAAAATATTATTAAATAAAGTAATATTAATTTCTTTTCAATATTCCTCAATATATCATGTTAATATGTTATTGTCATTGTCAACGTTCAACATAGGGACCATAATTTATTTATTTATTTTGGTCGGGCCATAATTTATATCATAAACTACTCGTTCAGGATTTGGTAGCATAGTTTAAGAGCATCTACAATGGTGAACTTCTTATCAAGTTTCTTATTTGCTCTTTAGGTGTTCTCTTTCTTCCACATTACTATAAGGCTCTGTTCGGCAGACTAGGTAGCGGATAGCGGAAGAAGCAAAATGCTAGCTGAATTTTCAGTCCCCTTAGAGGTACAAGGTTTTTTTTTTTGAGGATTCCGCCCCCGTTAGCGGAACACTCTACCCATAACACTAATGCCGAACAAATCCTAAATGTTTTTAATCTACAACCATGAGATTTGAATAAAAATTCTTGTCTACTTTTTGTAAAATATCCACTTAAATTCGAAGTAAATAGCCCTATTTAAAATTCACACTCAATCAAACAACTTTAACGTTAAAATATCGTGTCAAGTAGAAAATCAATGATAGAACCTTCTCATGACAAAACTTCTTATTTCCTGACTTTTATTGATATTTAATTAGTTTTTTTAAGCATTTTAAGAGATTGAGGGCATCACCATTACGGATTCTCGAAGTACTCTAGAAATTATAACACTTCCTTCAAATTGCATCCATTGAACAATATATAGGGATTATGCTTATTTTCCACAATATTGACACGAAGTTGACATGATATTCTATACTGGTCGTGGCAGTTGTTTAGCCTACTTTTTTTCCCTAGCGAGTGTATATGGGCTCATTTATATCTATATCTATACTATCTATATAATTTTGTGTACATGGGGATATTTAATGCCCTCATACTACATTAATGAGCATAAAAAAATGATTATTTGAAAGAATAAACTATTGTAGTAGAAGTGTATAACAATTAGTATTTTTTTTAACGGAAATTTCGCCTGGTACCCTTGACATTAAGACAATTTCGTCTGGTACCCAACTATTTTTCATATTTCGCATGGTAACCCTAACATTTTAACAAATTTCGCGATATGTCCAGCCGTTTGATTGAGGGTGAAAATCGTTAAGTGGGGGGTAAAAACGGGATTTATGCACAAGGCTGGTAAGCTCTTCCATTTTTCCATCTGGTTTCCCGATTCCGTTCTCCTCTTCCGGCGATACTCTTTTATCCACTAACTCGATGAGGCTCTTTGCTGAACGACAAAGGGAGGGGCAACGAGGCGGCCTTTACAACTTTGAGCGGTATATTGGACGACTTCGTATGTTGGCCTTGGAGATCATCGTGGATTGAAGGAGAGACAACACGGTGGTAATTTCGGGGTATTTGGGCATGGACGACAATGCTCGATCGATATGAGGTACTCAGGTACATAATTATGTAGTTTAAACCTTAAATTATAAAAAAATTTCTAATCTTCAAGTTCTAGGGTTTTTAGGATTGGAAGTCAAAAATATTGGGGCTTCAAATATTATGGATTCCACGATGTTTATTGTGTAACTGGAATTGATTCTTTTTTTCCCTCCCATTCAATTTCTCCACCATTGTTTATCTATATTATAGCTAAATTGCTCTGATTGATTTTTAGCCATAGTAGAAAGTTCATGGTTATTCTTCTATTATCTTCCAGATCTTGAACTTTTGTTTTGAATTTCTTGCAGGTTCTATTTGAATTCAGTGAATGTATAGTATTAGGTCTTCTTTGTATTGTAATTTATTCCATTGATCTTCAGGTTCACTTGTAATTAGTTATCTATTAGAGTGGAAGTAAGTATATTGTTAGACTACACAATAACTTAATAAGACATTAGGTTCCTTTTTAACTTCTTCTCACCTCCCTGGTGTTAGGGATAGCTCAACCAGTTGATCATAAACATTGTTCATATGTAAGGATGAAGTTATAGTTCTTATCACTAATGCTTAGAATGCTCATGCTCTCTGGTTTTAAGTTGATCCATGCTGTTTTTTTTTTGAAGTTGGTCTTTACTACTTTTCCATGTATTTAAGCCTATTAGCTCAAACGGTAGAGCAGTGTGTTTAAGCACTTGGATGTGGGTTCGAGTCCCACATAGGCTTATTCTAATCGTATGCACGTTGATCTTGATTTATAAAGGTAAGTCCAGACTGGTTCGGATTAACCTTCTCTTGTAATTTAGGGAGCGTACATTGACCCCAAAGTGTCAGATGAAAAATCAAAGAAGGGTTCATACACCAGGCCACAACCAAAAAGACTTATGCATAGATAACCTTGTGGGTTTAAGCTTTCCTTTTGGAATTTACTATTGTCAAATGAAATATCAAACATATCCTTTACTGTTGTATGACCAGATAAAGCAACAACCAAGTAGAAAACTTTTAGCATGCCAAACATGCTTTGCCAATACACAAAATGGAACTAACTAGTGACCTGTAGGGAATTTAGCTACTTCTTTTATAACATTTTTTTTTTGTAGATTAATAACCTTTACAATTGGATCTTGAAGACAACATATACAAGGACCATTATATTCAATCTGTCTTTGAAATTTTCCGCCTTTCCATGGTCTACAATTAGCGTTGCAGAAAGACTATATAATGTAGCAACCTATGAAGCATCGGACGGAGGGGTAGGAGGTTGCTGCAAGAAAACATAGTCAGGAGTACAAGGCGACCCTTCAAAGGCTTATGCTCTAAAGATTCTTCACAATTTTCCGCTTCCTTTTCAATATGAAACCTTCAATGAACCAACATCTACTGATGTTATTCTGGTTCTAGTTAATGTTGAGCTGGTAATTCCCTCTAGGCAATTTGTCATTGCACTGTAAGTTAACATAATCAAAAGGCAATCAGCTATACTAATACGTTATTTGAACTACCATTTGCAATTTTATTATAGAAAACAAATCTTTTTATTAGCCTACGTGGGACTCGAACCCACATCTTGTGCATCAAGCACGTGCTCTACCATTTGAGCTAATAGACTTTACAACAAATTTGCCTTCAAAGTTATAGCTTCCTGTCCATCAAAGGTAAAAACATGCACACCCCATTTAATATTACCAAGATTAGAATAGTATCTCCAACTACAACATTGATTTTGTACATGAGCTTAATTTGTTTGTTCTTTCAATCCTATCCCTCAAGATATTATGTAGTAACACCTTTCCTAATTATCAACAATATGCAAAAGGGAAACAAGGAGGGGGAGGGACTGAATTAATGACAAAAGTGGTATTGCATCCTTGAAATCATCCTTTAGAGTTTATTTCCTGATGTCAGACAGACTCCATTATAGGACCAATGCAACAATTTGAAAATGCTTCAGAGATTGATAGTTCTTGTGTAAGTTGGCATGTGAATGTAAATTGTATGGACATGAGAGTGATGCTCATTCCTTGAAATCCTCACTAGTCAAGGGGCTCATATATATTGCTAAGAATAAGCTTGCAAATTGCTTATACACTAGGAACAAGTCCTCGTACTATTTCCTGCATATTATGGTGGAACATAATCTTTGAACTTGTGTTCTAAATGCCATCTTCATTAGGATTGATAACACGTATTGTAGAGGTGATTTTTTCAAATGCAAATGCTAAAAGATGAGTTCAGAGTCAATTGTTACAAACTAAATCACTAGATTTTGAAACTGATTGCTACAACCATACAATTGATCGAAGACTAAAATTTTAAATCTAAACCCATCGAATTTATGCAAACCCTAGAAGTTCAACCCTTGAAATTTAAGAAATTGACAATTGGCATGATGATATTTGTACCTCATTAAGCTATATCGAGCGCCCCCAGTCTTCCAAGCCACCTTCTTTGCCGTTGTCGTCCAAGCCACCGTCAAAGGAGTACTCATCGTCTCAAGCTATAGTTGAAGCTACTCCGCAAGAACCGGAAACTCAACAGATTTCGGACGCCGTCGAACACCACCAAGAAGCCAACAATTTCGGCGTTCGACACCAATTCGAACTAGAAGAGAAGCGTCGAACACCATCAATGACAAGAACGGGCAAATTTGCAACTCAAGGCCTTATCCCCAACTTGACGTCTTTTTAGCTAAAGGTAATGGTTGGTCACGTCGCGAAAATATTTAAAAGGCCAGGGTTACCAGACGGAATAAGAAAGATAGCTGGGTACCAAACGAATTTGCCTTAATGTCAAGGGTACTGGGCGAAATTTCCGTTTTTTTAATATAGAAAAGTATAAAGTAAATACAAAAAGTGATTATTTAAAAACTATATTTTTTGTCAAAGACATTATTGTATTAAAAATGTATACCAATGAGTATTTTGTTTCACATAGAAAACTAAAAAGTGAATACAAAAAGTGATCATTTGAAAGCTATATTGATATTGAAAACTACAAATTTTGTTTTAGAAACAAACTATTGTATTAGAAATGTATAAGAATTAGTGTTTTATGTCTCATATAACATATAAAACTATATTTATAATAATTTTGTGTTAATAGGGGGTATTTAATGTCATCATTACACATTAATGAGCATAAAGAAGTAAATAAAAAAGGTAATTGCTTTAAAAAAAAGAAATTATTGTATTAGAAAAGTATAAATTAGTATTTTGTTTCCTATAGAAAACTAAAACGTGAATACAAAAATTATTATAGGTTTAGTTGGTAACTTGGTATCAAAAACTAAAATTAATATTTTAGGTGGTATAGGTTTTGGTCCCAATATTTGTTGTTCACTTTCAATATTATAGATCATTTGAATTTACTTTTAACATATTACTTATTACTCCAGCTGGCAGATTATAACACAAATCTACTAAAATTTTATTTTAAACATTAAATATATACATATATCTATCTATAAATCAATAAATATGCATATAGACTAGGAAAATTAACAGTTAATATTCATATGTTTTTATACAAACTATACAATAAAAGAAAGAGATTTTTGAAATTTCAATAACCTCTTGAATTTTTCCTTCAATTTACTGTCTTTTTCAATTAATTTAAACATAAAGTGAAGTTATATACAAGAGATCATTGTTAAAACAAAATAATTCAATAAAAATATTTTTAAAAAATAATTCAATAGTATACTAAATTAAATTATATTTAAAATAATTTAATGTACTTAAATTATGTTTAACAAAACAAGTAATTTAAAAATTTTATATATAAAATTTGTTTGTATTATGAACCCGTGCATAAGCACGGGCCTGACGGCTAGTAAAGTCATATTATTCATTATTGTATACCGCACATGATCTTAATTCGGCGTCCATGGCATGTTGTAGTTGAACCGTTTTTTAAAACGAATCTCGTGCCATTAACTATGAGTTCTACTACCCCACTTTATGCATGATACACATACGATTTTAGTTATTGTTGGTCGTCGTCAAGAGAATTTTAGAGTGACATGACTTTTTGAAAACTTGTATCTAGTATCTCTGTCTGGCATACAATTGTTCAAATTTCATGACGCCGAATGAAAAGTGTGAGGCATGCATGTAACGTGCTGCATACCAACATGGTGAACAAGGTCGTGAATTTAGCCAAACTCCCTCATATAATTAATTAATTACATATCAGAATAAATTTGACGCCGGTGGTGGATCGGGTCAGGTACGGATGAAGGTTCATCCACTCATAACCTGCCCAATAACCCGACCCATTCTTTATGATATATATATAGGCTAAATAGCTGAAAACCACCCCTATAATATGCTACATTCCAAGTAACCACCCCTTTAAAGCGATATTCCTGAGAACCACCCCTTTAACCAGCTCCGTTAATGAAGCACCACCCCTCGTCAACTTTCCGTCCGAAGCCGTTAGAAATATCTGACGTGGCATATTTTTTATGTGTTTTTGGGTAGCTTTGCTTATGTGGAATAGATTTGGTGGCCACCTAAGCTCCATCTAAGCTAACTCATTTACCCATTTTTTTATTTATTTAATTATGTTATCAAAATTACTAATTTAAGCACAAAAATACCCATAATTTTCCCCAAATTCTTCAATTAGGGTTATCTTTCTCTTCCTGCCACCGCCACCATCAACCTCGCTTATGAGCAAATCTTCATCATCAACCTCTCCGCCAATGCCGAGCAAATCCTTCGACTCGTCGCCACCCTGCCACTGCCGTTGTCGCTTTCGACCACCGCCGGCGTCTCCGACTGCGTCCGCCGCTGCTCCAGATCCGAGGGCTCCCGACCTCCTAGCTAATGGAGTCGCGATCTGGCAGGGGCGTCATCGGATCTCGAATGGAAGGAGGTGGGGGCTATGGGTGGGGTTGGGCGATGGGCTTGGGGGATGGGCGGGAGAGGACGAGCATGCCATGGGAGCAGGAGGCGGCGGAGAGATAGCAGGATTTGTGGGCAGCGGAAGAGGGGAAAGGGGGCTGCTTTCCGTTGGTGGCCGGGGAAGACGAGACCTGGCGACATGATCACCCCCTCAGCTTCCGCCAGCGCCCTCTCCAGCCTTTGGAAATGGAGGATGGAGGACAGAGGACGGTAGATCTGGCGGCAGGCGTGGATGGAGAACTGTAGATCTGGATTTGGGGAGAGGTTTTATTGGTTGTTGGTGGCGGTGTGGTGCCAGGATTTGGGGAGGAAGCCGGTGAGGTTGGTGTCGAAGATGGTGACGGAGGTGAGGAGCTTGCCGGCGTCGCAGAGGGACGGCGGGGTTAAGCAGGGGTCCTTGGCGGTGGAGACGCTCAAGGTAGTGGGGGGAGGATGTTGGCCAATTTTGACCTAATTTGGGTGGTGTCAATTTTGACCAATTTATGCCAATTTTGACCTAATTTGGTGAAATTGAGTGAAATGGGTAATTTGAATGAATATGGGTAAATGAACTAGATGAAGTGTGCAACATGTGTATGCCACATAAGCAAAGCTACTAAAAACACATATAAAACATGCCATGTCAGATATTTCTAACGGCTTCGGATGGAAAGGTGACGAGGGGTGGTGCTTCATTAACGGAGCTGGTTAAAGGGGTGGTTCTCAGGAATATCACTTTAAAGGGGTGGTTACTGGGAATGTAGCATATTATAGGGGTGGTTTTCAGCTATTTAGCCATATATATATATATAGATAGATTAATGCTCTAGTAAAACACTCTCTTAGAGTGTAACAAGCGGTTTAATGATGGTCTTTGGATCAGATTTATTATACGGTCAGGATTAATCTAGAAGAAGGTGTATTTATGGGATTAGGGTGAGAAACACAAGATTATTACTAGAATCCCACTAGGAAGCCAATTATTTTTCAATCCCAATTTTTTTGGGGAAAAAAAGATTTTGTGTGAGATTTTGCTATTATTGCCTTCCAAATCCCCCTTTTCAACTTATCTCCTAATTTGGTTCCGTCTTCATCATAGTAGAAGCGACACACTCCATTGAAGCAATCTTCTTCAACCTCGACTAATTCCTTTGATTCGGTAAACATTCATAATGCCTTTGTTATTTTTTTTGAATTTCTTTCATTCTATACCTAGACGAACTTGGATTTGATGTATTAGGGTTTCGAAGTAGTTTTTTCTGTTCAAGAACATCGATATGCTTGTGCATTCGGTTGTTTTAATTTAGGTTTTAATCGTCTACAACAACCTATGCAATTAGTCGATTTGAAGCTTGTATGTAGTAGTTAGGGTTTATGTGAATTTCGATGGTAACAATCCGGTTTTCCTAGATTGAGGGTTTTTGTTGTTTTTGAAATTCAAAACTAGGTTTTAACTAAGATTTGTCGATTTATTGGTACAGATCATGAACAAAGGCGTGCATGGAAGCAGCTTGAATGAGATCGACGGGAAGAGATCGTCGGGAAGGCAGGTATGGTTTCTCTCTTTGAATGTTTTTCAACTATTTACACGAACTTATTCATTACGAGATAAAACGAATGATTTCATTTCTGTTTTATGTATGTCTATTGTGTTTTTCAACATATTAATAACAATTTTTCAAGTAACAGATATAAACTGTTTTGTATTTTTCATGTTGCACAATAATGTTTTTCAATGATTACAAGACAACTTTTCACATATTAGTTTCAAATATGCAATGGTTTCTCTCTTTGAATCTTTTTCAAATATTTACATGAACTTATTCATTATAAGATGAAAAGAGTGTCTTCTCATTTCTGTTTTATGTGTGTCTATTGTGTTTTTCTACATATTGATAATAATTTTTCAAATAATAGATTTTAATTGGTCTGTATTTTTCATGTTGTATAATAGTGTTTTTCAATGATTATAAGACAACTTGTTCAAATATTAGTTTCAAATATGTAATGGTTTCTCACTTTGAATCTTTTTCAACTATTTACACAAACTTATTCATTACGAGATAAAACGAATGATTTCAATTCTGTTTAATGTATGTCTATTGTGTTTTTTAACATACTAATAACAATTTTTCAAGTTACAGATATAAACTGTTTTGTATTTTTCATGTTGTACAATAGTGTTTTTCAATGATTATAAGACAACTTTTACAATAGTGTATTTTTCGTTTTGATAGTTTTGCATTATATGATGAACACTTGTTCAACAATATTAGCTGTATGTACTATTATGCATAAATTGTTATTCATTTATGTGTGTTTTGTTATGCAGTTCTTCAACAATGGCGGCGAGGTACATATGGATGAAGTTTGAAGACATTCAAATCATCATACAAAGTTTTTCGTACGCTGACTAGTAGATATTCCATTATTCCATGATTTTCTAGTGACTTTTTATTTTTACATAAAATTATATATTTTTTCTAAAGATCTTCGATCTCATCTTTATCAATTCCTAAAATTTAGCAACTTCCTATTTTAAAAATGCAACCAGTTATTTTCAGCTCAATCATTTCCATAAAAGATTCCCCCTCACGATTTTCTCTCCAATCAAATCCCATAAAACACGTTTTTTACCTTAATTGGAGCCACATAGAAATAATCAAATCCTCCCCTAAAATTAATCATATTATGTACCCTCAAATCTCACCATCTATTTAGGTTGATCTAACGGTTCCCCTCATACCTCATGTTGTACCCTAATAACTATCTCACCTGAGCGTTCCTCTCTCTCTCTCTCTCTATATATATATGTATATTCCTTTGGTATCTATATCTACTATATAATACAGTATAAAGTAGAACCTATGTCTTTGTTAAAATTTGTATATCCTCATCAACGTTGAATAAAAAAATATTATTTATGTCATGTAATCAATGCTTAATAGAATAATCATTTTTTTTAACAATGGTACGTAAGTACCATTTATATCTACTATAACATCTTATCCAATTTTTGATAGGTTAATTTATTTTCCTAATATAAATCAATAGAAAATCTTGCTAGAATCAATAGAAAAAATGATTTTAGATATCTTTGATATCTTCCTTAATTTTGATATGAAAATATTATTGTTATTTAAATTTTTTTTATTTGAGGTAAAAGTGATATTTTCAGTTTTATGAAGATTCTAAATAATTAATTAAAGTAATAGATTTCAAAATTGAAATTAAAAATAAAATAAAATACATATATATATATAGGTTAATAGGTTCGAACTTGGATACATCGGGCTTGAATTGTAAATTCTCGAATAAAAACATGGCTTAGATCAAAATTCGATCTCAGATCTTAAATCGGGTTTACATTTACATTACCCGTACATGGTACGGGATTTATACTAGTTATATATTAAAATTGTGTCGTTTCAAGCCTCCACATTAATTTTGGTGTCACCTCATATTAAATCAAATATGTTTTAACAATAAAATATGTTTATTTGTTTAAGATTTAAAAATAAAAGTTATTTTATTTTATCCATGTTTATGTTTGTCAAAACAATATCTATGATCCATATTTAGTGTCATAATATATAAAAATTATAATCATAAATTAGATGAAAAAATAATGGATAAACTTTATCTCTTATAAAAAAAAGTGTGAAGCATATAACTTCAATTTCAATTACACTTATAAAGCTATATAATAATGACCAAGATTTAAACACATGATAAAATTGTGCCTTTGTAGTATAATCAAAGTTTATGATAAGTAACTTGCAAATATCTTATTTTATTTTATATTTTTGATCGATCTTTAACTTTTTTATGGACAATGATCGATTATTTCAATGACTAAACAAATTAATACCAACCAGTATGTTTTATTATTTTCAACTACTATAACCCCCGTACCATGTACGGATAACTGTATTAAATTTACTCAGTATGTTGATAAGAAAAATATAATATCTACAAAATTCACTTAATTGAGCAAAGTTTTAATTAAAATAATTTAAAAAATAAAAAAAAAATTATGTATATGATCCAAATTCTAAACTCTCAAAATAAATATATATCAGATGTTCAACTATTAAATTTTGTTAGATAAAGTAAAATATTCAAAGTTCACCTACTTTAATTTAAAAGATCATGTTTAATTAATATAGATATAGGTTCTTAGATAGAAAATCTTATACATATAGATATATTTATGTATGTGGAATTTTCATGTAATATTTAACTCGTAACATTGATATTAGATTTATTAAGGATATCAGTTTATTTGAAAAAATTAAATTAGAATTCATGTCTATATAAGGTACAGAAGACCCAAAATTCCACTCAACCCACTCAGTCCACGGTCCAAGCAATTCTATAACCCTAGGCAAGGACGCTTAACCTAGAATTAGCATAGAGAACAAGGATATGCAGGATATAATATCAAACAATCAAGCTACGAGTCAATTGCAAGATAAAACAATCAATTCTCTTCTTAATCCTAGTTGCATAGACAACAGGTCTAGGTTAAGTTGTTTTCACAGATTAGTTTTGTCCACGGTCCAAACCTAATCAAACAATAGAAAATCAATCAATTCAATAGGGTCGCGAATCCTAGAGAAACAATCAACAATCATAAGATGAAACACAAGAGAATCAATATCAACCAAAGGATAGAAATCAATTACCAAATCCTCACGACTTCATACATCAAAGCTTCTCCCTTGAACAAACCCAAGGAGACTAGGTCTCCATAACTAAACTAAAGAATTGATTGAGGAAGAAGGTAGAAGGTAGAATGTAGAATAAAACCTAAGGAGACTCCTCCTTATACAGACCCAGGGAACATGCTCCCCTAATCTAATTAGGAAAGGAGAAAAGATAGAAAAGGAAAGAGAAAAGATAAGAAGATAGATCTTCGGCCCGCTTCGGATCCGGCATCGCCGCGGTTGCGTCGCCTCCACCGCGCCCGCGCTTTCACAACAGAGAAGAACAAGTCGTCTCGGCAGCCACCGCGGTCGCGCTTCTCCCACCGCGGTCGCGCTTCTCCCACCGCTGTCGCGGAATTCGGACAAAAACTCTGACGTCACTTCGGAGGCTGTTTAGACCATCTTCAGCTTGGAATCAGACTTCGGTGTACAGCGCTGAATTGAATCCCTTGAAGTTAGCTTTCCAATGGCACCGGAATCAGCTCAATCCGACCACTATAGCTCAAGATATAGCCTTCGCAAGCAAGTGGTGTCGCGCAGACAGCTCAAAACGCCTTAAAACTCTTGATTCTTGAATTCTTGTGTCTTCGGTCTTCGTATTACAACAATGCTCAAATCTAGCCTAAACACACTCAATATAGCCCTAAAATACAAGAGTAAACCTATACAAAATAGCCCGAATCATTGGACTTCTTCTTCCGATTCAAGCGCACTTGATCTTCGTTCTTAAGTTCTTGAATACTTCGAGAGTGAGCTCGACAAAAATCTTCAAATTCCACACACTATGAATAACCCTTGGGGGGTATTGATAGTGGTAGTGGCTTTTGTCCTTGAGTGTCCTCAGACATAGCTGCAGATCTTGTCGCTTCCCTTCAACAGTGCGATTTGCATCTTGAGGAAGTCAACTCTGTCATTGATTCGGCTTTTTTTGTATGGGTTAGCTCTTAGATTTTAGGGATATAATGAGTGTGTTTAGGTCAGAGTTTGTTCTAATTGAAATATCTAGGCCGAAGACACAAGAATGCAAATATCAAGAGTCTTAAGGAGTTTTGAGCTGCCTACGCGACACCACTTGCTTTCAAAGGCTATATCTTGAGCTACAGTGATTGGATTGAGCTGTTTCCAGTGCCATTGGAAAGTTAAATCGAAGGGATTCAATTCATATTTTTACACCGAAGTCAGATTCCAAGCCGAATATGGTCAAAACAGCCTACGAAGTGACGTTGGAGATTCTGTCCTGATTCCGCGACCGCGGATTGGCCGACGTGACCGCGGTGGCTGCCAGAGACGAAGTTCTATCTTCTTTTCTTCTTCTTATCTTTCCTCTTTCCTCTTTCTATCTTTTCTCCTTTCCTAATTTGATTAGGGGAGCATGCTCCCTGGGTCTATATAAGGAGGAGTCTCCTTAGGCTTTAGGTATCTTCTTTCTCATCACCAATTCTCTCAATTAATTCTTTACTTTAGTTATGGAGAGCTAGTCTCATTGGGTTTGTTCAAGGGAGAAGCACTAATGTATGAACTCATGAGGTGTTGGTAATTGATTTCTATCCTCTGGTTAATATTGATTCTCTTGTGCTTTATTATATGATTGTTGATTGTTTCTCTAGGATTCGCGACCCTATTGAATTGATTGATTTTCTACTGTTTGATTAGGTTTGGACCGTGGACAAAACTAATATGTCAAAACAACTTAACCTAGACCTGTTGTCTATGCAGCTAGGATTAAGAAGAGAATTGATTGTTTAATCTTGCAATTGACTCGTAGCTTGATTGTTTGATATTATATCCTGCATATCATTGTTCTCTATGCTAATTCTAGGTTAAGCGTCCTTGCCTAGGGTTATAGAATTGCTTGGACCGTGGACTTGCGATTGTTAATGATCAGGATGGGAATTAACCATAGGTGTGAATGAATTCAATGGATGAATTTATGATCGAGTGATTATTTCATAGTGGATCTTTTGAATGAACTTGTTTCCTATATTTGTTTATTTGTTTGTTATTTGTTTTCTAGTTTAGATTAATTTAGATTCTTCTCTTATTTCCCTCATATCTTTAACTGATAAATATATTAATACTAGAAGCCATAAGGCGTGTTTCACTTCCCGTATAAAAGATCTTTTTAATGAAAATGTTCTTTCAAAGCAAAAGATTGTTCGGATTCTTTTGAGTAGAAAAATCACTTTTTACAGCTTACTTTTCACCTTTTTTTATAAAAACTTTTCACTTTATCCTCCTTCTCTTTCTCAACCCATTTCTGAGATCTACAGATTGAAGAAGAAGAGCACAAGGATGGAATTCTCAACCCCATAAAGGAGTTCATTTTGAGCATCAATACTTCAGATCTAGGTTAGAATATCACTTTTTGGGTACTTTTCTTTCACATTCACTTGAGTCTTGGGGTTTAATTTGTCTATGGTGGGAGTCCAAATTCTTATACCCATTGGAATCCTTCAAATAATTATTCAAGTTTAAATCATTTGCTTTGGTTAGTGGAGTTTTCATTTGAAAGTTCTATAATCGTACATATACAATTGGGTGGTGTATCTTTGCCGGCAATTGGCCACCATTGTTGAGTTAGGCATGGACAAATCTCTTCTACATTGCTAATTAAGTTTAATTTTTTTTTTTAACTCTAAGAGTGAACTTGCTCATCTACTTAGGATGCTAAAACTTTAGAGTTAATCATAATAATAAGTATGTTTGAACGGTTGGCTTATACTTGGCATTATCTTAATTAATCACGCATTTGAATGATGAAATTATTAGTTTTACAATCATATTCTTGGTATTTTTTATATTAAGCTCAATAGGATAGGATTGTAGGTATATAAAAATGTCCTTGGCATTGGATGTTGTTGAACTCTTTGGGTGAAATGTTTTGCAATTTTTGTGTGTGTTAGATTAGACTTTTGTTTGGAAGTGTTTCTCCATATAAGTAGTTCGATGGCATTGGAATCGACGTTGCCATCAGTATCACCCGCAAAAAGGTCACGCCAAAATCCACCTTATCCATGGAAAGACGAGCGAAAAATGGTATTTTTACACATACTTGTTGAGTGGAAGGCTACACATGGGTATTCAGCAGCCTACAAGTGGCCCGAAATAGTCCAACAATTCAATAAAGCAACTCAACAACCAGCTGACAAGGGTATCCTTATAAACAAGTTAACAAATATGAAGAATGAGTATTCACTATGGAAGTCGTTGTTGCACAATTAAACAGGTCTGGGTATAGATGAAAAAACTGGCATCATCGATGTTGATCCGCTTTGGTGGAACCGTAAGAAACATGTAAAATTCTTAATCCCTTCTTCCCTTTTTTCAGTCATGATTTTCTTGCAATTGTTGTATTCATTTAGGCTTTCATAATTACTTGAACTTCATGTAGGAGAATCCAAAGCTCTTAAAGTTTAGAGATACTGGTATCCCTAAGAACGTGGAGAATTTATACATGCAGATCTTTGATGGGGGAAGGGCCACGGGGGAGCATCTAGTTATGCCTAGGATGGGTATTCTAGACGTTCAAGGTATAGAGGATGACCGTATAGTTGAGGGACAAGGTGACACTGGTGAGGATTGTTCTATCACGCCCTTCCATGACATAGATGAGGGTGTTTATGTTGCAACTCCACAAGTTTGCGCTTCTCAAGATCATCATGTACATGCATCCCCACAAGACATGTGTGTGTCTCATCAAGGTACCCCTACCACATCACAGTCTAAGAAGCGGAAGACGTATATCCAATCGCATGAGGAAGCAGACGAAAACATATCAGCAATACGAGTTGCAACAGATGAATTCATGGCCATGGCTAGATCGTATACACCGCCAGCGACGGTGACATCCCCCCTAAAAGTAGTTCAAGATGATGTACCATCTTTGGATCAAACAATGGCCGAGCTTCTCCGTCTACAAACTGAAGGCCTTATTGATGGTGGTCGGGAGTTTGTGGGATGGGCTACAACCCACATTGGAGATAGGGGAAAAAGACAATTGTTTATGGCTTGCCCCAACCATTTCTACAAGGCTGCATATTTGGAGCATAACTTCAACACTTCTAAGGGTAATATGTAGAGCACATTTGCTATTGGTATTATGTCAGAGGGTGATAGCTTTGAGAATTGTTAGGTTGTACTTGAGTTAAATTACGAGGATTCTTAGGTTTCTAGTGTGTCTTTCATGTAGGACTACCATGGGTGTGTTTCGACTTTGTTTGAAATTTTCACATCTTCATTTTTGTTTATATGGTTGGCTTTCTTGAAGCTT
Source organism: Polygonum aviculare (assembly GCA_934048045.1). NCBI lineage: Eukaryota > Viridiplantae > Streptophyta > Magnoliopsida > Caryophyllales > Polygonaceae > Polygonum > Polygonum aviculare. The sequence continues at coordinate 21,904,379 of OW204026.1, forward strand.
TATTTGTTGATTTGATTTTAAAATTTCAGACTATAAGATGTTAATATTGTTGTTTGTTCTAATATGATTGTAGGGACCACCTCAAGCCATCATATTTTCTAGCAATTCAATTATGGATCCTAATGAACATAACCAAGGGGTTGGCTCAAATATGTACCTCCACTAGTATGACTACTTTATGCGTAGGGGTGGTCCTATGTATTTGGCGAGTGTATCAACAACCGTTGCTGATTGTTGGGACACCTTTCCTGATATGGATTCACGCGAATATTGGCAGCATTTGGCTCCAAATACAGGATCTCCCTTTTTGACAAGGACTTTGGCCGGACCAGTAGACGTATGTCGTAACTTCTTCAGAATGGATGCCCACGTGGTTCATGCTTTGACCGAGGAGTTGGAGAATAATCATGGTCTTAAAGGGTCATCACGTGTCTCCTCTTTAGAGAAAGTCGGAATCTTCTTATTTATAGTGGCTTGTCGCACAAATCGAGATGTACGAGGTGTATTCAATCGATCATCGTCCACAGTTACTACATCATTCCACCAAGTGTTAGAAAGCATAGTGGGTCGAGCTAGGGGCTTTAATGGACTTGTGGCATCCATGATCCGACCCCAAGACCCGACCTTTGCCACCTCTTTCACTTTGCAAAAAGATTCAAGATACTTTCCACATTTTAAGGTATGTAACCTCCACAATTTAAGGTTGTGCTTTCACTCCGATGTCACAATTCTAATCTTGTTTTAATATAATGCAGAACTGTATTGGGGCAATTGATGGCACTCATGTGGCTGCGCATGTGTTAGCCATTGACACACCTAAATATCGAAATAGAAAGGGGTGGTGCTCGTTCAACGTTATGGCAACATGTGACTTCGATCTGCGCTTCACATATGTAGCAATTGGCTTCGAGGGATCACCCCACGATGCAAGGGTCTTAAATTGCGTACTTTCCCAATATAGGGATCTGTTCCCATTTCCTCCCCTAGGCAAATACTATGTGGCAAATAAAGGATATCCAAATAGAATTGGATTCCTACTCCGTATCCTATGGTCGTTATCACTTGAGCGAATTTAAAACTGCACCCACTTCTGAACATGAGCTATTCAACAAGGTACATTCATCATTACGAAGTTGTGTGGAACGAAGCTTTGGGATATTTAAGGGAAAGTGGCGGATTGTGCACCGAATGCTACCCTATCCATTGGAAACGCAAATTGACATTACAATGGCATGCATTGGGATACATAATTTCATTCGCACTTATGACAAGAATGACAGTGATTTTCAACGAGCATTGAGGAATTTACCTCCACAAGTGCACGTGAATGAAAACGGGGAAGCCGAAGTGGAGCTCGAACAACCAGATGACCAATCAGTGCCTCCCAAAGAGATGGCACCTGTAGAACAACGCATATACACGAGTAGAGTGAGGGACAACATTGCTGCTTCCCTTAGTAACAACCTCATATATCAAAATCATCGTCGTCGGTGATGTACGATGTGTGATTTTATGGCATGTAGGAGCCATTTATTCTTCTGATGTATTGAAGAATTTAGTATAACATCATTGTACTCTTATGTTGTACTTGGCTTTCGTAGAGCATGTATTGTTATGTATTAAATGTCATGCTACTTTCATAAAGGGCATAATACATCAACAAACCCTCGTACTTACAACTTTTTTCCCTTTGGACCCCTGTACAAAAAAATGTGTAAATAGACCCCTATACTACCCGCGCTTTGACCTATTGAACACACATGTAGGACGTGATTTATACGCGACACACGTGTCAGCCACGTAATAAAAAAATTTGCCATGTAATGTCACCAAGATCGCCACGTAAGCCTCTTTTGCCACATAACAAAATTCCCTTTCTTTTTTTTTTTTTGAATTTTTTTTTCCCTTTCTTCTTAGTTTTGTAATTTCTTCATTCTTTCTTCATCGTTTTATGGGCGTGGGATACCTCGGGTGAATCGGGACTGGAGGTGGGGTGAGGGCCGGCATGAGGGGCTAGCGAGTGGCGAAGTTGTCGGCGGGCGTGCAGATTGAGAGCGGGGTCGGGATCGGGCGATGGGTTGGGTGAGTCGAAGTCGGGCGGTTTGGTGGTCTCAGGCGGCGTCCGAATGGGGGGCTGACCGGAAGAGAGAGCCGAAGAGGGTCGCGAACTTGTTGGAGTCGGGGCGGCGAGCTCGCCGTCGCTTGCCTTCGATTTCGCCCACCAACCTTGCCGTCTCTCGACCACATTCGAGCTCACAAAACCCTGCAGACTAGTGAAAGGCACCGTCTTTCCGAGCTCAAATTTCGCAATGTGTCCCACATTTTTGCAGAGGGTTTGGGATGGTGGGACTGTGGAACGAAGACTGAACCATTTAATGTGGAAATTACGTCTGGCGAAAAATGCGTCCCACAATTTTGCAATTGAACCCTAGAAACTCGAAAAAAGTCCTCCTTTTGAATTCTTGAGAAAGATGCAACGAAAACAGGAACCTCATGTACTGAGATTGAGATTTTGAAGCCTCTGTGCAAGAAGAACACGCCAATTGGGAATTGGGAGAAATTGTTAATTAAGGTTTCTTTGGGGAGAGAATGATGAATCTACTGGGTTTGGAATTGGGTTTCGTTGCTGGTTCTTATTATATTCAGCTGGAAGAGGCTGTTTAGTACAGAGGCCCTTTCAATTGTTTTTTTATTTTCCCCCCAATTTTGCAACCTAAATCTTCTCTTTTTAATTGTTTTTTATTTTATTTTCCAGGTTCAGCACATGAAAGTGGCGCAACTCTCTTCAGCAGCGATTGTAAATCACGCGTTGTCCACGCAAGCAAAAAAAGTTCAATAGGCAAAATCGGGGGTAGTACAGGGGTCTGTTTGGACAATTTTTTGTACAGGGGTCCAATGGGAAAAAAAGTTGTAAGTACGGGGGTCTGTTGATGTATTCTGCCTTTCATAAAGTTGTTGCAACATATACGTACTTGCAAAGTATCACAAATGAGTAAGGCTCAATATATTTTGAAATGAGCAAATGCATAAAAAATGATTCTATATACACACATGTTAACCAAAAGAATGTTTAAAAGTAAAATACAAATGACTTGTTTAAGGAGACAAACAACATTCCTATAGATACATCAATCCATTTCAAAATGGAGCAATTGACAATGAAAGACACTGCAAAAGTGTTTAATATATACAAGACAGGAGGACCAAAAATAGCTTCAAGCAAAATCCATCAAGGTGTATCAACAACTACTCTTTTAAGCTATCAAAGGCTTGTCCCAAATATAGCTTCAAGCAGAATCCATCAATGTGCATTAGCAACTACTACAAGCTACCAAAGGACTGTCCCAAAAATAGCTCCAAGTAGAATCCATCAAGCTGCATGAGTAACTACTTCTTTCCGAACTATTATCAGGTTTTGGCTTCTTGATAAAGCAAGAGTATAATAATAATGATGGTCTGGTCTGCCTCCTCTCTCCTTACAACAAAATGCGTACTCAACAACTTCGTGCCTAAAAATCCTTCCAACAACAGATAATGGTCCCTGCATGCATGCCAAGGATTTAATTCATTCATCAATTAACTAAGTATAGTAATGATATATAATCAGGACCATATCACTAGATTGATTATGTGAGTAAATCTTACAAAATCAATCTTCCAAAAGGTAACATCAGTGTGACAAGGGGAAGTGCAAATGATCTGAATCTTTGATTACCAGCGGTCACACCGAGCAAATCACTCCCTGAATACCTCTGTAAGAAAAAATAAATTACCATAAAAAATGAGTTAAACCAAGAATTGTAAATACTATAACCTCAATTTGGTCTGAAATTAATGTATGACTTCAACTATCTACAATATCAAAAATTGGATCTTGAAACATCATTGATCATTCATGGGCCACCGCCACTAACCAAACAATTGTATGATCATGATAACAATATTGAAAGAACCAGCAAGACAAAATGTTCAGCCATTACCAGGTGCACATCAATCATCGGAACCTCACGACTATTCATATTAATGATGTAGAGCCATGGAATCAGAAATTTCTCACGTCTTCCTATTAATGATGTAGAGTCATGGAATCAGAAACTTCTCACGTCCCACTTGCAAGGATCTGCAAAGGAGCAGAATCTATCACATTAGTTCTACAAACAAACCAAAACCACTCCAAATTAAACCAAAAATAAATCATTTCCACAGAAGGTAAGTGTGTAGTCTACCACATAAGGTCAGAATGAACAAAATTGAAAGAATTAAAGACAAAGGATAAGCTATGATCTGAATTTTGCAATATTACACTTTCACTGGAAAACAAAATCACCCTTTATATACGCAAGTTCCCTTAAATTTGAATGAATTACATGGAAAAAAAATGCTACAACATAAAAATTAATGGAAACTTGTAAGTGTATACACATCTACACCTGGAGAGGATTGATTTTCCAATATGAGGGGACGATGAGTTTGAGTTGGTTTGGTTCTCCATAGAACTAATGACTAGTAGCACATTCAAATTAATAATGGAAGAAGTCCTAATTTGATTGCTTGGTTTCAATGGATGCTGATCTCGATCACCTAATTACAAGGAAAAAGGAACAATAATGTCTTGACCTTTAGGTGTTTGAAGAGGAAGGATCCCGCAAAGCGGCAGGGGCGACGGAGCCCGCAAAGCGGAGGAGGCGACAGGGAGACGGAGCGGAGGAGAGACGGGGAGACGGAGTGGTAGCGACGGGGCGATGGAGAGAGACGGAGCGGCGGAGGCGATTGAGAGACGGAGTGGCGGAGGCGACTGAGAGATGGACCGGCGGATGCGCGGAGAGACGGGGCGACGGGGCGACAGAGGCGACGTGGAGACGGGCCGACAGGGAGACGGAGGAGTGGTGTGCAATATAGAAGAGGTGATATGGTCAACCTAGATAAAGTTAGGAAGATAAGAAGAATTTCAAGATTAATAAAATTGAAAAAACAAAAAAAATGATAAATATTATCAGCCAAAAAATCATTTTCGTGAAGAAAGATTTTTTTTACCCAAAAGATCTTTCTGGAAAGAAAATGAACACGCCCATAGTTCTCTTGGGTTCGACCCCTTACTTGCATGATATACTATTTTGTAGTTTGGGTTATTTATCTTTGATCTTGGCACGACGACTTTAGCCGAGTCAAATTTTGGCGTCGTTGCCGGGGAATTTTGGTTTCTTTCTAGTATTAGTACTTTTATTGACTATTGTGTGGACCTATCTTACGGTCCACACCCTTGTTACTATTGTGCTGTCGTTAGTTTCAGGATACAAGATGGTTGTTGATTACCCCGCGCTAGCTAAAGGGGTGAACTTTGTGTTGAAGCCCAATTTGATTGATCATCTACCTCAGTTTTGTGGGCAACCTGACGAGAATGCATATAGACATCTTACGGAGTTCGAGTATGTCTGTCTGAGCATGAAGCCTGCTGAGGCCACTGAAGATCAAATCAAATTGCGAGCTTTTCCGTTCTCTCTATTTGGATCTGCCAAGGATTGGTTCTTTTGTTCCCTCTCTAACTCAATCACAACATGGAGTCAGTTGAGGGTTGCATTCTTGGAAAAGTACTTTCCCATAGCAGTAAGGGCAGTTATTAAGAGGAACATTGCCAATCTTCAACAACATGACAGGGAGAGCCTGTACGATTACCTTGATCGCTACAAAAGGCTTGTTTCTAGTTATCCGGACCATGGTCTCACAGATCAAGATCTTATTGAGTTCATCATGTTTGGTATGTGCTATGAGCATAGCAGAATAGTGAACGCTTCATGTGGAGGCACCTACTTGAACAAATCACCCCAAAAAGCCTTGCAAATAATGGAGAATCTTGCAGAAGGAACTAGAAGTCAGAAACCTCCTTGCCGTAACATGCTATCGTCTGAGGAAATTTTCTCCAAGAAATTGGAAGAGATGAATGACGCATTCGAGAGGAAATTTCGAGACTTAAACTCTACACTCGAGAGGAGAATTAAGGATCTTTAAGAGAAAATCAACCACTCTCCTCCGACACTAGTGAATGTAAGTGCTATTTCATTGAGGAGTGGACGAGAGCTGCGCACAGAAAATAGTTCTCCAAAGGAACCACCACGACCTCGCCCGATGGATTACGACCGCGAAATTCCTCCAGTAGCTAATATTGAGAATTCTGTGGACGAGCCGCGACCGCGCCCCACTTACCGCGACCGCGGAAACCCTCCAGAGGGTGTGGATGAGTTTCCCTTTGATGAGCCGCGACCGCACTGCACTGGCCGCGACCGCGGAAATCCTACAGAAAATGACTTCAACTCTATGGAGCTAGACCGCGACCGCGCCACCCATGGCCGTGTCCGCGTTTACGGAGATTTCGGAAATTCCGATGACCTTGACGAGCCGTGCCCGCAGAGCACATACCGCGCCCGCGGTTTGGCTACAGAACTAGTCGATGGTCATGTTCGGCCTTACTTCCCTCCTCTCAGCTCGTACAAGCCGGTTCCTCCTTTTCCAGAGGCACTTAGAGCATCTCCAAGAGATGCTCCAAAATCTTGGAAATTGTATTTTTGGAGAATTTTAGCTTATTTTTAGACCCAACAGCATCCCTACATCAATCTTTAAAATGGAGAAAATCTCCAAACTTTGAGAAGGTTTCTCCAAATTTGGAGACATCCCCATATTGCATTTTGCATTTAATCCTATTTTTCTTTTTTCTTTTTTTGAGTAAATTAAAAGCTGATTGGTTTGTAGTTGTGATAATTTTTAAAAGAAAAAAATAATAAATGTTAATTCTCCATTTTAGATATTCTGTTGGAGTTGGAACAATTTTTTTTTGGAGAATATAGGTCTTCTTACCCCATTATAGAGAAAACTTTGGAGCATCTCTTGGAGATGCCCTTAGAGTCCCTAGTTGGGATGAAGAGACGGATGATCATCGTCATGTTATGATGGAGGAAGAGTATTTCCTTCAGTATGATGACTCTTGGAGTAACAATGACGAGCCTGATAACTCGACGAAGGAGCCAGATGATGTGATGGAGATATCCCTTCCACCTGAGGAGAAGTCTATGTCTCCTACTGTAGAGCCCTCTATTGTAAGTAATCATGATCCTTGTATCCTTCTTTTTGCTTCCCTATTTTCCATTGATATCTGTTTGCCTGCTTTGTCTGAAAAGGGTCCTGAGCATGATAAATCACCTAATGAATTCTCCAACTTTAAGGGTAATAGTCCTGACATAAAAATCATAACTTTTGAAGAACTAGCTCACCCTCTCAATTGGTCTCATCCTTAACAATCTGCCCCTAACTTCTCTAGCTACTTTGATAAATTGAAACGGTGCCTAAATGCTATATTATTTATTTTCAATTCATCATTGTGCTATATTTGCCTGCATATAAGTTGTTCGCAAGGATTTGATAGGATGCTTCGGGCTTTGACGATGTATGAGCCTAGATGAGCTGAAGAACGTCGAGCCCTCGACGTTAAACAAAGACACTGCTTGGGAGGCAACCCAAGGATTTAGATAGATTGTTTTTCCATTCCTAGCTTAGACTTATTTTCGTTTTCGGGCTAATGTGGAGGTACTAGGTCCGAAAGGACATTCTGGTGTAAAACCGCGCTCGCGGCAGCCATACCGCGACCGCGGTGGTGCACCAGAATCTATCCCGACGAACAGGTACTAGCCCCGCGGTCGCGGTTTTCATGCAGTGGTTTGGAGAAAAAACGAAAAAAAAGAGGACTTTTTGGTCTCATTCTATCTCTATATCTTCCACCCATCTATCCCATTCTAATCCATCTTCTATCTTTCCACCTTCTATTTCTTTTCTTTCCATCCACTTTTGTAATTCCATTCTTTTGGCTATGTGTAAAAGCCTAAGTATGGGGGAGCTTTGTTCCCCCGGGATTTCTTCTCCGCGGCTCGAGTTCAAGTATTAGTCCATCTTTCAAGAGACGAGTCAAGATACGACGGTTGTTTATATATCACATTGTTCGAGACGAAGTCAAGAATTCGTCCCTGCACGAGTACCGCGACCGCGTCACATCAACCGCGACCGCGGTGGTTCGCCAGCCCATGACTTCTGCTCTCTGCCGTGTTTCCGCGACCACGCCATCCACAACGCGCCCGCGAAATGCCTCTAGAACGGGATTTCGAAGTTCCTTTCGTCCATTCTTCTACCACTTTTGAAGAGTTCTTCCATTCCACCTCTCTTCATTCGTTTGTGAGTCTTTTGATATACCTTCTTCCTTGCTTCCATCCTTTCTCTTTGCTTCATTGAGGACAATGAAGGATTTAAGTATGGGGGAGGGAGTACTCGCATTCGCTTATCTTAATTAGCTTAGTTAGAGATTTGCTTCAGATTTTTGATTTTCTTCTTTTCATGGAGAACTTACACCATATTTTTGCATAATAAAGAAAGAAAGAAAGAAAAAGATAGAAAAAGCCATAAAAATTGAAAAAAGGCATATGAAATCCTGGGATGAGTCGAAAACCCGAAAGGGCAGCTCAGGTAATAAGCAGGTAACCCGGACCAGCATTAGGCTGGGGTAATATGAGGTTCATGAGTGATTGTGAGTATTTGTGAGTACACCTTGAGAAAAATGAAAAGAGCGGTTTGGTGAAAACCCGAAAGGGTGCCTAAGCAGAATTGAGCGGTAAAATTTGAGTGTTTTAGGATCTTCTTGCTTGGGGACTTTGGGGTTGCATGTTAGATTTGGGTAGATCTTAGGTTGCTCTACACTTTTTAGAGCTTGAGTGTTTTATCATGTTGTGAGGTGTGTGTTTGAGCTTCATTGTTTTATGCTCATGATTTCTCTATTGTTTTGGGTTCGGGTTGTGGGTTGAGTGTTTTTTGTTTTCCCTTGTATTTCCTGAGATCTTAGATGTGCTGACTTGTTATATTTTCTTTGAGCTTACTCGAGGACGAGCAAGATCTAAGTATGGGGGAATATGATTTGGCCTATTTTGTATGGGTTATCTCTTAGATTTTAGGGCTATATTGAGTGTGTTTATGTTAGAGTTTGTGCTAATTGTAACATCTAGGCCGAAGACACAAGAATGCAAATATCAAGAGTTTTAAGGAGTTTTGAGCTGTCTACGCGACACCACTTGCTTGCAAAGACTATATCTTGAGCTACAATGATTGGATTGAGCTGATTCTGGTGCCATTGGAAAGCTAACTCGAAGTGCTTCAGTTTATTTTACACCGAAGTTAGATTCCAAGCCGAAGATGGTCAAAACAGCCTACGAAGTGACGCTGGAGATTCTGTCTTGATTCCGCGACCGCAGATTGGCCAACGCGACCACGGTGGCTGCCCAGAGACGAAGTTCTATTCTGTCGTGAAAGCGCAGGCACGGTGGAGACGACGCGACTGCGGGGATGCCGGATCTGAGATAGGCCGAAGATCTATCTTCTTTTCTTCTTCTTATTTTTCCTCTTTCTTTTTCTATCTTTTCTCCTTTCCTAATTTGATTAGGGGAGAATGTTCCATGGGTCTATATAAGGAGGAGCTTCCTTAGGTTTTAGGTATCTTCTTTCTCATCACCAATTCTCTCAATTAATTCTTTAGTTTAGTTATGGAGAGCTAGTCTCCTTGGGTTTGTTCAAGGGAGAAACTCTGATGTACGAACTCGTGAGGTTTTGGTAATTGATTTCTATCCTCTAGTTGATATTGATTCTCTTGTGCTTCATTATATGATTGTTGATTGTTTCTCTAGGATTCGCGACCCTATTGAATTGATTGATTTTTTACTGTTTGATTAGGTTTGGACCGTGGACAAAACTAATCTGTGAAAATAACTTAACCTAGACCTGTTGTGTATGCAACTAGGATTAAGAAGAGAATTGATTGTTTTATCTTGCAATTGACTCGTAGCTTGATTGTTTGATATTATATCATGCATATCCTTGCTATGCTAATTCTAGGTTAAGCGTCCTTGACTAGGGTTATAGAATTGCTTGGACTGTGAACTTGCGATTGTTAATGATCAGGATAGGAATTAACCATAGGTGTGAATGAAATCAATGGATGAATCTATGATCGAGTGATTATTTCAGAGTGGATCTTTTGAATGAACTTGTTTCCTATATTTGTTTATTTGTTTGTTATTTGTTTTCTAGTTTATATTAGTTTAGATTCTTCTCTTATTTCCCCCATATCTTTAGTTGATAAATATATTAATACTAGAAGTCATAGTTCTCTTGGGTTCGACCCCTTACTTGCATGCTATACTAGTTTTTAGTTTGGGTTATTTATCTTTAATCTTGGCACGACGACTTTAGCCGAGTCAGTCATCGCTTGCGAAGCCCCCACGTGGTTAGGGGACCATCTTCTAGATAGCGACTTCTTTGGAGGTATGCGCACGTGCCCAGACATAGGAAGCTTCCTTCTGAGGACTACGGACGAGTATGATGTAATTATGTTGGGGCGGCCTTGATTTGAATTTGAGTTTCTTCACAGTTTTGGCGCGCATCCCTTCTCGATGAGGGCGTTGTCCTATTCTCGTAGGGACATCATTCTTGTTCAGCTTTGGATATTCTGATGGAGTGCATCCCTTTTGTTTAGGGACTCTCGTTCACTTGTTGTCCTTTTCACTCATGGGCGTTGATAACCTGTATTTTAGTCGCCTTAATACCTATCAAAATAATCCAAATAACCCAACTAATGTAGGAGGGAAGTAAGGGTCGATCTCACAGAGACTCAAGTTTCAGTGTTTATTGCTATGCTACTTAGAGTAAAAAGGGGGGGGGGGGTTAGGAATCAATCTAAGAACTAAACTAATTAAACATGCAAACTAAGAATGATTTGTAAAACATGAGAGAAGTATGCTTAACCAGTTAATATCCATTGCGAACTTGACTATTGATCATTGATTATCAAGATTCTCTCTTTACCTTAACTAATCTATTGCGGAATTCTAATAACCAACCTTCATGGCATTATTAATCCTAATAAATTCTAGTTATTAGCCCGACCGGTACTAACAACTCTAATTATCAAATAACCTAGGAGACCTCCTAGATTCAGCCTGACAACAGCATTAAGATCCAAGCATCAACAGAAACATGCATTCAGAGCAACTAGACATCCAAATAACATGCGATTGAATTCTCTTCTCTAATCAATTAGTCCTATCAGTCCTAGATTGATTAAAGGTTGTACTTATGATCTAATTAATACCGACCGATAATTAGATAGATCTAGTTGTAATTCAACCTAGAAATCATATTAGGTGATCAACCTAGAAAACAATCTAGTCAAGGAAAATTAAGAACAATCAAATCTCACTATAATGCTTCATTCACAACTTCAATTAACTTGTTAAGCAAAAAGAGTTTAGTTGTTGAAAGACATTGAAAAGCTTACAATTCTCCCAAGAGGTTTCTTCTTCTCAAAGCTCCAACAATAATCAAAGTCAAGAATAATGAGATAATAAAACCTAGAAACTAATATCTAATAATATATCTTAGAGTTTCTAAAAATACTAGCTAAAAGATGTTTCAACTCAAAAGTCCAAAGCCCGTACAAAATCTCGTCTATTGCTGACACGGGAGAAAACTCAGGCAAGCACCATGGAAACTCAGGCGAGTTTTTGTAGCTTTGCCCGAGTTTTCAATGCAGAGGCTCTAGTGTCCAAACTCGGGTTGGTTCCTCCAAAACTCGGGCGAGTTTTCGAACCTCCTGCCCGAGTTTTCAACACTAGTCGTCACATGACACTTCAGAGGCTGTTTTGACACACTTTAAGTTGGAATGTAGACTCGGGGTAAAATGATGAGTTGTAGATCTTGGAGTTAGCTTTCCAATGATACAAAAATCAGCCCAATCCGACCATTGTAGCTTCAGATCCATCTCTTGCAAGAAAGAGGTGTCGAAACAACAACTCCAATACATAGTCTGGACCCAAGTGTTCTTTTCCCATCACCTCTTGGGGCTAATCTCATGGATTGGTTCCCTTCTTGCCTCCTCCATGCTTCGGTTTCACCTCCTCTATACTTGTTGTCTTCATATCTACAATCAAAAACCACAACAAAGTGTAGATATCCGAATCTTTCTAACAAACTACAAAACTAGTAAAACTAACTAAAACTAGAACAAAAACCATGAAAATCCTAACTAAATGATGTCCGCGTTTTTAGGTAGATTTTTAGGGTCTAGATAGGTTAGTTTAAGTTGATTTTCGTAGTTGAATCTTGTGTTTTTGAGTCTTTTTGCATAAGTTTTCGTATTTCCTTGAGATTCGGAAACTACGCATATTTGTGTCGTTTTGTAGGTATTTCGAAGCTTGAGAGCGAGTTTGGAGCAAGACTCGAAGGGGATGGATGAGCTAGGAGGAAGATTCAAATTGAAGAGCCAAGGAGAGGAGCTAAAGAGAAGCAAAATCAAGAAAAGAAGTGAAGACATCGACCCCAAGATCGAGCCCAAGGAGGTCGACCTCGAGCCATTTGACCAAACTTGGAATGCAAGGAACAGAAGCTTCAGGATCGACCCTGAAGGGGTCGATATCGACCCTATGGAGGGTCGAACCTTGCGCCGACTTCCTTCTATCCGGATTACATGTTGAAGTTTCCTAGTTTGTATTTTAGGAAGGTGTTTTGCTTGTGTTTCCTAGTTAGATTAGGACTCCTTTTTGTCTATAAAAGGAGGTTGAACCTATAGTTTTTAGGAAGGCTATCAATATTCAATATTCATTCAATTAACAATCAAGACTTGGAGAATTTGGGAGAAGACTTGGGGAGCAAGTTTGAGGTTTGTAAGATTGATCTTTGGTTTTTATTTGATTTTGAGTTTGGTTTGATCATGTCTTCTTCTACTTCTTCCTTGTCTCTCTTTGCCATGTGTGAGTAGTCCTTTTAAGTTCTAGGGTTGGGTAAAAACCCAACACAATCATGCATGTTTAAAACTTGAATTCATGACTTGAATGCTAGATGATCATATCTACCTTATCTTATGCTTAATCCTTTGCGAAAGTTGAGGCATGTCTTGTGATTAACCATAGCGAAAGTGAAAGTTAGTTGCTTGATTAGTTCTAATAGGATTATTTGCGAAAGTTGATATTCCTAGGTTGAAGGATAGGTAGAAAGTTGTTTGATTTGCGAAAGTTGATTTCATAACTTGAATTGTTTGCGAAAGTTAACTTTTCTATGATCTAGATTGCATGATAGTTGTGAATTCTTGTCAAAAGCATGTATGGTTGTTGTTGTGGTAGCCCTTGCCCTAGGATTTGACTTTTATATTGATTAAAAATCGTATCTTTTGCCTTGATCTCGACTCCCTCCGTCGTGTTCGAGTTAGTTGCTTGTGATTTGTGTGTGTTCGTGTGTTATCGCTCTCAGGATCGACCTACCTAGGGTCGAGATCGACCCTCTTTGGGTCGAGCCTGAGTCGTTCTGCCCTCTTGTTTTCTTTGCTTTTCGTAGTTTGTTCGACTAAACTTAGCACTACTCTCACTCCCGTGGACGATCCTGACTTCGCTATACTCAGCGGGGTCTTGACTACAAATTTTATTTGTTCGAGAAACCCTTCAACAAATTGGCGCCGTTGCCGGGGAGTGTGCAATAGTGTCGAGTTTAGTTGATATTTGGGTGAGGGACTAGCCCGAACCCTTTGTGTGTTTTTGATTTGTTTTTGTTTTTGTTTTTGTTTTTAGGTTAGATGTAGCCATGGAGACCTTTGAGGACCTTGAAAGAAAGTTGGCCGATCTTGAACTTCAAGTGCTAAACCTCCAAAGAAAAAGAGAAGCCGAGGCTTATGCAAGTCAAAGAGAATGGGAAGGCCAAGCCTACCCCAATTGGGGTTATTATGAACCACACCATACTTATTCAAGTCAATTTGAAGAGGCCAATTATACTTGGGATCCCTATTGGACGAGTGATGATTATCCCAACTTGGGTAACTATGAACCTCCTAGCTATGAAGAACAACCACCGGCTTGGGCACAAAGTTTCCTTGAAAAATTCAACAACATGATTCAATCAATTAGGAATTCATGCTTGGTGGGATTCATTCAATTAATCATCAAGACTTGGAGAATTTGGGAGAAGACTTGGAGGACAAGTTTGAGGTTTGTAAGATTGATCTTTGGTTTTTATTTGATTTTGAGTTTGGTTTGATCATGTCTTCTTCTTCTTTTTCCTTGTTCTTCTTTGCTATGTGTGAGTAGTCCTCTTAAGTTCTAGGGTTGGGCAAAAGCCCAACACAATCATGCATGTTTAAAACTTGAATTCATGACTTGAATGCTAGATGATCATATCTACCTTATCTTATGCTTAATCCTTTGCGAAAATTGAGGCATATCTTGTAATTAACTATAGCGAAAGTGAAAAGTTAGTTGCTTGATTAGTTCTAATAGGATTATTTGCGATAGTTGATATTCCTAGGTTGAAGGATAGGTAGAAAGTTGTTTGATTTGCGAAAGTTGATTTCCTAACTTGAATTGTTTGCGAAAGTTAACTTTTCTATGATCTAGATGGCATGATAGTTGTGAATTTTTGTCAAAAGCATGTATGGTTGTTGTTGTGGTAGCCCTTGCCCTAGGATTTGACTTTTATATTGATTGAAAATCGTATCTTTTGCCTTGATCTCGACTCCCTCTGTCGTGTTCGAGTTAGTTGCTTGTGATTTGTGTGTGTTCGTGTGTTATCGCTCTCAGGATCGACCTACCTAGGGTCGAGATCGACCCTCTTTGGGTCGATCCTGAGTCGTTCTGCCCTTGTTTTCTTTGCTCTTTTCGTAGTTATCGACTAAACTTAGCACTACTCTCACTCCCGTGGACGATCCTGACTTCGCTATACTCAGCGGGGTCTTGAATACAAATTTATTTGTTCAAGAAACCCTTCAACACTAAACATGCCCTATAACACTACCTAACATGTGCCTATCAAATTCCCCCATGCTTGAACCTTGCTTGTCCTCAAGCAAGAAATAAAATCAAAGTCACACCACAACTAGCAAGTCAAGCATCTATCTCTATGTCAATCTACATTTCATCAATCAAGTTAAACCTTAACCAAGATATCATTGCATACATGAAATAGAAGCTTTCAAAATTAAATCATTCATCCATTCTAGACCTCACCAAGGTAATGTGTTTTGCATTCTCACTCAAGTGTTTAAGGGATGTATTTCACTCAAAATCAACTTTGAAAGCTAGACTACCATAAGCTTGCATCAGTGTTCTAAATCTCCACTACGAATGATTAAACACACAACAAAAATCATGAGGACTTTTAAGGGTTGTAATGGGGTCAAGGTATACACAAGTAGGTAAGGAAATATTTTGTCATGTGGTGCTAAAAATCCGGGAAGTAGAACGCGCAAAAACCCAAATTACAAAAAACCACCATCAACTCCATAATTCCACCACTTATTTCACCTCTTTCTCATCCCTTTTCTTTTAACACTTCATCCATTTTCTCATATTTTTCTTTTCTTTCTTCTCTCTTTTTTTTCTTTTTATAAGAAACATCTTTTCTTTCTTTTTCAACTCCTTATCTTTTTTCTTTCTTTTCAAACTCAACATTCTTCATTTTCTTTCTTTTCAAACCATCCCCATAATACCACAAAGAACAACTCTAGCTAAATCCTAATTCCCGGATGGGTCAAGCTTATAACGGCTTGGAGTTATATTTGTGGAGCTTCAAAATAAGGCTAATAGGCTCAAAAATAGGGGTTATCAAAACAAGGAATAATGCAAGGTAGATAAGAATAATATGAGCTAATGAACATGCCTCAATCATTTTAATGTCATGCAATTTTATCATGTAATGTAGCCTTGAAAAAGATTCTAAACGCAAGTTCTAGAGCTAGGCAATCAAAGTGATACACTCAAGAAGATGATGCAAATATGCAATAAAAAAGCTCAAAATAATCTCACTAGGTATATATGTCTAGAATTTCATAAACAATTCAAAATCCCAACTTCTTATGCATGCTCAATCCTATAATCAAGATTAATAACGTAAGAATGATGCTTCAATCCAAAGAAACTTCAACCAACAAGCAAGTCATGGGTTAGAAATCACTCTTAACTTGGAAGAACAAGTGGTCAAGTAGGGAAATTTGGATCCTAAAATGCAATACTTTTGTGATTTTATAATTGTTTAATTTTTTTTATGAGTTTTTCAAATTTTTAATCAATGCAAAACAAGAAACTAAACATGCAAAATGCAACTATATGAATGCAATCTAAAACTAAGCAAGAAGTCTCTTCCCCCATGCTTAAATTTTACATTGTCCCCAATGTAAAGTAAAAGTAAAGAGAAAAGAAAAACTAACCACGTCATCTACTAATCCGGATCTTGAGGTGGTGGTGGAAAGCACTCGACGGCCGAGCTATGGCATGTGCAACCCGAGTTTTGAGACTTGTACACCGGGCGAACTAGAAACAAAACAGAAAAGCAAACAAAGAAAAACTACACTAAACTAATACTAAGAATCAAAAACAACTATCCTAATCACTTGGGTTGCCTCCCAAGAAGCACTTATTTTACGTCTTTAGCTTGACGAGTTACTGCTCATAGGATCAGACATTGTCAATGCTCTTAATAACCTATCGAATACCTGCGAGCTCATCTCACAAAAACATAAGTAACACATGCATAGAGTTAAACTACTTAACATACCAATTAAACACTGTTTTAACTTGTCAAACTTGTGTGACCAATCTTCATGACATGACATATGCTCAAACCAAAACAGTAAAAGTGGTGGCTTTTAAAAATAATTACTAAATGGATCAAAGCTCTTACCAGAAATACCACTTTCAATCAAGATGAACTCAGAGAAATCCCTAGATTCTTCTTTATGCTCCAAATTTGGTTCTTCGGGTGAATAAGAGATAGGAAGGAATGCAATTGGCTCATTGAGTTCGGCGGCCTCTTCTTTAGCAGTATAAACTCCACAAGTCTCATCTATGGTCTCCTTGAGATGAGTAGTATCACATGGAACATCAAAGTCACCATCGTTACCCAACTCATGTGTATTGCATTGCTCCTCCACATGCATTTCAGTATCTAATTCAAGGGCTCTTGAAATGTCAAGAGGCTCATCCGATTGGAGTATTGATGAAGATGATTCGACCAATAAACACTAACGGCCCATATAACAAAGAAAATTCCAGCACTCCATAGGTTCCATACATAGAATTCGTCCATTGCTCATGAATTCGGCTAACTCTAGAGTTTCATGGTTCATACCCTCAATAATGCCCATGCAAAAGCTTCCAATATCAATATGAAGTCCTTGAGCACCAAGTCCATCCATATAATCTTGGAATCTAATGAAGTAACAATGAAATTGTTCATCTTGAAACTGTTTACATTCGAACAAAGCCATAGATTAGTAGCACAGGTGTGGACCTTAAACTAGGTCCACACAAGAAAACAACTGAGTCCCCGGCAACGGCGCCAATTTGATAAGCGGTATTTTAGTCGCCTTAATACCTATCTGTTGGATCGTAAGTCAGTTAATGAGGGCGTCCTTAACTGAGTTAAGGGCGTCCTTTA